>OY282558.1:193390445-193626253 GCA_958295665.1 Tipula vernalis | reverse complement strand
ATATATATATATATATATATATATTATATATATATAATATATATATATATATATATATATATATATATATATATATATATATTATATATATATATATATATAATATATATATATATATATATATATATATATATATATATATATATATATATTATATATATATATATATATTATATATATATATATATATATATATATATATATATATATATAAATATATATATATATATTATATATATATAATATATATATATTATATATATATATATATATTATATATAATATATATATATATATATATATATATATATATATATATATATATTATATATATATATATATATATATATATATATATATATATATATATATATATATATATATATATATATATAATATATATATATATATATATATATATATATATATTATATATAATATATATATATATATATATTATATATATATATATATATATATATATATATATATATATATATATATATATTATATATATATATATATATATATATATATATATATATATATATATATATATATATATATATATATATATATATATATATATATATATATATATATATATATATATATATATATATATATATATATATATATATATATATATATATATATATATATATATATATATATATGTATATTATATATAAAAATTAAAAAAATGGACATGTTACATATTGTATTTATGTTTGGGAACATGATGATGGAGCGAAATCTCGCCCCCCTCTCACAACCGCCGATGGAAAAAATGGTGGAGGGGAATAATAATAGTTGCTTACAGCAAAGAGTTTGCGGTACCAGGAAATTTGTGTTGTCATTGTGTCTTCTTTACAGGTTGCTTCTTACAGGTTGTTGGAGCAGTAGATGAACTTTAAAACATTGTATTGTCTTGTTGTGTCTATAAACTACTAAAAAATATATTACTAACAAATTTACTAACTATCAACTACTTAGGTGTCTGGAACCGGGTTGAGTCTTTGTTGCTAACATTCCTTTCCCATCCCTCGATCTTGTTATATGTAAAAAGGTGTACGACGGCAGCCTGGCCAGGGGCGGATATCACAATTATTAGACTTATGTGGTTATCGATGTGGCGCCTTTCTTTACGGGGTTTGGCTTCATGAAGAATGGTGTCGTGTTGTGTAACATGGGTATAGTGGTGTGGTATTCGCATTTATAATACGGGAGACTTGCTTAATGCTTGATCGTACATCGCAATCAATCAATCAATCAATCAATGTTACATATTGTATTTATGTTATTTGAAAAGTAGTTAAATGTGAATATTAAATAAAAGATGTCGCCACTGTGAAATATGAAAATATGTATGTGCGACAACACTAATAGAAATAAGAATAAAAGGTTAGTCATGAAGATTGACACAAGTAAGATTCGTCTTTTTATTATCTAAATAAAACTAATAAAAATATAACCCATCCAAGATAATAAGAGAGAGTTTATCTCTTTTTTTAAAAGAATAAGTTTTATCTCCATTTCATTCGGTCTATGTCGGTTTTTCTATTGTGATCTCAGTCAATTATATTAAGCGTGGTCCATTGGCGTTAGCAAACTACTCACAAGTACTTGTATCTACTCGCAACTACTCATGCTGAAGTGATGGTGTAGTTGTTAGAAGTAGTTACGCATATAATTAACGAAAGAGGGATTTTAGTTTAAAAAATTCTAATAGATGGCTCTATACCAATTTTGGTTGTGTGAAACGTCATTTTTTAACTCTAATCCAACCAAGATGTGCCTTTTTGGCTCGTTTGATAAATGCATCGATTTTCAAAATAATGTTAATTTAGTTATAAACTTGTATGTATTTTATTTTGAAACATTTCCATACAACGTACTTGACATCTACTCATTCTCTGCAAAAATTTTCGTAAATTATTTGATTATAATTTGAATTTACTGACATAACAAAAATATGTCGTTTCGATTAGTGTTAAAAACCAATAATTTTTGTTTATGTTTGTGATACGACGCGCAATTGTTAAATCTTAAAAATATTTTAATTATTTTGTTGTTTAATGTTTTATTACTTATTATTATTAATAGAACAACGTATTTTTTATTAAAATCTAGCAGTTTTATTTAAATTGAGGTTAGGTTTTACTACTGTCACAAAAATTTGCGTTCCATTGAACATCTGTGGCGATCCATTTTCAATTTGAATTTTTTATTTTTGTTTAACAACCGATTGAGTTGAATTGGCATATTTTTGCATGAATAATATGAAGTATAGGTGTACATCTCTTTATTTCTTTAGTATGAACACCGGAATGCAGGTGGATATGTAGTGCTATAGAAAAAGAGAGATATACCAATTTTTTAGTAGTTAATAAAAAATAAGGAACAAAAAAAAACTTGGTACAGACAAGACGTAAAACGCAACGTAGTAAATTTGGTTAAAAAAAAAATTAAATAGTTAATGTATATTGCTGCTTTATCTTGTAACTTCTCTAATAAATTAATTTTATAGTTATTATAAGACTATCTAGAACGGTGTAATTTTGATAATTAAATAAAAATATATATAAGTGAAGTTTTATTAAGTGTTTAAATTGATGTCATGTAATATCTAACAACACAGAGCAGCACCAAACTACACCGAAGTTGAATATAATCATCACCTTGTGTATAGGGATAAATATAGAGATAAATACGATATATAGTATATATCCCCACAAACTGGTAACTCCGACGTGATCTGAATCGGGTAGTAGGATTTTTTTTTATTTTTTACCACGTGGTGAACGATAATTACCCCAAACGGTAAAATGCCAACCACTCCAGTAAACCCGAACACTCCCCCTCCGAACGCGAACCCTCTACATCCGAAACGGCAGACGGTACAATTACGGTAACCCCTGAGCAGTTACAAGTTTTGATCGAAACTAAAATGCAAGCGTTATTTGAGACTCGATTTCTCACCGCCGTTGTTTCGGACAAAGCTAAGATGGAATCGAAAGTCATAGCGCCCCAAGGGGATACACCAAAATTGTCTACCCAGGTACCAGGTCAAGAAATCGCACATATTGCATTTAAATCACCACAGCCGTTATTTGGGTAAAATCCCGAAGTATGGTTTGAGATTTTAGAACAACAGTTCAAAGTATCCAACATCAAACAGGAACCAGCCAAATACGCACACGCAGTTAGCGCATTGGATTCACGGTTGCATAATCAATTCGCGACGTTAATCACACGAGACAAGGGCAACGAACCTTATTCAATTTTTAAACAAGAGGTGATTAGAGGACTTGGCAAGCCTGAGCAAACAAAACTGCACAATATGCTGCACGGATTGTCGTTGGGTGACAGGAAACCGTTCCAGCTGCTTGGCAATTCAGACTCAATGCCAAATCCATTCGACAATTGTGGATTCAGCGATTACCACAGCAGGTCCAAATGGTTTTGACACCTTTCGAAAATGACATTACATTGTCATTGTTAGCCAAGCGCGCAGATGATTTGGTCGAAACCCTGACTCATGCGCAGGTACATTCAGTTATCACACAGTCTGATACAACAAGAGTTGAACAGCTACCTAGTACAGCTTCAGTCGTATCATCAAATGTTACTGAAATTTTAATACAATTTAAATCTGAGATGCTTGGTGAAATCTCAGCACTGATGGCTTCGCATCGTAGCTTACGGAGCCCGACCAGAACCGACCAGGTACATGGTCGAAATCGTTCTTATTCCAGGGGAACTATTCGCGATGATAAAGAGTGCTTTTATCATAGAAAATTTGGCGAACATGCATTCAAGTGTGTATCTGGGTGTAAACACCATGCCTCATTCGTCCCAAACACAGAGATTGTATCCAATTCCAATCCAAAAAAAATAGATTACCATCAGCATTCGACGACGTGTTTTGATGGTACGAATTCTTGTCGTCTTTTAATTATCGAACGCAATTCTAACCGAAAATTTCTAATAGACACAGGTGCCGATGTATCTGTCATTCCTCCAAATTTCTACAATGCTTCGGGTGGAACCCCGAATTCAATTTATACGCAGCAAATGGTAAACGAATTAAGGCTTACGGAACACATGTACTCAACCTCAATATTGGACTTCGAAGGAATTTTTCTTGGAGTTTTATTATAGCTGAAGTATCCATGCCCATAATTGGCCCGATTTTTTAAAGAGTACCGAGATATTAGTGGACATTCAAAAAAGATGGATCATTGATCCTTTAACGTCATTATTCACTATCGGCTCACTGGCAGTGGTACAAATACCATCGCTTTCGGTATTGGACAAATCGGCTGTCCATTCGGCAATCGTCAAATTATTATCTAAATACGAGGAAATTACTAAAGATACCTCGAGTCCAATGGCTGTAGAACATGTCGTTTGGCACCTGATAAATTATTAATAGCTAAGGCTCATTTTGAAAACATGATGGCACGGAGTATTTGTCGGCCCAGTGAAAGTTCATGGTCCAGCCCGTTACATTTAGTTCTGAAAGAAATGGTGAATGGAGGGCCTTGCAGTGATTATAGGGCATTAAACAATGTTACTGGTAAGAGCGTATCATCAGATACCCATACAGCCAGAGGATATCCCGAAAACAGCAATAGCAACACCATTCAGTCTCTTCGAGTTTTTGTCAAATGACTTTCGGTCTTCCCAACGCGGCACAATCATTCCAGCGATTGATGCACGCTATATTATATGGATTGTCATTCTGTTTCGTATACTTGGATGATGTGTTGATAGCTTCTAGTTCTTGGGAAGAACACCTGCAGCATTTAGATGTCGTTTTTAAAAGATTGTCAGAATATGGACTAATTATTAACGTCGACAAGTGCGTATTCGCCAAACCAGAAGTATTAATTTTGGGTCATTTGGTGAACGACCGAGGTATTTTATCATCACCAACAAGAGTTCAAGTCATTGAACAGTTCGAACGTCCAACAATGGTACAATAGTTAAAATGTTTTTTGGTAATGATTAATTTTTATCGGCGATTTATTCCAGCAGCTGCACGAGATCAGGCAGTTTTGAACAATTTTTTAAAAGGATACCGAAAAGGCAGCAAAATTCCTATCGAATGGTCGCGGGACTCGATAAGCGCTTTCGAGGCATGTAAGACAAAACTAAACGAAGCAACGGTCTTGGCACATCCTATAGTTTCGGCACGTTTATCCATTATGGTCGATGCTTCAGACACCGCCGTAGGTGCGGTAGTTCAGCAATTCGTGGATAATACGTGGCAACCACTCGGGTTTTATTCCGTGCGCCTTACAGAAACTCAAAAGAAATATAGCGCATACGATAGGGAGCTGTTGGCGGCTTACAGTGGCATAAAACATTTTCGTTTTTATTTAGAAGGTCGCAATTTTACCTTGTTTACAGATCATAAGCCGTTGGTTTTCGCTTTCTATCAAAATCTCGACAAGGCGTCACCTCGTTAGCGAAGGCATTTGGACTACGTTAGGCAATTCACCACTGACTTACAACATGTATCTGGTGTTGATAATGTGGCCGCCGACGCACTTTCGCGGGTTAAACAAATCGACATTCATGAGAGTATTGATTATTCAGCAATCGCTGAAACACAGACCACAGACGAGGAATTATATAAATTAATCAAGGATGCTAATACAGCGTAGTTAATGTTCGATCTGTTTCCTGTATCTTTCAATTAAAAAAAAAGGTTATTTTGTGAAATTTCCACAGGCAAACCTAGGCCATTCATCCAGGTCGCATATCGTAAACAGGTTTTTGAGGCTTTTCACAATTTGGCTCATCCTGGTATTAAGGCGACAGTTAAATTGTTGACCGATAAGGTAATATGGCCATCAATTAATAAGGACGTGAAATTATTGGCTCAAGCATACATAGCGTGCCAAAAATCTAAGATAAGTAGGCACACCAAGTCACCTACAGGAGTTTATAAGCCAATATGCGAACGTTTTAGAGAGGTCCACTCCCGATTTCGAATGGTCAACGCTATTGCGTAACTTTGATTGACCAATATACACGGTGGGCCGAGGCAGTTCCAGTGCCAGACATAACAGCGACCACAGTGGCTTTTGCAGTGTATTCGTCATGGATCGCACGTTTCGGCGTACCATCATTTATAATGACTGATCAAGGGGCACCACTAGTTACAACCCGCGATGTAACGGGATGATGGAGAGGTGGCACCGTTCTTTGAAGGCCACAATAATATGCCACGACAGGTCGGACTGGGTAACCATATTACCTACAGTCCTCTTGGGATTGCGAACTCAGTTTCGTGACGAATTATAAGCTTCGTCGGCCGAACTTGTATACGGTAGTACGCTACAATTACCAGGCCAATTATTAGAAACACAGGAGAGTTTGATACCGCAGACCGAATTGGTCAAAACATTGAAAGAACATTTTAGTGAATTAAGACCAGCAGTGGCTACGCGACATGTTCAGGACAAAATTTTTGTGAGCCAACATTTAGAGCAATGCACACATGTTTTTTTGAGAATGGACGCGGTGCGGAAGTCATTACAACCACCGTACACCGGTCCTTATCTCGTAATTAAAAAACACGAAAAATTTTCGATGTAAATATTAACGGTAAACAAAGCAGAATTTCTATTGATCGTCTTAAGCTAGTTTTTCAGAAAATATGGGTGATACCAGAGCCTTCTAGAGTATAGAGCCATAATCAAAATGACGTATTTTTTAGAAGCTTTTTTAGTGGTATAACTTTTCATTGATTTCCATAGGAATCCATAGTAAAAATGGTGTTTTTTAGCTGCAAGTTTTTCAATGAAAAAAGCAAAAATATTATAAAATGTTTACATAAAAGTTGTCTACATATCTTCAGCAACAATTTACAAGAAGGCTTTATTGGTTTTAAATAAATATTAATTGCAGAAATATTAAAATTAAATTATTTCTAAAATATATTTTTCGAACTTTCATTTTGAAAACCATTATACATCAAAGTTGGCTCTGACGAATTAAAATAATACTTGCTAAATTTATCTTTAGTTTTACTAGTGTACGTAAGATGTCTTAAATGTTTATAGAAAAATACGAAAAAAAGTTATTTAATCATAAAATTAACGAACGTTCCTATATTTTGTGAATTTCTTTTGCTTTTCCTACAATTTTTGAACTTGAATTTTCCCCAGGTGGTAATTTTTGGTACAATTTTACCAAATTATTACTGCCATCACTGCCATCTATGTAATGTATATTGACTTAATGACCAAATGAATTGTAGCTAGTAAGCTTTTATTTTAATTTGATCAGAATGCTGTTGTTATGAAATTTTTTTATATTTTGGTTTAAATAATTCAATTATTACAAGAAAATGAAAACGATTTACTTAAACGACATTCATATATGTTGAAATTCAAATATTTAGGAAAGTATTTCAGAAATCATAATTAAGAATTTGTAACGTTTCCATTTAAAAATTTGTCTTAGGAAAAAAGGTGATTTCCCATATGTTTTGTGTATTTTACTATGAAAATTTTGGTTTTTCCTCGTTTCTAATTCCTTTATAAAAGCTGTGTTTTTTAGATTATGGCTTTGTATAATCAAGGTTGCTTTGGTGATACGCCTAAAGTAATGCAGAATCCGCTCGAAAACTTTTCACAGTCGGTGAATGGGACTAACGATCCATCTCAGTTAGTGCAAGAACGGCGAGTTATCGCACCTGACAAGCAAGAACCTGGTTCAGCAGTTACAAGGACAGGTCGTGTTATTAAACTTCCATTACGTTTCAGTGATTAGGTCTCGCGAAATTTTAGAGATATTTCACTGGAGGGGGAGTGTATGGCGATCCATTTTCAATTTGAATTTTTTATTTTTGTTTAACAACCGATTGAGTTGAATCGGCATATTTTTGATTGAATAATATGAAGTATAGGTGTACATCTCTTTATTTCTTTAGTACGAACACCGAAATGCAGGTGGATATGTAGTGATATAGAAAAACTTTACGAGTTCTCATAATTGCGACTTGTTGTTGTTGTTTTACTCGTACACCTTTTTAAGTATGACAGACAACTCGCAATGATTAAAAAGATTATTTTTAAAGAAAAGAAAAGAGATTCTTTGTAAGCATTTTGTCGCAATCACGAGAAACCCGTAACGCGTAATGCTTACATAATCGCACCCCTTATCTCCGCTTCGATCATGTTTCTTCGTTGGTGAGAGATACAGATGAATAATAGTTGAAATAGAATATCATTTTATTTTATCTAGTTGAGATCGCATTAATAAAATATATTTCTACTAAGCGAACTAGTATTCATATTCAGTTTAAGTAAAAGAGACACAAACTCGCATCTAAATCCCATTCCGGGTTTGTATGTTTAAAGGTGATCTGATAAATATTTCATTGAAATATAACAACTGAGAACTGACAATAAATAAACAATAGATTATTTAAAATAGACTCATTATTCTTATCAACCTCTAAACGGTTACAGTTTTTCCTTAATCTTTTTGATATTTCATTTTTATTGTTTTGAGTAAATAAAAACGTTATATAATGAGTACATTGTTTATAAATGGCCAAATCAAACCGCAAGCTTTCACCTAAAATATTTTGAGTTACACGCATGACCTAATTTTATACATTTTCCACAAAGCCCCTTTGGATGTGGTACACTGGTTCTTGAGCCATGCGATGTTGATTGTTCCAAATTTTGCTACACAAATTATACAAAATAAAATTAAAATTAATTACCTAATTATTTTGAACAATTTATATTTTTAAAGGAAGTACCGACCTGTTTAAATGGATACGTCGTTATAAGACATTTTTTACATTTTTGTCCGGTATTAGCCCATGAGTTGCCAGATTCCCATCTTTTATTACATATTCTACACATAAAATATCCAAATTGGCGCCTAGTACCTTGATACGGGGTTGAATTGTTCATTTCGATTGCGTCTTCTTAATACAAAAGAAAAGCGTATTACTATTTTGAAAGTATTTTTGCGACTACTGACAATTTAAGAAATTACTCATAATTTATATAATCTTGGCAAAACAAAAATTAGTAATTTTGTCTGTTGTAATTACTTGTATTGCACAGAAATTTACTGCCAGCAAATACAATATGAACATAGTTCGTAATTTTACTATGAGAAATGGATCAAATGGGTTTTTTTTACTGACTAGTTAGAATGTAGTAATGTATAATAAGACTGATAAATAGATTGAAATAATTAGGGAATCCACAACCAATGATAGGTACAAAAATAATGTACGTAACATTTTTCTATAACCATAATTATGTTCATATTCGAAATTGCAATGCTCTCTAATTTATTTATAGACTTGCAAACCGTTCCGTTTTCGACGGGGCAAACCAGTTTTCGAATCTATTTGTTCCATTCTGGTCAATTAATTATATTTGAGAAATTTTGTGAAACCAAAACGGGTAAAACAAAACGGGTTTCGTATTGGTTAAAATTTACTGATTTCGAGAAATAATTAAGAAGTTACACGATATCAGCAACTTTGTACGGCAAAATGTAAAAAAATCGAAAGATTTGGGGAACAAACCTAGAAATTTATTTAATGGAACAACACAGTTTCTAAATACATTTCAGAGAACATGGTCTCTCGAATTCTCGGGAATTTAAGAAATTAAGAGTATTCCCATTTTCTCATTGATGCGTATTCTGGTTATTTGTTGTTGTAACAACTAAACGGGAAAACGTCTAGTAAAATTATTGAAAAAATTTCGCGAATTTTTATAAAAATTGGATATCCAACGTTTAAAAGAATCATGATAAAATGGTTAAGTGTTCACTTGCAGTAAGATTGTAAATTCAAAAACCCAGAAACTCATCAGAGTTTACGACAATTCAAATTTTGAAAATCATTAGGCATTGACTGCAATATGTATATGATATTGACTGCATTATTTGCAGTTACCTCACGCTTCTTTGTATAAATATTTTTGGTTTTCGTTTAATGGCACAACTGAAGCTAATTCTCGAAGGTAGGTGCTATGGCGACTATTTGCGACATGGTATTTTGTTTTCGAGACATCGAAAATCTAAGTGATATGGTGCAGTACGACGATATTACAGAGCGAAAATTTATAACTCCTAAGAACGTTGGACTGCTACACGCTGCGGCCAAACACCAAGATAATACTAATGCTCCAATGCAATAAATCAAAATACCAACTAATTATTTTTTTTTGTCTTTATATTTCAATAAGACCCTTCATATGACATATGTCTCATTAGTGTAGAATATGTACTTGGAAATATTTGGTAGTTTCCCTAACTGTCCAATGGTATTGGATATTGATCTGCACCGATTAAAATATTTCACATTAAATACTTGTGGTGCGTTTGTTAAAATATGATTGAGACATTAATTAAATGTGTCAGTAAAAAGTGACGCTTTATTTCGATATTCTCATAGTATAAAAGCAATCAATTTATTTTATTGGAAGACAAGTTAGTTGTCCTTATAGACAAAATAAATTACAGTTTAATTCACGATAAGATAGCAACAATTTTGTTTTGCCAAATTTTCTTATATAAAAGAAGTCACAAATAAAGAATGCATATATGTATAGTGCATGTGGCTAAGGTTAGAACGTTATATTCAAGTTAAAAAAAAAAGTATCCATCGATCAATTTAATGGCAGATCAAGAAGAGAAGCGCCAATTTGGATTTTTCACCTGTAAAAGCTGTAATAAAAGTTGGCAATCCGGTAACTCCTGGCCAAATACAGGACAAAAGTGTCAACTATGTAATACCATGGTGTTTCCATTTAAACAGGTTGGTAATTGGTAGTGGCAACTTAAAAACAATTCTTTAATACAATAAACATTTTGTTTTAATTTTTCTAATTTATTTAGCAACCATTGGAACAAATCAAGGCGGCACCAGATAATAAAGTACAACATCCAAGGGAACTTTGTGGAAAATGTATACAATTGGGGCGTCCTTGTAACGAACGATATTTTTAATAGCAATTTGAATTTGATTTTATATTCGTATTTTATATTCATTTATAAACCAATAAATACTTGTGGCTAGATAAGCAAAGAATATCTTGTTATTTGATAAGAATACGTTATTTAAAAAATCACTTTGTCCTGTCGACAATCAATCAAATATTGGATGACCTAGGTTTCAATAATTTCAAAGAGATGTTGAATGTTGTATAGTTTACACATTCGCAGTTCTATGTGTAAACCTATAGGAGTGTATCGAATTTAAGCTATGCGCCACATAGCTCGGAAATGAATAGCTCATCCAAATTTAGGAAAAATTTACAATTTTCAAAATTCCAAAACTTTGTCAAAAATCATCCAAAATGGTTCAATAAAATAAACCTAAATTTTATACAGATATACAAAGATAAGGTCGCTCGTTTAGTGTAATGTGAAATTAAAAATGGCGGTAACGTTTAGCTTTACCCTTTTGCTTTTTGTTTGTTTTTTTTTTCAAAATTCCTAAAAGATAATTAATTGGACCGGCACTAATTTTTTCCAGTGAGCACTAATTACCGTAAACTCGGTTCAAACGCGGTATGACAAGCTTGCCCACACACAATTTGTGTGAAACTGGTGACCAATTTTTTTTTTTCATATTTTGTCACAAAATATTCACAAAAATACAGGTTGCATGATGCAAGTACCTTGCCTAGAGAAAAACAGTGTTTTTTGGTATGAAATAGGTTTTATTGTTCAATATAAGTTGTATTGCTTTCACCAAAAATAAGAAAATTACAACAACAATCGTACTAGATAGACCAAAAAAATAGTTTAGTTAACCCAAAAAAAATTAGTGGTTAAACAAATCTTAACCAAATTTTTAGTCTCAATACCTGCCCAAAGAGTCGAATTGACAAGAAAATACATGAAAAAAATTAGACCAAAATTTGATTTATTTTTGCTGTTGCTTTGACCAGCCATTAACCAAATAAAATACCTAACTCATTTTGGTTGAAAGCAATACACTTATAGTCTCCTAACAATTCAATACAAGAACAATGCGAAAGATCTGCAAAAAAATCGTTTTCGGCTGTTATAGCTTCTTCGTTCGACGAAAAATGCTTTTCATGTAGGAATTGTTTAGGTTTCGGAACAAATAGTGGGCAATGGGACCCGAATCTGATGAATACGACGGATGTTCAAGCAATTCTAACTTTAATTCTTTTTTGTATATACTACTGCCATCTGTGTGTCAGACTAGAAACCCCTCACTCACCCAAGCCTACACAGAAAATATCACGTTTCAACTTTGCTATTGCTATTTCTTCTTTTTCTATAGAAATTGAAAAGTATTGGAGTATACAAATAAAATAATTTACTGATTTTAAACAAAATAACTTTTATTGAATAGAACAATTCGTTGTACTTGTAATATGGACAAGGAGGAAGTGAAGTCAAAATAAAAAGTAAACTGAAAAATCAAACTACATACTGAAAAATCAAGCTATACTTATCGCTTTAACTTAATTCACTTTTGTCGCCATCTATTGGCAATAATACTAATTATAAATTAAATTGAATTTAAACTACGTTATCCAACATTCCTCCGCAAATTTAATTACGTTAATATTTTGATTTATTTTAGTTCACACAAATTGCGAAAATAGGCCAGTTTGGTTCCAGATAATGGCTTTGTACACATGTCGGCAATCACTTCTTCCGTTGGACAATATTGACGTTCAACGATCCTCTTTTTTATGCAATCTTTAGTGAAATTATATTGTACGTCAATATGTTTCGATCGGTTGGTGAAATTTTCCCGAAAAATTAGTGCTAAGCAGCTTTGGTTGTCTTCATACATCACAGTTGGATCGACGACATCTATTTTAAAATTATGCATAAGAGCACATAACCAAATTACCTCACGGCAAGCCTCTGTTAAAGCTATAAACTCTGCTTCGGTTGAAGATAGAGCTGCACAAGATTGCTTTTTGCAACTCCAATTGATAATTGACCCAAAAGCCATAAAAATGTAACCGCTGTAAGATTTTCGATCCAATCAGTTTTACATTGTCACTCCCATTTAAAATCAGCTTCAATTTTATGATGACTTTCAAATATTTTACCACTCGCTTTAATTCATCCCAATCTTCTTGAGTTGGATTCATTGTTTTTTGAGCTAATATTGCGACACTTGCTGCTATATCAGGACGTGTATTAATTGATACAAACAAAAGACATCCCATAAGTATTTGATATTCAACATTATTTAACAATAATTGAGATGATGGACCCTTTTGATATTCGACCTTCAATGGCATTTTTGAACACTTCATATTTTCCAAACCAAATCGTTTGATAATTTGATTTATGTAAGATGTTTGACTTATTCGATAGATATTATCCAAAATTTCCACCTCAATTCCAATGTAACATTTGATTTGTCTTAAACTGTCGACTTGGAAACTTTTATTGAGATTGTTTTGGACTTCTTTAATTTCATTGATTTGCTTACTGGCTACTATCATGTCATTAACGTAGATAATAATATAACAACTGCCATTTTTATTATGTCTGGTGAATAGACATGGATCTTCGTCACTTTGCACGAAATCAGCTTCGACCATAACTTTATTGAGCGCCAAATTCCATACTCTTGCTGATTGTTTTAATCCGTATAGGCTCCTCCTTAAACGACATACTAAATTTTTGTTTTCGACTTCAAAACCCGGCGGCTGATTCATATACATTTCTTCTTTGAGCTCACCATTTAAGAATGCGGGTTTTGCATCTAGGTGATGAACCAATAACTTCTCTCTGCTTGCGATCGTCAATAACAAACGGAATGTGGTTTGTCATGCCACTGATGCAAATACTTCGTCGTAGTCAATACTAAATAGCTGCGAAAATCCTTGAGCAACTAATCGAGCTTTGTATCGCACAACGCTGCCATCCGCATTCGATTTCAGTTTAAAAACCCATCTACATTCGACTGTTTTTCGATCAGCTGGTAATTTGAAAATTTCCAGGTGCCATTTGCTTTGTGTGCATTCATTTCGTCGTTCATCGCTTATAGCCATTCGTCTTTATGTTTAGAATTTAAGACATCGATACCTTTGTTGATTCTTGATGATCTTCGAATATTTAAATAATTTTCGTTGTTGCTTTCATCCGCTTCTGATTCATTATTTTGCTGGTCCTCTGGTTCCTTTTCTTTATTGTCCGAATTATGGTTATCGTCGTTTTCTTTATTTGCATAATTTGATTTCATTTCATTGGGATTCGATCCGATTGGATCGTCGGCAAAACGCACGTCACGACTTATTAATAATTTTCGTGCAGAACGATCATAACATCTATATGCATTAGATTCCAAATCGCGTAGCCCATAAAAATTGCTTCCACTACTTTTGAATCCAATTTGCTCCTTTTCTCTTTTGGTACATGTACATAGCATTTCTGTCCGAATATATTTAAATTTTGCAAATTTTGCTACTGCTTCGGCCCAAAAAATATGATCTAAATTTGCATTGGCTAACATGCAACGTGCCATTTCAATCAAGCTTCTATTTTTGCGTTCCGCAACGCCGTTTTGCTGTGGCGAATATGTAGCTGTATATTGAATGCTGGTTCCGATACCTTTGAGATAGCCAACGACTCGTTTATCGGTATACTCTGTATCTCTGTCAGATCTGATGATCTTTGGATATTGCGAAAACTTGGTCTTTGATAATGCTACATATTCCTTTAACTTATCAACACATTCATATTTATGCTTTAGTTAATAAATCTTCGTATAACGTGAAAAATCGTCAATGAATGTAAGGATGTAACGATTACCATTGTGTGATGCAGTCTGCATCGGACCACATATGTATGTCTGTGTGTACCAGATCCATCGGTGCCTTGGTTGACGCCACTGAAACTTTCGGAAATGGCATTCTCAACATTTTTCCTTTTAGACAGAATTCACAAATATCGCTGCAATTGCATTTTCTGACCTTCATACCGCTCACTAAATTCTGATTGTCCAAATGCTTTATGATATTTATATCTCTATGTCCGATAATTCGATGCCACTGATGTGCACATAAAGTACGCTCACTGTTTACCATATCGATCTTATGCATTTGCCTCAGACGGTATTGATTACCAAAAGCCTCGCCAATATTATTGATTTTATTATTCCTCTTGATGAATACTTCGTTTTTGGTGAATTCAACATTTATACCTTTTCTTGCCAATTGTTTCACAGACAAGATGTTAGACGAAATTTCCGGAACGTATAAAACTTCTTTTATTATGGCTGACTGTAACGGTTGGCTTGGGTCTTTCCGACGCCACATGGCACACAGAATACCGAGAAAAGCAGTCAGTGGCTAGGGAGGGATCTTTCCCGCAACACAAGACGTCGGATGCCATTTATTACAACAAAAAAACAACAAAAAATTTAACAAGTGTGCTCACTCCTTAATAATGGTTCGTCATAACGCATTATCCACCAAGGTCTATGGGATTTGGTGATGATGACGAAGGTGTATACACCATTTTTTATGTAGAATAATACACACAATTTTACTTTGCTTTTTAAACTGTATTTAATTAATTTGTTCTTATTTATTTTTAAATTATTCGTTCATTATTTATTTTATTGTACAATTTGTCTTATGTTCCTATAATTTATTTATTTCTCCGCCACCATTTTTCTGTTCACCCATTTTCCGGTAGAGATGAGCGCGTGTGCGCTCAGCACTAAATTCGAGACGAGACTGATAATTTTATTTTATTTTGTGTTTTTGTTGTGTGTTGTATTTTTGTTTCGTTTATAGCGGACATTACACGGTCAGTAATAATGTCATTAATTACTGGTTAAGGTACTGAATCAATACTTCAGTTATGTTTATTTCCTTAGACGGTCAATACATTTCGTCAGTTATTATATCAGTACATGGAAAGACACAAGTGTGTTAACTGTTAACTTAAAAATATGGACAAAGCGTGCGTAGCAATTGTGTTAGCTTTAGCAGTGAATAAAAAAACAAACCGTAGTCAACGAAAGAGTAGAGTTTGGGTGAAAGAATGGTTTAGAAGTAGAGATGTATACTCCCATATAAATCTTTTGGATAAAATACAGATTACTGACCAAGGTGATTATCGGAACTATTTTCGTATGAGCGAAGATTTATTTAATAAGCTATTGGTAATGGTTGCTCCCTATATAAAACGAGAAGATACAAACATGAGGCAATCGATTTCAGTGAAACAGAGGCTAGCACTAACATTACGGTTCTTGGCTACTGGAAGAAGCTTTGAGGATCTAAAGTTTTCTGTTCTTATATCGCCAGCGTGCATAAGCCAAATTGTTATTGAAACATGTAGTGCGCTTGTTCATGTTTTACAAGATTATATAAAGGTAAGATAAATAAAACTTCAAAGTATTTTTGTAATTCTTTATTGACAAAAAACAATAAAACAAAAGCTAGTAAATTCAATAGGCATGAAAATGAAAATTGATTTCAAAAATTGTTCGTTTAAAGAAGGTCGTTATAAAATAAAAATTTTCAATTTAAATGTATTACTTAAAATTACTTAAAAATGTTGAAACTGACTGATTTTCGCTTTGATGGTCAACAGAAAATTGAAATGTATCACTCGATGGTACATTGGATAAAATTGTTTCATTTGTGTAATCCGAATCTGAGTACAACAAAACTTCAATAGGACTAGATTCTGAAAATCTAGTATCATGAGTTGGTGTTGGCGTTGTATATGGGGTGTCACGAGATGTATGATCTTCATTTATTCGCACAGAATATTTATTTAAAGTTCCCAATTGTGCTTCAAATAGAACATCGTTTATGGCTTTCTCTGCGAATAGTTTTTGCTCGGAAGGCAATGACTTGAGTTTCTTACTCCAGACCTTTGCAGTGTCTAGATCCGAATCGTTTTGAGATAAATAATCGCAAGCTAAATTCATTAACTTATTTTGTTTTGTCATATGATCTTCATTTTTGCGTTTGGTTTCTGATCGGAAACGATGATGTGACGAGTCAATTGAAGACTGGCCTGGACCTGAATTTTTATTTACATTTTTATTAGAACACGATGATTCAGATGTATTTTCTACCTGTAACATAAAAAAAACATTTCAATTTCAGTTTCCAACAACCTGTGAAGAGTGGAAAATAATCGCAAGACAATTTGGAGAGAAGTGTAACTTTAGCACATGTCTAGGAGCACTTGATGGGAAGCACATCGCCATACGGAGACCTAACAATACGGCATCGTTGTACTATAATTATAAAGGGTATTACAGCATCGTATTAATGGCATTAGTTAATGCGGATCGGCAGTTTATAATGGTGGATGTAGGTGCAAATGGCAGAGTTTCCGATGGCGGTGTGTTATTTTATACAAAATTTTGGGAACTATTTCAACAAAATGAATTAAAAATTCCAGATCCCACCCAGCTTCCAAATTCAACAAAATGTTTTCCTTACATTTTTGTTGCGGATGAAGCATTTGCACTTAATGTAAATTTACTGAAGCCGTATTCTCAGAAAAATTGCACAGCGGAGCAAGAAAAATTTAATAAACATTTTTCTGCTACACGTTGTGTAGTTGAAAATGCTTTTGGGATATTAGCTGCTAGATTTGGAGTATTCCAAAAGCCTATTTGTCTTGCACCAGAAAAGACGACAATAATTACTTTGGCTTGTTGTTATTTACAGAACTTTTTAATGAAAGAATCACCGCAATTTTACACATCCACGATTAACATGGAATCAAACAATTTGGGAGAACGCATACAAGCAAATTCACATCGTAATTCAGAATTCAGTGCAAAAGAAGTTAGAGATCAGTATTGCAATTATTTCAACAATGAAGGCAAAATTTAAAAATTCTATTAAATATGATTGGAATTTGGATTATATTTTTTGTATAATGTCTTAAAAAAACAAATTTTAAAAATAAATGATAATTAGTAAATATTTTTCTTTTTGTTAAATAAACAAATTTAATACTCACTTCCAGTCTTGTTTCATTTTCTACTATAGATGATTGACTTTTTATTGGCTTTTCAGCAGTGTCTAAAAACTGTAAAGCATAAAAGACCCAAGACGAAGGCTTGTATATCTCGTGCACTCCAATGCCAGATCTTTTTGATTCTTCAATTTTTTTCTTCTCTTTTCTGTAATTTGAACGCAACGTGTTTATTTTTTTCCTGACGTCGTCAATTGTGGCATCAGATTTAATTTTTATAAAAATTTCCAGCAACTGTTTTAAAGCTGAAACTCGTTTATCTTTTCGCATATACAACGGATTTCTCGAATTCCACAATTCCGACAACTCTTCTAATTTTTCAATAAAATGGACTAATAAGTCTTTATTATCACTAACTTTTTCTTCAACATTATTTTCGACGCTTTCCTCATCCATTTTGTATTTATTTATATCCGTTTTCAAAATAAATTATTAAATTGATACTATTAATATGTATTCTCTTTTTGCTCTTCAACAACACACAAAAACCAACTAAAAATACTGAGAACTGAATTACCGTTTAAATTACACGATCATTAATACTGTCAGTATCGTATACCGTACTGACGGAATTATGGAATTATCGGTCATTCTTCAATACCGCCTTTCAGTACTTCAGTATCACCATTACACGTTCAGTAATTTTGTCAATATTTCAAATAATGACATTATTACTGACCGTGTAATGTCCGCTTATCTGTTTTTGTGATTCTGTTTTTTTTTTCGTGTCGCGTGGTTAGTATGCCTGCATGAAGCCGACAGACAGTGCGCGTTGTTCGTGTGACGGCGAACGCATGTACCCATGCGTGAACCGCCACAGGTCATCCCATATTAAACTTAAAATCTGTTACCACATGTTTCTATCTACGCTCATCAATGAAAAATAAAGTCGCGCACCGTGCATGAACAATAGTATTTAAATAAATAAAAATGAAATAATAATAATAATTACAAAAGCAACAAAAAAAAAATCTTACAAAATACGTCACCCATACTATACTTATCATGGCAGCATCCTGACGGTGTCCACTCACGATGATGATTCCAATATGTATATACACTAAACGCGGCTATAATAGGTGGTGGGTGTGTTGTTAGTCAATATTCCAGGTTGTCGTGTCCATATATATATACCAAAACTGATGTACCATTCACATATGCTGGAAATCTCGCGTTGCTTCAATCATCAAATATTATGCCATAAATGTTGGCGTACGTTTGTGAAACAGACTAAACCCAATATGATTTGGTCAACATATGTTAATCTGGACGGTTTGGGCCCAAAACTTTCACATCCACACAAAACAAAATCGTCGTTCACACTTCATATACTTGTAATTAGTTTTTTTATTTTCCTCCACTGTAAAGTTATCACTACGGAACTTTGTTTAAATAAATTTAATTAACAGTGTTTTATTATTAACAAAACTTCATTTTATTTTAATTTTTTTAAAGTTATAGGTACATTAATTAATAATTTGTTATATTAGATTCACATAAACTTTTTGATCTACAGTTTTTTGTCTGTTTGTTACAATTTTTCTTTTTCTATTTACTGACAATTTTAAGTTTTACATTAACAATGTTTATCAAAAAAAACAAATTGATTTTTGTCAGTTTAAATTTTACTTAGCTTTATCAACCTTTTTATTTTTTTTTATTACAATATTTAAGTTATCATATGGTTCAATTTTACAAAAAAACATTACTTAAAACAAAATGCACCTTTTGACTTTTTTCCATTGACTGCCTCTTTTCCACCTTTTTCTAGATCTTTACATTTTTCCCCGCTAATATGTTTCTTTTTTTTTTTTTTCACCCCCCCTCAATCCAACAAACTTTTCTTTTTTTTTTCAATTTTATTTGTATGTTATATTGTAACTAGCCCGACAAGAATTTGCGCGCCAACACTAAATTAGTACATGGCTCTTCTTCGAAACGAACCAAAACCGCAGAAATAACTGCTATCTCTTCAACAGCGTTGGATTGCATCAATATGAAACCGTAGTGATGTCTGTCTACACTTTATACTACATTTTAATTTTTGTATGTAATTGACTCGTGCATATCTACAACTACCAACCAAGGAATCTACTAAATTGATTGCGCATCGATGATTACAGTACACCAAGTAGGCACGTGTTCCATAGTGGATGGTTACATGACATTGGTTTATTTCTATGATCGCAGAATTGGACATTTACTGGACCTTTACCTATTGACCAATATTCTTTATTATCTGCAACACGAATGCTTTCATTATAATTTGATATAAAATCAACAAAATCTCCTTTATTATTGCAAATATGACACGTAGCTCCTGAATCAATAATCCAGTTACTTGATGAATTATTTTCCTTATGTGTCACGATAAACAATTGATTATTATCTGAATTGTCAATTGTATTCGCTTTATGCATCTCTGTTGATTTCTTCTTATGTGATTTCTTTTTAGACCACTTTTCAAATTTTCTGCATTCGCTTTTAATATGGCCAATGCCAAAATGCCTGAATGGACTTTCAGAACATTACCACATGCGCCACCAGATTGATTGTCATGATCCAATTTCTCTTCAATCAATTTCGCTTGCACTATTTTTAAATTTAACTCGTTTGCTTTTTGTGTTTGTAGCGCTGTAACCACAGTATCATAGCTGCATGATAGTTGTCCAAACAATAGACCGATCTGCCATTTTTCAGACAATTTCTCTTCACCGAGTGCATCTATCTTTTGAAACATATCTTCGAATATGCCTCTCCATGTTGCCACCTTCATCGAGTTTACGTGTGCAAATTTCTTTAATTAATTGAACGCTATTACTACCTGCACTTTTTTCGTGATATTCCAATATTGCGTTCCACATCGATTTAGCGGATGTTAAATGGTCTCTTTATGCACAAATTGACTGTCCTCGATATTTAACCCAATACTCGAAACTGCATTAGTGTTTGCCTTTGTCCATTCAGGTGTTATTAGCTCTGGAGCTTCAGATATAATCGCCGTCCACGAATTTTCTTTTTGCATCAACAATTGCATTCGCAATTTCCAATTGAAATAGTTATCGTTGTTTAATTTATCGAAATGATTACACCGCAGTAGACACAATTAACAAATTAAATATATTTAAAATTTTACTTTACTTGGGTCAACTGGGCCCATAACCTGTTAGAGTATACAAATAAAATAATTTACTGATTAAACAAAATAACTTTTATTGAATAAAACAATGCGTTGTACTTGTAATATGGACAAGGAGGAAGTGAAGTCAAAACAAAAAGTAAACTGAAAAATCAAACTACTTATCGCTTTAACTTAATTCACTTTTATCGCCATCTATTGGCAATAATACTAATTAGAAATTAAATTGAATTTAAACTACGTTATCCAACAAAAAGGATGAATAGAAAACAAATTGAAATTATTTTTGAATGTACGTGTTTGCAAAGCAAATGTTTGTGAATATTCATCTTTTTTATTCAACACGAATACAATGAATTTTTGTTTATTTGTAAAATATGATAATTATTAACAAATTTGTTCATCAAATTTGATGTTTCCTCCAATCTATAAAATAAAATGTTCCTTCCATTCAGAAGTATCGCAATTCTATAATTTTAATCTAAATTGGATAGGAAAAGGCAACAAATGAAACATAACTAGTATAATAATCAAAATATAAAAGGTCAATGACCGTTCTACTTATGACAGAAAATAAAATTCGTATATAGAATTGGTTTATATCTGTTCCATTTTACAATATGATTGGAATATAATATATAGAAAGAGGTATGAGAGCTTATTGCTGTAGCACCTGTTTCTCCTTGATAAAACCAGAAATTGACAAAACATAAATTCTTTGTTTTGTTTTGGAGTGTGGTTGATAGATAGATAGGGACAGTTATATTTTTTATATTCATTTCTTTATAATGCAAAAATTATTTGTATAAAATATGAATTTGAATTTCTCATACATTTCTCGCTCACACAAACTATCTCTCTTTATATCTTATTCTCTTTGGTTATACTTTAAATATTTTTTTTGTTTCACTGATTTATGTAATAATATATATTCATTATTTTTTGGAGTGAAACTTTTTTAGGCAGGGTATTACCATGTTTCCATGTACCGAGTTCAAACAGGTTTAGGTTTCGTTGAGTTGAAAATATGGCGGCGCTAACCCATACCGTTTCCATGAACAGAGTTAGGATTTAGAGTTGAAGAAAAATATTTCGATAGAATAAAAAAATAAAATTGCGTATTGAACAAAAACGAAATTTTTATTTCGATTTGATATATCGTCATAACGTTGACAACGACATTTTTGTGTATTTTTTAATTATTATAAGGAAAATATTTAGTAATATGCGATGCACCATTTATAATTTTAAAAAATGTTTGACAGATAGAATCTAACTCAAACAAACAAGATTCGTCGAGTTTATTTGGATTTAATGAAACTCTACCCTAATACGCGTTTCCATGCACATAAACCGAGTTGAACCTAGGTTAACTCTATCATGGAAACATGATATATGATTCGAAAAAAAGTAAAAGAATATTGAAGCGAAATTCTGTGACGGTCGTGAAAGTGTAACATAAATTTTTATATTCGGGAAAAAATCGTGTCACGAAAATAAATCAACACACATTTTACATAGCAATACAACAAGAAATTTCTTCCGAACAATCGAATCAATAAGCGTGTTCCATTGGCGTTAGCAAACTACTCACAAGTACTTGTATCAACTCGCAACTACTCATGCTGAAGTGAAGGTGTAGTTGTTTGAAGTAGTTACGCATATAATTAACGAAAGAGGGATTTTAGTTTAAAAAATTCTATTAGATGGCTCTATACCAATTTTGGTTGTGTGAAACGTTTTTTTTAACCCTAATCCAACCACGGTGTGCCTTTTTGGGTCGTTTTATAAACGGATCGACTTTCACAATAATGTTAATTTGGTTATAAACTTGTATCTCTTTTATTTAGAAACATTTCCATACAACGTACTTGACATCTACTCATTCTCTGCAAAAGTTTTCGTAAATTATTTGATTAGAATTTGAATTTACTGACATAACAAAAATATGGTGGTTCGATTAGGGTTAAAGCAAAATATTTTTGTTTATGTTTATGATACACCTCCTCACGTCGAAAGTAGTGCAGAACTGTCTCTCATCTCTTAACGAGATGGCAGATCAGTTGAACATCAACATTTTATGGGTGCCAGGACATTTCATAAGTACAGGGAATATAAACGCCGATGAACTAGCTCGACGTGGTACAATGCACCACTTCTCCAAGAAGCTAGCAAGCTGACGAATGACAGATGGTCAAGTATCACTTCTTGCGTAAAAACTCGGCAGGTCTGGCCAAAGTTGGACTTGGCGAGATCCAAACAGCTGATCTCACTTCAGCGAAGTCAGATCAGTGTGATTGTTGGAATGATTACGGGGCACTGTCTCATAGGGAGGCATGCGAGTAGACTTAGTGTCTTCTCACATGAGTACTGTCGTAGTTGCGAGGACGAAGAGGAGGAAGAGACAGTACTTCATCTTCTTGGCACCTGCCCTCGTCTGGCACGAAGTAGCTAAAGTTTCTAGGGGCACCCCTCTTCAAAGACCTGACGGCCCTCTGTAGGATGGACGTCAGGAGTATCCAGCGCTTTGTTAACAGCTCAAATTTCGTTGTTTAATGTTTTATTACTTATTATTATTAATAGAACAACGGATTTTTTCATTAAAATCTAGCAGTTTTATTTAAATTGAGGTTATGTTTTACTACTGTCACAAAAATTTGCGTTCCATTGAACATCTACTCACAAGTACTTGGCAGTAGCAAATTGTTTCCAATGTAACACAGTGAATGCCTCCTAGATGTATATTGAAAATATTTTGCAATAGCAATATATATGTACATGCATACATAAATACAAAACAAGTATATTTGTAAATAATTTGCTTATCCTACGTCTTTCTCGTTCTTTCTCATATAATGTCAAAGGTAATGTGTTTGTTCATGAAAACTAAAAAGTTGAAAATGTGCGATCTCACGAGCTCAAAACAGTAATACCAATTCCTTTTTTTTTTTTGCTCCTTCTCCTTTTTGTCGTTTGCTAATTTTTGAATTTCTTAAAAGTTTTCTAGTGGATGGATATGTTATCGGTGTAAATTTTTAAGTGTTCTAATTTTGTTTTTTGTGTTTTGATTGTGCTATTTGTGGAATTTTTCTTATTATTTTACCATTTTAATAATAAAACTTGTTTCTCTTTCGTACGATTTAAAGTAATTTTTGATATTTGTATTTCTCCCGCGATTTAAAGCAGTTTCATATTTTAATTTTTTTAAAATCTGTGTAATTTGTTTTGCTTTTATTTGTGTTAAATTTCATTCATTATTTCGATCTTTTTTTGTGTTGTACAACAATGGCAGAATTACCACAAGAACTGTCTTTATCAAAAGAACAACAACTATCTTTATCAGGACAACAACAACTGTGTTTTTTAAGACAACATCAACTGACCTTGCAGATGTTGCCTTAAAAAAGACAGTTGTTGTTGTCTGGATAAAAACAGTTCTTGTGGTAATTCTGCCATTTTGTTATTGATTGATTTTGAATGTACGGCCAAGCATTATAGCAGGATCTCCCGGACTCCCGGGCACATGCCGTACACCCATATACATATAACAAAACCGAAGGATAGGACAGGATTATTAGTTGGTACAGACTCGACCCGCTTACAGACAGCAATGCGATCGATAATTAGTAAATTATTAGTAGAATATATAATAAATAGGTTAGCACAAGACAGCACAATCTAACTACTTTATTAGGTGATCATTTCTCTGGAATCCAGGGCCGGATACTCAGGACTCGCTAAATCTAAATCAGGACTTAAAAATTATTAATGTTGTAATTTTACCCTGTCCGCCTTTCATTAAATTGCCTGAAAAAATATTTAAGAAAAGTTTAAAATTACAAGCTAACATTAAAATAACAGCGCTTATTTAATTTTCATGGTCCTTGTATATCTAATTGCTTAATTATTATGGTACTGCAACAAGAATTGCAACATTAAAAACCATTTAAACATCAAATTTAACTTAAAACTAGTCATCAATTTCCTACCGATCTAGAAAAAAATATATATAATTATTAATTATAGATTCAATTATTTTATAAAATTTATATAAAATGATTTAAATGATAATGTTACAGCACCCCAACACCTAGACTTATCAATAATTTGAATTAGGTACTATAAGTCTAACAAGAATCAAAAAATAAAATTAATATAAAAATTTCCAGGCGACTCTGAAAACTAAATTTAATTAATAAAACACCATAATACCAAATTTTATTACTTAAATTAATAATTATTATAATCTGAACTTCAGTATTCAGGGGCACACATCTTACCCTCATTTATACATACCAAAACCGATGAAAAGAATATGATTATAAGTTGAGACAGATTTAACCCTATTGCAGTCTCCTAAGCGATTAATAGATAGCAAACCAGGCACCGCCATTGCCATTTCCTATCCTCTTCTCTGTAACCTGTCTTGATTATAGTGTATTAATATCCAATTTGATGTTATCACAATTATTATTTATTTAATGGGACGATGGTTGTCATTCAAAGAGGACAGACATAATTTAATTTAAAATAAACTAAAGTAATCCAATTTCCCCCGCCTGTGCTCCACCTGAACCCATACAAAACATTCACAAAACGAGTGCAGTGCAAATTTGGTTGGAAAATGCCGTCCACCGGGACGCATCTGGCAGGCAATCCCCTTGGAACCATTATAAAAGAAATCAAACTCTTAATCTATATCAAATGCATAACCACTTGTTGATTTTTATTAATATGGGTTTAATTGTGCAAAAAGTACAAATTCAAAGTAACAAGTTTGTGGCCTTGATCGTGTTAAAACTGTCTCACCCCTTGCGCAGTCAACATTCAAATCCTATTGGACCCTCACCAATACAAAAGAATGCTCCGATGCTTGATTGTATGCATGATTCTCTCAGACTACCATTGAAAATGAAATAAAAAGAAGGGATTTTATATATAGAAACAACTTTAACAGTCGAGCGTGTATGCCAATTTCTTGGTTTTGACCCTGCTTACCAGCAGTGCACTCCGAGTTTGTACCCCGTGATAGCAAACACAGAACTGTTAAAATAGATGGACGACCGACAATGAACATAAGAGAGTATATAAGTAAATATAAATTTCTTTATGTGTTTGAGGTAGGGTATAGTAGTTCGATTCCACTGCTTCCGTCTGATACCACTTTTACTCTCCACCCATGCATTAGTCACGCATATCAATTGGGTGTTACCAAAATCGGCAATGTATATACAAGCCAGACGACATAAACATTTGAGTGTGCTATGGAAAGATACACCTCTGCGATGTATACAAAGACACAACTCGTACACATATATCTGTTTCATTCTTGTGTGTTGTTTGAGTTCACACGAAACTAAACAATATATAGGCAAAATGGGAAACCCCATTACACTTGCTGGTTTCAGCGTTGCTCACCGCAAGATATATTATTCTGACGGTTCATCATTTCAAACGTCATGTACATTTTCAAGTGAACAGATTCAAATTTGCAGAGTCCAAAGTTTTAATTAATTAAATTAAAGAAAAACACACCCTAAAAAATGTCTTTCGTCGAATCAAGTGATCTCGATTCGGACGACGAAGAATTTGCAGTGTCGCCCCATACAATTCATACCAAAAATACAAGACACCATAATGTTAGTAAAACTACACAGACGCTCAATTTAAACGCTGCAAGTAGGTGTTGATAAGTCAAGACACTTTTATAATCGAGTCACAAATCAATTTGAAAACACTGTTTCAACAATAATTTTACAGACCACCACATAATTTGTAAAATCCAGCAACAACCTAATTCCAATTCAATGTTTCATTAATAATTTTTAGACAATCACACATCACAATGTACTCAGGACAGGCACTTGGTGAACAAATAAATATTTAGACAAGTTGGTGATAGATTTGGGACTGCTAGGAGCCACGACCATGAGACCACTGCTGAGTTGGCAGTTTCCACAGTTACGAGAACCGTAAATTTATCAAACGACCATCACTCGAAAAGCAAAAATAACAATTCACGGACTTGAAAAAAGAAGCTGCAGAATAATGTCGTGGGAGCCATCGATTGCACTCACATCGAAATCCCATGGTCAAAATCAAACGTACAGCTATATTTCAACAGAAAAATTCCACATCTTCCAAAGGCAAACTACCGCTGATCTCAACAAGAGACTTTCAAGTGCCTCCGTTGGCAAAACCGGAGCAATGCACGATGTCAGTGATCCAAGAAAACCGATTCCTGCAAACAGACTTGCAACAATCAACATATTGGACAACGCCTGGAGCATATATACTAGGTGACTTGGCGCATTCTAAGACATTTCTGGCCCGCTTCACCCCTTAAAAATTCCGAACTTCAAGCATCCAAACAACAAAATTTAACAAGCCTCACCCATCCGCAAGAACTGCAGTTGAGCAAGCTTTCTGCTTATTAAAATCACTCCACAGCGGAAACCAAAATTTAGCAATACCAACCACCGTTTTACAAAGATGCCAACACTAGGCGCTTGTGAATTGCACAATTTGTGTATAGAAACGGACTACCCGGTTGATGATGAACTTAAGGAACCCAACATTGAATCCAACGTTCACCCAGAAACGAACACCAACGAAACCCACTCCGCCTCAAGATTGGGAAGCAGTCCTACAAGACAAAGCGAATCATCTGGTGAACCAGTAAGAAAAACATAACATAATTAGGTGTAATTTCAAATTCTCAATTATTCTATTAAAATATAAATACATCAATTAAACTTAGACATTTCTGAGTTTCCACGCTTTAGCAATATTTCATAGAGCCCGGTTCACACTGTTAAAGCTTTACAACAAACTCGGTGAATCTGCCGCTTCCTTGGACCCCCCCTCCTCCTTACACCCCACAAATTCGTCAATGTTGACATTGGGCTCTCCCACATGACATCGGGAACCGATTGTGGTTATCAAACCTTCCACCGCCGACGGGAAGCCTTCGACATCGATAGAGTTGTTTAAATTGTTTATTGTTTCATGCGGTACCGCCTCCGACGTTCAAATCAATTTATCAACTTCGGAACTTTCATCATCGTTCACAACCCATTCCGCGGTGCAATCCATTCCCTCAACCGTACCCGCTTATGCTCCTGTCGCCTCCCTTCCCGTTTCTTCCGCTTTGTCGCGAAGGGCTGCGTCCACTCCGTCGAAGTGTTCAAAAGTCAAATGGTGCTTCCCACAGGAATCCATTCCCTCCTCCACAGCACTACATTTTTCTTCTTTTGAAAACCTTGAACTCTGTCTATATTTGTTTCAATGATTGGTTCTGCAACTGTAAAAGCTCAAGCATCAGTGAATTGCAGGCTGGTGAGAGTCCGGAGATGTGTGACATACTCATCTTTCCGAGTGCCGGGGGTGTGTGTTTGGGAGCTGCGGGGATCAGTGCTAGCACGCCATGGATGCATAAGTGGGCTGCTGCACAGTTTTGGAATCCATAAGCTGCCATGCCTTGACCCACAGATACAATCTGAAATTTCATTTTGTGAAACATTTATGTTTTAAATAACACTAGCTTGATATGAGGTTGCTGCGGTTTTTGGGCACGTGTCCCTGGTATTTGGAGGGATGTAAGTGTCCCGGGTGAGTAGGGTGTCGATGGGGCGCATTTTGGGCTATATGTTTTGTTGGTTGGATTTCCGGTCGTTGCAATTTTGGTGCATGGAAGTTTGAGTTACATAGGCATTTTTTCTTTGGCTCCATTTGGCAAAATGTGTAATATCCTCTGAGCATTTAATAAAAAGGCAATATATCTTTTAACATTTTATTACATTTATATTTCTAATTATCTTATCTTATTTAATTACATTAATAAAAATTAAAATTATGTACATAAAAGGACACATTTGGTTATGGTTAGAGTTAATTTAGAGGATATTTGGATGATCATAAAATAACATTAATATCTGAAACTAAACTGTGGCGGAAATAGGGATTATATTATATAGTTAGTTAGAGGTGAGAAGGATTTTTGGTTAAAGTTTATAAAGGATTTGTATTTATCATTGATAATCGGACCTAGTTTAGGAAAGTAGTTTTAGTTTATTAGGTTGCTCAACTTTTGTTTTAAATGTTGTAAGAATTAAAGGAAATGCATAGGAGGTTTTAATACACGGGTAATATTGAAATATAGTATAATCAAGAATATTTAATAAGTTATATGGTTTTAATTGTGTAGAGGTTTGGAGGTTGATAAAAACAAAGGAATTCGAAGGGCCATGAGGGTAATATTGTCGAATGTAAGTATGGGTTTCTGGCATAACCGAGAAAAAGGCTTCAGTTCACTTTTGCTATAAAGGATTATGTATCAAATAAATCCTGATACCTGAGTCGGATGTAGGACATTAAAGGTGAGTGGGTAGGAGTGTCAGAGTAGTCTATGTACTCTTCCTTACTCTTCCTCATCGTCACATCCAATTGACTCACTGGAATCGGACTCGGATTTTGTATATATTTCAGCGGCGGCGTTTCATAATTCAATCCGATGAGGAAGCATTTCTTCCCATTTGGAGTAGGTAGTATCATAATATTGTAAATCTTGTCTAAGAAAGTCATTCCAGGTAAAGCAGGGTCTTCCTCTTTTTTTCGGGTCCGCTTTATAGGTTGATGCCGCTGTTAGTAGATGTGTGAGTCCTCGACGATAAATATGTCCCCAATATTGGATTCGGTGGGCCTTGATTCTTTTAGTAGGAGCTGAGGTAAGAGCAGCTGTTTTAAGGCCGTAAGTAAGCATGGGAACTATCACGGTGTTGTACATTGTGATGGCGGTTTGTGCTGGAATTTTGTTAATTTTTATAAAATTCTGCAGAACTAGTACAATATTATTTGCTTGACGACATCGAGTCCGAAACGTGAAAGGTCTACTAAGACTGGAGGTCAAATATGTTCCCAGATATCGCATCATTTTAACGACGGTAAAGGTGATTCTTGACATAATAAAAGTATTAGGTGGATCAAAAGATGAATCGGAGTCTCGAATGAGACTGGTACATTGCTGGGGATTTACTTCGAATCCTGCGTATTTTAAGTTAGAAAAAAAAACAGTTCTTGTGGTAATTCTTCCATTTTGTTATAACAAAAAAAAACATAGAAAAAATGAATGAAATTTAATACAAATAAAAACAAAACAAATTACACAGATGTCAAAAAATTAAAATATGCAACTGCTTCAAATCGCGGGAGAAATACAAATATCAAAAATTCAAACAAGTTTTATTAATAAAATGGTAAAATAACAAGAAAAATTTCACAGATAGCACAATCAAAACACAAAAAGCAAAATTAGTACACTTAAAAATTTACACCGATAACATATCCATCCACTAGAAAACTTGAAATTCAAAAATTAGCAAACGACAAAAAGGAGAATGAGCAAAAAAAAAAAAAGAAATTGGTACTACTGTTTTGAGCTCGTGAGATCACACATTTTCATCTTTTTAATTTTCATGAGACAGCCTTGAAAACAATTGTTGTGCAAAGAAATTTTTGAAGTAATCGAAAAAATAATTAAAATAGAAGGAAAAAATAATTAAAATAGCTTCATATAATACGAGTACATATTATGGGGGTGAGCAAATGTTCGTCAAAGAGGATGATTGATGGACGTGTTTTTTCTATTCTCTTCAAAAAATTTAATTTAATTTCATTTTTATCTTTAGTTTTGATTTATTTATGTAGTGTTATGTATATACTCTATATACATATGTACATAGGTTAGGTTAGGTTAGGTTGGAGTGGCTGCTTACGCACACTTAGACCGGTGACGGTCCATTGTGATACCACAGGATGTATCCCCTTTTACCCCTATTGGAACCATTTCGAGCTACTTATGTACATATGTACATATATATATTTTTTTTTTAATTTTAATTTTAATTCTAATTAAATTCAATTTTAGTGAAATAATAATTAAAGTGTAATTTTGGAAAATGCAATCCAACGAACCGAGTGCGATGCCTGGTGTTAATAACTCCGAACACAATATGTCAAAGTCGGGAGCTGAACGGACGAGAGCATGATGCGAAAAAAACGGACAAATAAACCGCGTAAAATCGAGTCAAAAACGATAAAGAGTAGACTAGAACGAGTGCGAGAATGCCGAGCAAGAAAAAAGTTATGATCTAACCTCTCTGCTGCACTTCAGCCAAAAGGTGTAAACGATTTACTAAATGACCATATACCGCCAGCAATCAACAAATCATCAACAAGTATATTGCCAATGAAAGTCATTTGGGATTAAATTTCAGTTTACTAAATAAAGACTTTAATTCAAACAAGAATGCTGAATTTGGTTTTACGTGCTTCATTTGCGATCGGCTATATGGTTTCAAAACGATTTAAAAATTCTATTGCCACTACAAGCACAGACCGTCCACAGAACGTTTCCAGAAATCGATGTAAACAACACTGGCACCGATAATCTAGCCATTCGAGATGAGCTGAGTGAGGATATATTTACCTATCGAGGATAGCCTTAATGCACAGCAATACACTCTATTATGGACGATGATAAATATTTAAGTATCGCTCCCGGTGAGAGAAATGTACGGTGAAAAAAAAAAATAATAAATGTAATGTTGGGGAAATTCGAACATTCAAAGAAAATTTATGAATGATACCATTCATGATGGGTACGAGTGAACTGAGGCGGAGGGATCGGCGGGGTATAACTCCTTATAATCTACTTTACATATCCATGAAAATTATCAGATTAAGAGTTCGTGATAGTCTAACCGTCGCCTTCAAACATGTTGGTAAAGATGCAAATATCACTCGACAACAAATTGAGTCAGATGAATATTTTAATAACTGTATCGAAAGTAATTTGGCTTTTTTACGATGCATACCGAATTCATCATGGTATTGGTCTCAAAGACCATTACCATGATCTTTTCGTCATGATCAGGCAACTAGGTAAGCTTACCCTATTTCTCATGATATGCGCGAATGTAATCGGTTGGACTAGATTACTAAAAACAATGTATGTGAAATTTCAAAGAAAGAAGCTTTATATTTAAGAAGCTTATATTTCAATAAATTGGTTAATATATTAATGATATTCTCCAGTCAAAGGAATCAAACGTCTTTCACTATTTTAAGCGAATTGAATTCCAGCACCGTGGCAGTCCTCATGCGCACATTTTACTTTGGCTCGAGTGTAATACTCTTAAGTCTCTTTTGTTTAATAAAATATGATTTGTTTATCCTTTTATTTATATTTATTAATAATTATTATTTTACTTGTTACAATGTGTACACGTGTAATTCTATGACTTCATTTTAGCTTGTACATCTCCGTTATGACTCCATTATTAGGTTTACATGAGGTTTTCTATTACAAACTTAAGGTAGGTTTACAAATGTGTAATAAAGGTAGGTTTATACTACGATCAATTTATATTACACGAGAATGCTCCAAATTCAATCGCATTAATCAACAAAATAGATTCTGTTTCAACAACAGAATCATCCGTAGATATAAGGTTGCAGACTCATAAACATTAATTTACGTGCTACATAAAAGTTGTTGCTAATACACCTCAAAAGTGTCGATTCCAAGCCCCTTTTACGCCGTGCCGTTCAACAACCATAATGACACCTATGAAGAATTCAGAAGCAGAGTTTGCTCAATTTGCTCAACATTACAAGAGCATCAGGATTGATCTAGAAAATAATGACTATCCTGATATTGATACGTTTTACAGAGAGAACAAAATTATTTCGGACGATTACTATCTGAATGTCCTTCATGCTGAAAGATAAAGCATTGATATGCTAAATACTGTCGAAATCACGACTCAAGGAGCTGGTATTTGTTAAGAGAACCTATGTCAAAAAGTTCATCAGTAGTAGCATATACCGCAACGCTATGGTCAATTGAACGATAACGTATTAGGAAAACGCAAAAAGAATTGGACGAGATAAACTGCGGGGAAGATTCTACGGATATCTGAAAAGAAAACTGGTTTGATAAGTATGAAAAGAGGTCAGAAAACAAGGAAAACATAACACTCGCCCAGTTTGTTGCAAATTATAGACGGAATGCACGACGCAGCTACACCAAACACAGATATCAATGAGTACAACCGCGAGATGGTGACTCTACATTTACCTTATCGGCATGAGGAAACTGAAATTCTTTCAGAAATAAAATTCATCGAAATTTTCAATGAAAATGATGATTTGGTTTTGCAACAACGTAAAGAATTCGAATCAGATTTGGATATTTATAAAACAATCGAAATCTGTAGAGAATTATGTCGTGAAGACATCATTGAAGGAATGAGGGACTATATGGCAACAAAAATGTGTATATGAATAGTGACATTCGACTAGCAACTCTGAACAAACTCAGTGATATCGCTAAAAAACGAGAAAATTTAATGCCAAATGAATAATTTTATGAACTGATGTGAATGGCAAATATAAAGCAGAGAGCACTGTTGATGCACGTGATTTCAAACCTTTTTTGACCAAACCGATCTTTATTCCAAATTTTCTTTACCTGACCAGCAGGATGTGGCAAAACATTTGTCATAAAATTTCTAAACAAAATTTACAACCGATTTGATGGTTACTGCAATGCCTATATAACGTGCGCGTCTACTGGGAAGGTCAATTGACAGAACAACTGTCCACATAGCATTAAAAATTTCGCTCTCGAAACTACTTCCGTTGTCTTTCAAATATGTGCAAGGTTGGAGCCGAACTATTATCGCAGATTTCTTTATTTCTTTCTTTAGTTATTCACTTAAAAATTTGGTATATGTGAACACTCTATCTTGAGCATGAGCTCATTACGATAAAGTGTTCACCAATACGTGGCTGATGCCATTAACTAGTTATGTTTACAGCTCCAAAAGGTACGTTTCTGCATTTAGGTAATGCTGGTATTGTTATTTTATTTTCCAATTATTTTCGTGGGTTTCCGCGATTGAGGCATGTAGTAGTTTCGCTTAGGTTACATATATCAATTAAAATTTAGAAATAATTCAATTAATTTAGAAAAAAACGGAAAAATTTTCGGAAAAATTAAACACATGCGACTGACTCAAAAGTCAAAGCAGATTGATTCGAGATTGAAGCAAATTACTGGCAATTTCCAAACAAACTTTGGTGGGATGGATGTAATATTTATTGGTGACTTACGGCAATTGCCTCCTGTTTGAGCTACACCAATTTATAAACAAATAAAACAACGAATTACAGGGCCTACTTTGTGGCGTGACCTCAAGTTTTACGAATTGGAAGAAGCATAACTTCCAAGCTAATGCAGTTTTCTCATCACATGCCATTAGAAGAATCGGAACTAAATTTAATTCAGTCAAGGTTTTTCTGGAAATAAGCTGACCGACTTTGTCCACAAGGAATACGTCTGTTCCTAACTTACAACTCCGTCGCTGGGTTATAGACACTGGAGGTTTACCGTATGACATAACATTAGTCTTGAATAGAACATACATTATAACAACCAATGTAGATGTTTCAGATGGCTTAGCAAACGGTGCTCTAGGCAAAGTTGTCCTTATTGAGTTTGATAGCGATGGCGAGGTAACGCGGGTATGGATGGAATTTCCCGACTCTCCTAAAATAGGTGAAAAAACGAGAAAGAAAGCTGCTGCTTACATGCTAGCTAATAATATTAGTCGGTTGGTAGTACCTCTCGGGTGAAAAAAATCAACTATTCCAATGCATAATAATAAAACCATCGTCGCCAAACGGAATCATCTGCCTTTGCTATCGGCATGTGCAGTAACATTTCATAAATCTCAGGGTGGAACGTTCAGCGAGATAGTCTGTGAATACCACAAGACACATTCCTAGCAATTGCTTTATGAAGGGCTTTATATAGTTTCCTGCGATAACGAAAAGACATTCTATCATGGACGAAGGAAGGCAGCATCTATGATCGGTCTACAAGAGGAGTTTCGTAGACTTTCCATCAATCCTGTGAGATCAGACACGCGAGTTGGTATTGACTGCTGTCAAGCACTTTATTTTAGTTGTGGCTAAAAAAATTTGCCTGAATACAAATTTAGAGGTAACACGTTGCACTGTGCGCCCCAATCAAGTTTAAACTCGATTGTTTTGTTGTCAAACATCACTTTTTCTACCCAACTGCTATTGTATTTAGTTATATCTACTTTTATTGTTTCGATATTTAGTTGTTCCCTATTACTTTCTTCGGAGTGCTCTTCGCCGTCACTGTCATCGTTTTCTAGGTTAAGAACTTTTTTCTGAGAGTTTTTGTTTTTATCTCTGTTTTCCTTTTCTTGTATTTTTGTTTTACACACACTTTCGAAATGTCCTTTTATTTTACACTTATTGCATATTTTGCAATTGCCTCATTGCTTCTGACACCATGTGAGATCAGACACGCGAGTTGGTATTGACTGCTGTCGTCAAGCACTTTATTGTAGTTGTGGCTACGTTTACAATATCCATTACATGGTGAACACGCTTCCTACGTATATATTATGACCCTTCACATTATAAATAAAACAACTCTATCGTTTCGTGGTTAAAATTCGACTGACTTATTTTCGTTTATTTTCTTTATATGTGCATCTATTAGGTGCGTTTCTTTACGTGATGTTTTCCTTTTCATATAATATTTTACAGTGTATTAATTCGGTGTATTATATTTACGTTAACAATAATAAAATATAAATTCAAAATACGAAAATGCTTTTAGGTTGATATTCAAAATACAAAAATGCTTTTAGGTTGATATTCATTACGGTGGCCGTAACATCCTGGCGCCCTCCGGGAAAGAAATTGTTGAAGTTACAAACAAAAAATAATAATTTTAATTCATTACGGTAGCCGTAACATCCTGGCGCCCTCCGGGAATGATGTAGGTAGTACTTATTCTCCACCTTGTCGTAATATACGAGTAAATTTTCATAACTAACATCCAGCATTCGCTCTAGGACACTAGGAAAACCTTAGGAAAACTTCATTGAAAACCTAAGGAAAACCAGCATCGGATGTTGTTATGTTCTATTCTATTAGCAATAAGCACAATTTGGTGATTGGACGCACCAAACTGTTTTTCTCTGTTTTCACCTTACATGTTCTCACTCTCCCATCTCGCTCTGTAAATACTTAAATAATTCTCGCCATCATCTACTGACTAGGTGGTGTAATTTCATCTTTGACAAATACTAAATCTCCAATTTTTAGCGATCGATCTTCTGAAGCCCACTTGTTACGACGTTGCTGCTCATTTATATATTCTTGTGACCATCTAACCCAAAATTCTTGTTGCAATTTTTGTATCTTCTGCCACACAGATAGCCGATTGGCTGGTACCTCCGCCAATAATGCTTCATACGGTGTCAGAATCGGTTAACCAGTTATAAAATGTCCTTGTGATAATGTTGATAAATCCGTCGGATCATTGCTTATTGGTGTCAATGGTCTCGAATTTAAACATGCTGCTATCTTTGCCAACAATGCAGCTAATTCTTCGAATGTATACAACTGCGCTCCACTTACTCGCTTTAGATGATGTTTTACTGATTTTACCGTTGCTTCCCATAAACCCTCCTGACGCGGAGCATTTGGTGTATTAAAATGCCATTCGATTGAATGGCATTGAAGGTAGTTCATTACAGATGAATTTTGCCATAGCTCCACTGCTTCACGACAAATCCGATCAGCTCCAATAAAGTTACGACCGTTGAACAGCTTCGACTCGCAAATTCACAAACCTTGTTAGAACCGCAATGAATGATTCGGCGTCCAAACTACCAACCAGCTCCAAATGAACCGTCTTATATACCATGCAAACAAACACAGCAATGTAACCCTTTATGGTTACATTACGACCCCGTTTTAATTGGACTGGACCAGCATAATCAATTCCACAATGATAAAATGCCGGTGTTGGTTTTAATCGATAAGCTGGCAAATTTGCCATCAACTGTTGGGCAGCTTCCTGCCTGTACCGGCAACATGTTACACGATGAACTATGCTACGCAATAAAATGCGACTCCGCAGGATCCAATATTTGTTCCTTAAATACTGTGTACAAAGTTGCACTCCACCATGGCACAAATCTTCATGAGCCTTTATGGCAATTTTCCTAGCCAATGTTCCTTTATGATTTAATATAATCGGTTTTCTTTGAGCTAATGGTAACTGCGCATTATCCAGTCGTCCCGTTATTCTCAGCAGTCCTTTCTCATCCATCCACGGTGTTAACATCCAAAGACGACTGGATCTCGCCAGTCCTGTCTTATTAAGTATTGCCTTATATTCATTTGGAAATAGCGGTTTCTGTTCATTTACCAACCAGTAATTCAATGCATCATCAATTTCGTCAATTGTTAATTTTGGAACAGAAACCTTCATATTCCTCCCTGTAGTGATCACAATGTCGCTCTTACTTTTCTCTAAAAATGGATGATTATCCCACAATCTATTCTGTCTCTTCATATTGTTTTTAATTTTTCGGTTGTGTATTTTTTTAAAGCAAGCTCTACTAAATCGTATAACATATGCCGTTATACGACAAACTTTCACATGTGATGATAATTTTTCCATTAAACTTATTTTTTCATTCTCCTTCCCAATCGTGGTTAGTAAAATATTTTCAAACCTGGTTCTTGGTTCCTTACATTCCATCTAAATTTGTTTTTTAATTTCCTTATTTTTTTCCTTCGGAATCCACATTGGCCACTCTTCGATAAAATCCTTCATCATTTCTGGTCCTTGCCACCATAAGTTATTGTTAAATAATTTTTCAGCCTTTATCCCGCGAGATATTAGATCAGCTGGATTTTGTTCGGATTTGATGTAACGAAATTGCTCTAGCGTTGACTCTTTTAGTATTTTATTAACTCGATTTGCAACAAACGGTTTTAATTCATTTATGGGTTTTCTCAACCAATGCAATACTATTTCTGAATCTGACCAAATGTAAATTGGTGTCGTCTCAAACATTGGTATTCCTTTGATCTTAGGTATCAATTTACAACTTAGCTCCACCGCACATAACTCCAACCTTGGTATTGTAATTACCTTAATCGGTGCTACCCTACTTCTGGAACATAATAATCTAGCGTTGATATATACTCGTACATACACTGCAACCCCATACGCTTTATTAGAAGCATCAGCAAAAATGTGAATTTGAACTTTTTGATTACTTGAACTAGCTAATGTGTTCATCCATCTTGGAATCCTTATTTCATTAATACCCTTAATTCTTCATAAAACTGTTTCCATTCTTGTTGTATAGATAACGATACTGGTTCATCCCAGCCATTACCTTGACGCCATAGTTCTTGAATAAACAACTTTGCTCTTATGGTAATTGGAGAAACCCACCCTTGGGGGTCAAAAATTCTCGCTGCTTCACTCGCAATAAAACGTTTATTTATAATTTCAGGTTGCTTTCGGTTTTTTACTTGAAATTGAAATTCATCTTCTAGAAAATCCCATAATAGTCCTAGTATGCTAGTATTGTTCTGCAATTCTACAATCTTTGCTGTCATCTCATTTTCCATTATTTCCAAACAATTTGATCGCCATTTTGCTGATTCGAACCCACCTTGTCTTAGTAGCTGAACAATTTCTGCCTTTAAATTTATAGCCTGGGATTCTGAATCCACTGATGTTAGCATATCATCCATATAAAAGTCGTTTCTTACAACTTGAGCTGCTATCGGCATTTTTTGATCATTGTCCTTGGCACATTGAATTAACGATTTTACTGCTAAATATGGAGATGATGCTAAACCATACGTCACTACTGTTAGCCAATAATCACGAATTGGCTCTTCTGGATCCGGTCTCCATAAAATCCTTTGTAAATTCCAGTGAACTGGTTGTATTTCCATCTGACGAAACATCTTACAAATATCCGCAGAGATAGCAATCCTACCTGTCCGAAATTTCATGATAATATCCAACAAATCCTTTTGCAACCATGGTCCCGTATATTGTACATCATTTAATGATTTCCCATTGGTAGTTTTCGCCGACCCATCAAACACAACTCTAAATTTGCGGTCGACTGACACAGCATGATAAGGTATGTAATTATGCAATTCCTCTGTATTTAGGGTAGTTGTTTGTCGCATATGTCCTAATCGTTCATACTCTGTCATAAATTCAACATACATATTTTTAAATATTGGGTCTCGCCTGAATTTGTTTTCCTGACAATAAAAACGCCTCAATGCCATAGCTCTTGAACTTCCTAATTCCACGTCAGGTTTCAATGGTATCATAACACTGTATCGATTACCTGTTTTTACCACTGTGCTTTTAAAAATATCTTCACAATATTGATCTTCGTCTGATAATACTTTTTCATTTGTTTCCTCGATTTCCCATAACCTTTGAATCAATGAATTAAGTTCATCTTTTACTATTACACCTATATTATAGGTATTATTCTCTTTTTTTGAAAAATATTCTTCTCCAGAAATAATCCATCCAAATGATGTATTTTGCGCTAGTAATCCCGCTGAATTTCTTAATATCCCTTCATTGATATGTTTGGCCAATACTCCAACACCTATTATTCCTTCAACACAATTCTTTTCAAAATATCGTTGATCAGCTAGGTCATTTTCCGAAATATTCTCAAATTGCCTAGGTTGAAATGACCTTTGCGGGTGATCAGGAATTGAGTCTAAGAGTACTACAAACTTTGCTCTGGTAATTAACTTATCCCATTGGTTATGCCATAGCTCTAGTTCCACTTCCCCTTTGGTTTTGGCCAATTTTCCGCCCACTCCTTTAATATAAGTCGTGGTCGCTGATCTAATTAATTTAAATTCTTTTATGATGTGATCCAGGATTACATTGGTTTGAGCACCAGAGTCACAAATTACTCTTATTGGTCGTGATAACTGAGTACCAATTTTCAAACGAAAACAGGCTGTTGCTAAAACATAATATGGTTGTAAATTTATAACTTGGTATAATGATTGTGTTTTATTCTCCGAGATCTTGGATTGTGTTAATTGTTATTGTTTGTTTTGTGGTTCTTGTTTTTTATAATCTTCTGACCTAATATTGTGCCTTGCCTTATAGCACAATTGAACATGATGTTTTGTTGATGCTTCTGTGCAAAGAGTACAACCATCTTGTACACATTTTATTGCAGAATGACCTGCCTTCAAACCACACTTGCATAAATTATCTTGATATACTATTGTCCAACGATTCTTCAATTCCATTCATCTAAACTTTTCACATTTGTCTATTTGATGTCTTAACATACATTTCTTTATAACACAACGATCCGGATCCCCTAATGCCCTTGGCCTATCCCATTTTTTGGATGATTCATATTTATTGATATTATTATTTTTATTAAATTGCTGCCTAATATTTGTATACGGCCGTTGAAATTTGTTGTAGGTTTATAACGGTTGTCTTGATTACTAACTTGCTCATTTCTTAATTTCCCCGTACTACTTTGCTGAACTATCAGATCATCTTCTTCAAATTCGCGTCGCCCCTTTGATTTGATATGCAAAAATTGTTTGAATTGCTCAAGCGTTGGCAAATTACCTGGTCCATCCCGATTTCGTTGTTGTTCCCAAGAATCCAATGTAGATTTGGGTAAACGTTGTTTCGCATGATGAATCCAGATTTGATCCCACAACTGAGCCTGTGATGCAATAGTGTCTAATTGACGTGTTCCACTGTTTAGTGAATCCAATATTGTTCGTAATGTTTCATAACTCTCATGTTCTTGCTTTTTTACTCCGTGCATTCTTCCTAGAATACCATGAATAACATGATAATTGTCGTCATATGCATTCATCAACATTTCCCATGCTGACTTATAGTTGTCACGTGTAGGTTGCCACGGACCTAACGTTATAGCAGCTTTCCCAACACAAGCTTTTTGTAAATATAGTAGTTTGGTAACCGGGTCGTATTCTTTAGCGTGAACCTCAGCTAAAAATAAATCTCGAAACGCTGGCCAATCCGCCGGCTTGCCATTAAATTGTCCAATTTGTGGCGGTTGTTGCATGGTTTCTACCTTGATGACCGTTGGTACCCGATTTCCAATGTCGGTTGAATTTGATGAACTACAACTTTGCTCTTGTTTACTCTTTTTATTCAGCCTGTCCTGAATTTTACTCATGGTTGACATAAATTGTTTTTCATTATGGCTGTATGATACTCACTTTTTTTCCCACTTTTTCAGTGACTAGGTAAGACAAACGGAGTGAGATAAAAAATAAATATACAAAATATTTGTGAGAGTGAGTGTATACACCATAGATTTGGAAAAAATATAGAAACGTCAAAAAAAAAGTGGTAGCTCAACTTTTCTAGCAGTTAATCGAGCAATTATAGCAAAAAAAGAATTGGATTTGATTCTTTTTTTTGACATTACATACTTTTTTCTGACATTTCCGAAATATTAGAGAAAATATTTGTATTTTGTATACCAAAGAGAATTTATTTGTTTATTTTTAAAATAAATTTAGTAAACAATTTTTCAATTTTTGTTCGCCATTATTGTTATGATTTTTTCCCCCTTTTTTAGATTTTTCTTTTGATACTGAAATACAATTTTGGGTTTGCATTGTTAATTGTTTGCCAAAATATTTGAAACGTGCATTTTTTTGTAAATATAAAAATTAACTTAACATATTCGTTTCAATTAATTGCGGCAGCTAATGCAAATTAATTCAATAATATGGTCCAACACAAAAAAAATGTTGATTCTATTTACAAATTTTGTTTATCCGAAACTTCAAAATATTTGCCTATAGTATTGTCTACACTACCCTTCTCTGTTTCGCTTTACTAGTTTTGCAGCACTTTATTGTACTTGAAAAAAAGTGAGTATCATACAGCCATTAAGAATGTACGCATTGTTGGTAACCAAAATATTATTTTGACCATACTGCACATCTGCCTCCTCGAACAGCTCAAAATGTCGCTGGAGTCTTTCTTCGCGTACGCGTAATTCTGACTCTGTCAATTTATTGAAATATTTTTTGTCTGTTATTTCAGCAAAAAATTGTTGTAACGAGTCTAGATGCTGTTCTCGGACAGCAAACAATCGTTGATTTCCCATATTTGGCAAACCTTGATCACATTTACCACTCTGATTGTTACCTTCATCGCCCATTACCCAATTCTCTGGCTGATATTCTTCCTCAAATTCCATGATGACTGAATCTGTATAGATAACTCAAATAATATATTAATAAACGTATTCCCAAATCAACTTATCAACTTATCTTGGCCCCAAGCTTGGCCCCTACATAACCTAAACAGCAAAATATAGAACCATTTGATCTTAACTATCAACTAATTCTTTCTAACAACTTAATGATCTCTTTACAATTAAAAGACTTAAAATTCTCCTTATTACTTAAATTTTATATTCTTTATTAATTCATATTTCATAACTTCATATTTGCTTAATTTAACTCTATAATTCTAATTGGATTAGATTGTCTGACTTTGTTACTAAATTGCTCTGTTTTTTTTTACAACTTATGCTTTTATACCACTTTGCTCCATTGATTTTTATTCTTTTTTTTTTACTACTGTTCCATTTTCGCTCGGATGTATCCCACCATAAAATGATCCGACGTTATTCTCGGCATGATCTATAAAGTAATAAGAAAGCTCTTGTGGTTTACAAATGTACTTTTACAAATTTTCATTCATTTTAATAATACAAAAATGTCTTAATACAATCAGCTCATTTCATGTCAAACAATCCAATCGACCTTTAATATTCCTTCTATTATTTTCTAAAATAAAGCTTAAAACCCTAATAATGGTTCTGTATTTCTGACTACACTCCTATCGTATTGCCAATTTTCAATTAAATTCCAAATCTTATCATCCTTGTCTACACCTATTAATTGTTATTCTTTTTTAACTCTTTTAACCCTAACTTTTTTTTTTTTTTTATATACTATATAACCTACTCATTCATTGTGCTATCATGACATTAATAGACTCCTACCAATATCTCATGACACTATCTCTGTCGTTCTACACAACTTTTCATTTACTATACCAACTTTCCCATCACGATATATCGGAGTCACCGAGGGAGAGTGAGGAGCTTCATGGCCATGTTATTTTACAAAAAAAAAATTTAAATAAATATAAACAAGTGCGCAAAACAATTAAAATTAATCTAATAAGCAATAATTAATTAATTACGTTAAAGAATCACTCATTCCTCATGAACCCTCTAAACCACGATGGTACTTGTTTATCGCTATACAATTTTTCTTTACTGCGACAACTATATGTCGTAATTGGCAAGATACCGTTTTATGCCATACAAATTTTTATACCGACAACTATATGTCGTAATTGGCAAGATAAAATTTTATGCCATACAAATTTTTATACCGACAACTAATGTCGTAATTGGCAAGATACCGTTTTATGCCATACAAATTTTTATACCGACAACTATATGTCGTAATTGGCAAGATACAATTTTATGCCATACAGTTCCTACATTCCGACAACTATATGTCGCAATTGGCAAGATACAATTTTTCTATCACGACAACTATATGTCGCTCTTTATAAAATATATTTTCCTATAGTATTCTTACATAATACCAATAAATTTAAAGGTAACAACAACAAACAAACCAACATATTTTCTTCTCATTCTTCCTTCATATCATAATTCCCTTAGTAACAATTTAATACTTTCCCCCTTCTACTAATAAATACATAACCATTTAATCGTTTTATCATTTCTTTTGTTTCAATCTCACACCATACTCAAAAAAAAATTTCCTTTGTCAACCATATCTTCCATGCATATTCCTGTTCGCTATAATACAATGTGCTCATTTTTACCGCTATTCGGTAACGCACCATGTGTTGTTTGTTGTTTTTTTCTCTCTTTTTACCGCTATTCGGTATTGTACCATGTCTTTTACCGTTATCTCTGGAATTTTCCAGAGCATTTTTATTTTAACACAACAATTTATTACACATAATTTTAATTTTTTCTAAATCACTTCTTATAATTTACATACTTTCACTCATACATACTAATTTATTTAATAATCTTATAGATTTTATTCATACCTTTATTTTTCCTCCGTTGTTTTCTTTTTTTTTTTCCAAACTGTACTACGTAGCTTCTGTTTTTTTTTTGTAATTCCTTTATTTTCAATTATACTACGTAGCTTCTTTTCTCCTCTTTTACTAATTTGTTCTTTTTTTTCCTTTTTTTCGACTTAAACTGTATCTAAATGTCCCAATTCTTTTTCTATTTCGGCACCATGAACACGCTTCCTACGTATATATTATTGAATACGCTTCCTACGTATATATTATGACCCTTCACGTTATAAATAAAACAACTCTATCGCTTACCTTAGTGGTTAAAATTCGACTGACTTATTTTCGTTTATTCTCTTTATATGTGCATCTATTAGGTGCGTTTCTTTACGTGATGTTTTCCTTTTCATATAATATTTTACAGTGTATTAATTCGGTGTACTGTATTTACGTTAACAATAATAAAATATAAATTCAAAATACGAAAATGCTTTTAGGTTGATATTCAAAATACAAAAATGCTTTAAGGTTGAGATTCATTACGGTGGCCGTAACACATGGTTTTATGGTAGATGTCGTGACAAATCCAATGATCACTCTGGACAAAGTGCTTACAGAATTTATTAGCAACAAAACGGGACTGAGAATGTTTTCATTAATTTGTCAGAGTTTACGAGCTCATTCTACAGACCTGAACGATGCAGTAATACAGCGATCAAATGTTTTATTACTGTCAGAACAGAAACGTGGTTGAGAAATGAAGAAGAGGTGGACATTCCAAATTTCTATTGTGTAATGCACTTCAAACGCCCCAATGTCAGCGTTGGCGGAGTGGCAATATACGACAATTCTGCAGACCAAACTAATGTTATTACTCCACATGAGATTCGGAATTTGAAGCAGGCTTATTCCTTTTTGAAAATTTATCGACGGTTTGGGAAGTTTATGCAGTGAAATGTAGTACAGCAAACAGACCGCCAATAAGGATGCACTTTTTCACGCTATTTGCTGAAAGGAAGGACTGCAAAGTAGGGTTTTTATATCTTATTTTGGCTATCACAAACCAATTGTATCAGTTTTAAATTGTGAAGAATGAAAAACAAAAAATAGATTTTGAAATTTAGCATTACAAGATTTAAATTTATCATTTATAACGATTACTACATTTTTCTAGCTTAAAAAGTTTCAATTCTGTTACGCGTAGAGGCTACACACATTTTTTTTTTTTTAATTCGAATGATTTTGTATTTATATTGTATATAATATGTGAGGCAGCATATAATTGGGTTTATCCTGTTTAATGCCCAACTGACAATAATAACAATAAAAATAAAAATAAAATAAAATAAAAACATTTTTTAATCTTTAATTGTTTTATTTTAAGCAACCCAGTTCGTTCCAATCCAGTGAATAATAAAATTCTAAATACGATCCTGATCTATTTTAGTATGTATTTCTCTGTTTCGCACAGAATTTTCCATGCTTGATGTTTTGCTTATTTCTCCTCTACAGTCTTTAACTCTACGCTAGACAGAGATCTTTACATCATTTCTCTCGAATCTCGAAGTATTATGCATTTTCTAGCAAGCACTGTCATAAATAATATTGCCAATCCTGAATAAAACACTATAGATCTATTATTTTAATAAATTTTAGGTTTTTTCACTTTTTTTTTTTGTATTTTGTTTTTTTAATTTTTTAATATATAATTTATATAAATATTGTAAAATGATAATACGCATTTATTTTTAAATTTATTATTTACTCTTATAATTAATGGGTTTTTGTTAATTAATACATATAAAAAAAACTTATCAAAATAAAATAAAAACAAACAGGATAATTAAATAAAAATATTTTTTTGTATATAAGTAACTTTGGAGTTTTTTTTTTTTTAATTTTAACAAAAATATAACAAATCGAAATAAAAAAAAAACAAGTACTGTGGACAAGGAAATCAATGTGGGGACGGCTGTTTAACAGCTAAATTATATAATAGTTTAGAATAAACAGAAAAAAAAAAATATTTATAAATACAAGAATACGTTACTAAAAATTAAATAGTGTAACTATTTTCAATAGTTATATAATTATTACATTATTATATTTTTGTTTATATAATTATTTAATAAGAGACACAGATAAATATTTTTTTTTTTATAATTATAATTTAATTATATATATATTTATATTTTTAAGCAGTTTTTTTTTTAAATATGTAAAACAAACAAAACAAAAAATGTTATAGAGATATTCAAGAAATTATATTATTTAACAATTAATTCGTAATAACCATAAAAATCCTAAATAGATAATTTCCTGCCAAATTGTTTAGACGATTTTTTTTTTTAAAGATTGCTTATTTATTTATGTTTCTATTTATTTAATGAACTTTGGCAGTGTGTATTTATTTGAAAAAAAAAACAGATTTATTGCAAAAATGATTATTATTATTATTATTTATCAGACTTTATATCTATCTATATATTTTTATCAAATAAAATCTTATAACAAATTTTCCAGTCTAAATTATAAACAAAAAAACAAATGACATAAATATTTTTATTCCTCTTGACTTGACTAGCTTTTTAAAAATTAAATATTTTATAGTGTTTTGTTATATTTAATTAAATATGTAAATATTGTGAGGTTATTTATGGTTATTGGCAATATACATTAATATTAATTTAATAATTTAATATAATAAAATAAAAAAATGTTTCCAAATATTACTTTTAATTATTTTATCTACATTCAAATACATAATAACGTGTATGGAAATATAAAAATGGAAAACAAAAAAAAAAAAAAAATTTAATTTAAATAAAATCTGAACTGAATTTAATCCCTGAGTTTAAAAGAATAACAAAACAAAAATAAAAAAAATCATATTAATCGCACTTATTATTTATCAGTACATTTTTTAATTTTAGATTTAATTTTAATTATTACATTACAAATACGAAAAATCTATTGATTATTTATTATAAGTTTATTATAAGTGAAACAGTCTTCATATATTTTTTCTTTTTTGTTTAATTCATGTCGTTAATGGTTTGTAACTTGGCTAGAATTTTAGTTCATCTATCGTTTTATAGATATGCCACCATATAAATAAATTGTGAATTTACTTTATTGTGAATAATATTAAATTTTTATTTTTTAATGTGTGCGCACGTTAATCGTTTAAAAAATGCCTTTGGTTGTTGTATTTTTAATTATTTTTTTTACTATATACTTAATGTATATTTATATATAAATATTGATAAATTATCAGTCTTAATTTTGAATTATAAATTATTGTAATTAATATTATTCACAGTAAAATAAATTAACGGTAATGCTAAGCCTAATTATTAGAGTGGACCTTAGCGAATAGAAAACACACTTTATATTTTCTTGTGTATAGGAACCATCTATTATTTTGTGTACTATTTAAAAACTTAAAACCGTTATTTTTATTAATTAATGAGTAGGTAATTAGGCTTGCTAAAATGTTTGTATGTATTTTGGTTTCTTTTTTTATGTGATTTTTCCTGAGACAGTCTTTTTATATTAAATATTAAGAATTAAAAATTAAAAATGGAATTATTCATGCGACTTTTTTTTAAGACGCTTTTGCAAATTGTATTACAGAACTCATTCGCATATTAGTTGTTGTTTCAATATTATTATTATTCGAATTATTATTAACACTACTATTATTATTATTATTGTTACCATTTTGATTGTCTTTTAGGTAGAGTTTACGTTTACGCAAGGGTAAACTCATAATATCACGATCGGCTAATAAAATCGATTCACTTTCGGGTGATAAAGAACGTTCCGGTGATTCGGGTGACGATCGTGGTGGAGTTAATAATGGTTCGGCTATAGCGATTGCTTCTTCAACGTGACGCACTAAATTGGCAGACGAGGGTGATGGTCTAATAAAATTTATTTATAAAAATTAGTAAATAGTACAATGAAATTTTTATTAACAAAAAAACTCACTTAAATTCAGGCGACTGCTGAGCTGGGGCAAAATATCCATGCTGTCTCATAACCGCCAGCGGTTCATAGACAAAACCATTCGACTGTGCCACAGATACATGATGCTGTTGCTGTTGTGGTGGCTGCATCGATGTAACGGAAGAATTACTTGAATTACTACTATTCAGCGTTAAATTACTATTTGGTGACAATGATATTGGACTAGAATTACGTGGTTCATCTAGTCCAGCAGCCGATGCTGCGGCTGCTATAGAGGCAGCCGCTAATAATGCTGGATTTACACCACCCGTTGATACGCCATAATTTACCGAATGATCAAATCGTGAATACATATTATAATAGGTAGCATCGTCCCCGTCCGAATTTGCCTCCGAACTAGAATCACGCGGTGTTTCAGCCATACAAGACTTTTTAGCTCCCGGTGACATCATCAACGATAATGGTTCATCACTTGCATGCAACGGTGATGATCCGGGCTCCTGTTTCTGAATTATATCCGAACTACTAAACATACTGTTTTCATTCGGTGGCTCATCATCATCGGGCAAATCATTTGCATGCCCCTTTATATGCGCCTCCATTTCTTTTTTATTTTTAAATGTCTCATCACAAATCGTACATTTGTAACATTTTGATCCATAATGCTGAACACGATGTAATTTCAACACATGATTATATCCAAAATCCCGGAAACAAATGTCACAGTGATATGGTTTTTCACCCGTGTGTGTACGCGAATGTACTTTTAATTGTTTTGAACATGTAAAACCTTTGCCACACCCTTCCACGGGACATTTATATGGCTTTTCTCCGGTATGTGTTCGCATATGTATAACTAATTGTCCTGATTGTATAAAAGTTTTGCCACATACGGAACATTTATGCGGCCGTTCACCTGTATGAATTCGCATATGACGATGTAGCTTACCACTGTGTTCAAATGCTCGGCCACACACATCACATTTATACGGCCGTTCTTTTGTATGAATTCTACGATGTACTTGCAGATTTTCTTTTACACTAAATGTTTTTGGACAAAACTCACACGCAAATGGTCGTTCACCGGTGTGCGTTCGATAATGGCGAACCTTTAATTTTATTTTAATAAAATAAAAATAGCAAAAAGAAAAAAAAATTCAAAAGAAATAAAATCAGAAGATCACTATCACTAGCAAGCAAGCATTTAACATACCAAACGTGCTGGAACCGCAAATGTTTTTTTACAAACATCGCATTGGTATGGCTCCGCTGATGTTACTCCATTCGTTGAAGTTACCATGGTGGGCGACAACGATGGTACAACACCGATAATCCCCTGACTTGGCGGTGACTGTTGGACTTGATATTGTTTGGCATGCGATTTGATGTGACTTGTGTGAGCACTTTTACTGCCAAACGTCATGTGACACTGTTCACATTTAAATTGTGGTTTTTCCTGTTTAATTTGCTGTTGAAAATGTAAATATCCAGTTTGATCACTTGGCGAATTATTATGATCCACAATCATCGTTTGAGATGATTGTGGCACTTGATTATATCCATTTGGGCCAGACGAACAAACTGGCTGTGAACTTTGATCATTTTGCTGCATAATCAATGGCAAAGCTGTATAGTAAACCATTTTTGCTTTTTCTAAACACAATAAAAAATAAATAAATAAATCACAAAAATTATTATTTTGTTTCTAATCACTCTTAATTTATTTAATTATTAATCCAACCATTCTCATTTTTACTATTATTCCATCCATTCATAATTTGGAAACGGAAAAATGTTTAAAATCACAAATCAAAAAATCTGAGTACTAAAAACAATACACTTGTACTAAAAAAGTTAAAGTGAAAAATCCCAACGTTTTTTTTTTTGAAAAAAAAAAAATTATCTTATTTCCGCACACGTTCCGACTACTTCAACCGTTAAAATTCAACTAAATTTCCATTTCCATCTAAATAGGTAGGTAGCTGCGCTTTGTTTTTCCAAAAAAAAAAAAAAAAAAAGCACGAAATTCGGTTCTATAATCTCGCACACCCGAAATGTATAAGCTCCTCCCCGCACCCCACTCGCTTCTTCTCTGTGTACTGTGTGTGAATCCGTATCAAAATGAAAACAAACATGTTAGAATCTAATGAAAACGAAATTAGAAAATAAAAAAAATAAAAATTCGTAGTAAAATTGAAAAAGAAAGGAAAAGCAGAATGGGATGACGTATTACGAAGAAAAAAATTAAGTAAATAGTAAAAGTGGCATGGTGGGGATTTGTATATAACGTACTAACACAAGCTTCCAACTTTTATATACATACATTTAGAATATTATTAGAAATATATCCCAACATGCGTATACATTTTTTTTTTCTATGTGTGCAATTAGAATTTCCTCATTTCCAAAATATTTCCCACAAAGTAATTTCGGCGGTGCGTGTTGTGTACGTTTTGTGTGACAAATCATTTATTTGCAACACGTGGTGTGCCAGAATAACGTATAAAAATATATTATTTATTATTATTTATATAACTAATATAAAATATTGTCTTAGGTCAGAGATGTACACTATATTGTGAGGGCGCAGCAGAACTGTGTTGAGCTTTTCCAAAACTAAACCGATTTTAATAATTTTGAACTCTGCCTATACTTAGGTTTAAATTTAATATAAATGACCTTGTAAAAGACCTTACAAAGTGTAAATTCAATTTACAATTTATAATTTGGCTTAAAATTGTTTGAAATAAATTTTCCCCCTTCGATTATAAAAACCACAGCCGCTGCTTTTATTACTAAAATAATTTCATCGCAATACAATACTAACACGTTCTAAACTGAAATCCAATTCCTCACCTCATCATATTCTCTCATCTATTCATATGCATTTAAAACGCAATCAACTTTGTGCTCGAAATCGATTTACGTGCCTCCCAACAAAAAAAAGTCATAATTGTATGAGTGCAGTTTGAAATTCATTTATTCGCCTCCACGTGCCGGTTTTATAGTTCATTCTTACTTCAGTTTTATTTACAACTACATACTATTTTATTTATATATACATTCAAAGAGCAGCAGCAAGAAAATAAAAAAACCAAACAATAAATGTATTTTTATACGTATGCATACATATATGTATATTGAATAAGAGAGAATACCGACCTCGTCAAGCTAAGTCTAGGTAGGCTATTGCGACAAGCGCGTGCAACGATTAAAAAACAAACGCACACAATTTTTTTGTATTGTTTATTTGATTTTTGTTTTGTTAAGTAGGTATGAAACGCGCTTTTAACCAAATTATGAGGGGATCTGCATGCCATCATGACATAAAGTAAATGAGTAATCTACAAACTACAACCCTTATTGCAAATTGAACCTACACGATATCTAAACGATGGATGCAACAACATAATAAATGACGACTTAACATTTTACGAGCATAATAAAAATTCGATCGATATGAAAATAACTTTCCATCTCATTTACAATACACAGGCACACACACAGACCGTAAAAACGAAGTTCGAGGAAAAACTTGCACTTTTCAGTACTATTTTGTCTATTAATGAGATAATAATGTTATTTTTGTATTTTATGAAGGGAGGGAAAATAAGTTTTCCTTTAAATGTTACTGCGAGGGAAAAATTGTATGAATTGTATACTTTTTATAAGCAAAGTTAAATTAAATTTCTAAACAAGAAAATTGTGGCGTAGATAAATTTTCTTGTATAGGCTTTTCTGCGCATATCAACATTTTTTTTATTATTCAATTTAAGAAGAAATGAAAAATATCATACCCAAATGTACCAGTCGAACACATACAATAATAACAAAATTTATGATACCGTTATTACCCTAATAAACTAAATCCTTACACAAGCCGTATACTAAAAATAGGGACAGGTCATGATTAAATCTGCACGTCTTGCGTATATTGTCTATATTGAGATTACGCGACTTAACAAGTCCAAACAAACACAAGTAAAAAAAACGGCCTTTCACCAATCAACCACCAAAAACAATAAAATTTTTAATAGCCAACACGCGAAACATGAAACTTTTTTTTTTTTGATATTTTTGCTACAACCCAAATCTCATCGTCATGATCATCACCAATGTACATACACAACAATTCGCATATTAAGCCGCGCAACGCAAATGCTAGAAGAGCAGAGCAAACAATTCAATAAAAAAAAAAAAAAAAAAAATAAACAGTAAAAAGCTGCTTGTGGTGAACTGACCAATCTTAACTCACAATATGTTCGAATATTAAAAAAAATATAAAAAAAAAATAAAAGATAACAAGAAATGTTAGTTTTTGTTTTATTTTTGGCAAACGTCGACTTTGAGAATGACCTCTAAAAACACAAAACGTTAAACACACACATGAGAAATAGGTATGTAAATGTACACACGCATTCAACCAGTCAAAAAAAAAAAGTCGCAAAATTTTTTATTTTATATTTTGTGTTTGCAAATTTGCAATACACATTCAAAAGCATAACACACCAAACATAAGGACGCACACACCTAACAAATCGTACCAAAAAAAAATTTGGGTTTTGTTGGGTTTCACATTTTAATTATATTATATAGTCTGTCCGTTAAAAGCTCAATATTTATGTTGATTTTGTAATTGGTGTACGTAGGTTAAAAAAAAGGCGTATTGCTTAACATGCAAAGATGGGTTTCAAAACTGGGCAAACAATGATGGTGGCGCCCAACATGGGGCCATAATGCGATGATAGCTTTCGAGTTTTTATCGGACGCACTATATCCAAAAATTTCGAAACGCGCAAAACAGACACACCATAAATTTATGTGTATAAAAAAAAAAATACTCACCAATTGGGCTTTTTGCGTTTTTATTATTCAAATATGTATTTAGTTTTTGTTGTTGTTACTTAAAAAAAAGTATTACTTAAATAGTATTATTCTTTGTTTATAAATGACTAATTAAATAAGTTTTCGTCATTTTGCCGAATTATTAGATTATAAATTATTGATTGCAATTTTATTTTTTATAGGCGTTTTTTATAATTCACTAGATTATTAAATTAAGTGTACTACACTTTACTACGACACACTAAAAACTATCTCATTCATAATGTTATCGATGAATCCTACAAATTAACAGTTAAAGTTTTTTTTTTTTTTTTTGTGGATTTAGGCTTTCATTCTTATCTCTTCACACTTTTGATATTTATTTATTTATTTTTAATGTGTTTTTTTTATTTTGGTGATGATGATAAGAAACAAATATACATAAGTATGTATAAAAAAAATAAACGAACTACACTATGAACAATGTATTGACCTAGGTTAGAACGAGAGCGAAAGAGATAAACGCGTTCGTTGATTTTTTTCTCTTTTATTTTTTGAATGAATCAAATTTAACTTGATTCAATCGTTTTTTTTTTTTTTTTGTTTTAATTTTTCAAATCCAAGCTTTTTTTTCTTAACTATCACATGTGGTTAGATTTTGTTTAAAAACTGTAACAATCAAACGGATTTATTTTTAAAAAAGTCTATTAAATTTATTTGGTTTAAAAATAAAAATAAAAAAAAAAATTATAAAAATCGATCTCTTCACACGGAATGATTAAACAGAACTGGAATAACTAAAAAAACCGTTGATGTTGGTTAGGTTTCATTTCATTTCAACTGATTTTGTTTTTTTTTTTTCTTATTTTTGTTTACCTCCTACACGATTCCAATACGAACGGTGCTCGAGTCATGTACGAATCATAAAATTTTCTTTTTTTTCGTTTTAATATTTTCATTTTTCACCCCGCACAATACTTTTTCCGTCTACAAGTCGGAATAAATACAACAACAAAAAATAAACATGAAATGTATTTGGTTGTGTAGAAGAAATTTGAAATACGCGTGGAGGCGAGTAAATGGATTTCAGACTAACTCATAGTCTTTTGTACATGAGTTCATATTATGCGACGTCAGTTTTATTTATTTTTGTTATTGTTGTGGTTGTTGTTATTTGGTATTTTAATTGTGCAGTAGTATATTTATCGTGTGTATGTGCCAAGTTGTATTTAATATAAAAGCATCAGAGAGAGAAAAATAACAAATAATAGAGAAGCTATATTATGATGATGAGAAAATGAGTTTGTGGAACTCAGCCGTACACTTGTTTCATTGTCGTTTTATTTGCGATTTTGTTTTTGTTTAAATGAATCGTTACATGGATTGGACTCTGGAGTGGAACTGTTGGTCTGAATCTTGGAGGATTAGGCAATAGATTTACATGTTTGTACCATTATGGTAGTTAAGGTTTCTCGCCTGAATCCACTGACTCAACTGTTTGTATAGTTATCAAACAAAAATACATTTATTAATCCGAAGTGCAATCAGAAAAATCTTAAACAATAGGTCAGTGACCGAGGCGTCATTACATTCGAACACAAAATACCTCAATACACAATAAAATAAGGCACGTGCAGAGATCAACAAACAAAACCCAACAACAAAAATAAAAATAAAAAACGAAATTTAAGCGCATTTAAGCTAAGCTAATTTACATATGTATTAGTCTAATGTTTAATAATTTTATAATCATTAAATCAATTTTTATTGTTGATTTAAACAATGTTCAGTATACAAGTGTGATATTAAGAACTATAAATACATAAATAGTTTTCGCAGTCGTCCTACCTGAAATCTATTATTCACCTCATTGAAAGCTCTTTTAATACCATGTTTCCAGTGCAAAAAGATTTGGTAAACATTTGTATTTAATATTTGCACTACATAGGACATCACTCATAAACATGTTCTATTTTATGCTTTAGATAAAAATATAATGCTTACGTAAAGCTTAATTAAATGTAACAAACGCATTTTTTATTTATATGTTTTCAGTTTCCTGACCAATCCCAATATAATTCATATTTTTGCCAAAAAAAAACAACACCAAAACATGATATAAAGCGAACTACAGCAACAAATAAAAGCGAAATAAAACAATAAAATAAGCGCAAGCGTTGGCGTTCTCAAAATTGAAAGATAAAACCGAAATAAACGAAACCCGAATACGTTACGCGAATGATCGATATGTATTGTGCTCGCATAACTATGTGTGTGATTTATTTCATAATTTTGTGAATATGTACATATTACATACAAACATATGCGAATACTTATCATCATCATCAGTAAGGTAAACGATAATCATGCCCCTGTGTAGTATTACTTTTTTGCAAATGTATAATAATGGTGTGTGGTGGTGGCCATGAAATATATACTTGCGATAAAGGTCATTGCAAAAAAAAAAACGATAATCTTGTGTTTGTGTTTATTAAAAAAAGAATGAGTTGGCAAAAAATGATTTAGAATTTTGTTTAGGTTTTATTGTATTTGGAGGAGGGTGGTTTCATTAATTATTATTATAAATCAAATGGAAGGATTTATTCATAAATGGTGACCCCATTTTAAAATAATTCGGGGTTATTTTTTGGGTGTCTAAACTAGTTGAATATGGTTTTAAATCAACTGTATAATATGATTAGTTTGGGAATTCCGCATTTCGCATACATATACATACTATATATATATATTTATGCTATTCATACAAACGGAGTTTCCGATTAGCTGGCTAACAGTGCTGGCTCGAGACTTAAAAGCACCCTGCGCGAGTTTTGTTGAACATGTTTAGTCGCAATTATGTCAACCTCAGTTATAGTTAATCGTCTACGTATTTAATTGTACAAAGCGCCTGTAGCCAGGCCCTATTAGAGTACTAATTCCCCCATATAATATGGTAAGCTTAAATTATTAACGTATTATAAACAGAGCTTCAGAGTGAAAGCCTTTTCATTCCGGTTTCCGGTTCGGTTTTGAAAATTGTATCGTTTTGGTTTTTGTTCCGGTTCAGTCAGAAAAGATTTGTTCTGGTTATGTTCCGGTTCAAAATCGGTTTTACATTGAATTCGAATAAAAACATTAAAAAATTTGAAGAATGGCTTATTTGGACCTTTGTTGATAAGCAAATACATTAAAATTCAAAATTAAACAAAACATTTGGGAACTAAAAGTTATGTATTACAACATTTCAAGTACATTTCTAACCAAAATCAATCAGAATCATATTTAATTAACAGTAAACAGTAGACAAAATATAGCAGGGCATTTAAAATCGCCATTAAAACTCAACAACGAAATTTAGGACGCCATATCTTAAAAATATTTGTCCACGGCTAACGTATAATATACTCATTATACGTTTGTTTCTTCAATTATAATGATATCCATTATTCACTGCTAGTTTATCCAGTAGTCCCTTCTTCTATTATTCATTACTGCCAAATAAAAATTTCATTTTTGGACTGCCAAATAAAAATTTCATTTTTAAACTGAGACGTCAAAATATCGACGGAAATTATTTTAGGTTTATTTAAAGGATTGGATAATAAAACACAATTTTTTATCGGTCGTGGACAAAGTATCGTATTCTACTCGCATATAATGGCTGTTGTTCACTCAGATGATTTACGAAACTCGCCTATCGGCTCGTGTCGGTAAACTTCATCTTCGTGAATAACAGCTATCATTATATGCTCGTTAAATAATTTACTATTATTTAATTTCACCAATAATAAGTTTTTTAATTTAGTGTCAGATAGCGCTGAAAAATTCCTCTCGACGCTTGTTTGAGTTGAAGGTATGGCTAAAATAATTTTTGCTAATTCGGCTAGCTCCGGGTGTATGGATACTTTTCTTGGTCCAATATTTTAAAATGTTGTATTCATTATTTTCGCATTCAGGTTTAAATGAATTGATTTGGAATAGTAATTTAACACTTTCAGCATCCATTTTTCAGACAACAACTAATTATAATTCAGATTCTTTTTCCTTTTCCTGAAGGTATAATTCCAAATCTGATATACCTACTGAAAAAAAAAAATTTGCTTATTTTATACGGTATATGTATAAATTTATGCAATAAAGCTGCTTCAATATGCGCTAAGCGAAATTTTGCTTAAATAATAGAGTAAAACGATGATGATTTATAATTTTGACAAATAATAAAATTAAGAACTTATAAAACAATCAGATTTCAATATTCTTTAACGATCTTTGTTTGTTTGTTTGTTTGTCTTTTAAATTTGCTCAGGTCAGATCTTTCAATCCATAAGACCAGTGAGTTGAGAACAGCCCAAAATTTCCAGAGACCACTCAGGGGAGGTTCTGGAGGGTTGAATGAAGTGTACATAAATTAATTAGATTTATAAATTAAATAAGATAAAACATAATTATATAAAACAAAGTTTAATGATTAAATTAGATTAAATTAAAGTTATTAAATAAAAATATTAGAGAGAAAATAAAGGATACATAAAAATAAAAGAATTGAAATTAAAAATAAGTTTATAATTCATAATTTTTTTTTTTTTTTTAATTTTTAATTTAATTTTTTTTTTTTTTGATTTTAATTTTTTTTTTTTTTTTTTTTTATAAAAAAAGTGTTTATATTAAATTAAACAAAGTTCATAAATCTTAATATTATAATAAAATGAAATAAAATGAAATGATTCTAAAAGAAAGATCATTGTGTGAAAAAAGTCAATAAAAAAGTGTAGTCTTAATTCATAGTTTATAATTTATTCCATCCACAAAATCACACAATATTTTATACTCTTCCATTCTTTGATCCTTTAAGATGTCTAATAAGGATTTTCTGTATAAAAGAGGGTAGTTATTTCTTATATTGTTATATATAACACAATCGTTAATAATATGTTCGTTATCTTCTACGGTGTTGCAAATCTCACAATTAGATGTAGATTCAAGTCCCAAAAGGAATTTAAATTTCTTGTTAACTGTATGACCAGAGATTAATCTGTAAATTAACCTGGTTTGACAAGATGTAAAGTTGGAGTCTTTGAATAGGAAATATGATCTTGGAGAAGGACAAATTTGTTTATAAAAGTGGCCGGATGAATTACACATTAATGTGTAGTTTTCCTTCCACTTATTATTTATGGACCTGGAGATATCGTTAAATAGGTCTGTGAGGGTAGGTTCATTATTAAGAAAGTGAGTAGGTGAAAAAACTGCTTTTTTTGCTAAACTATCTGCTATAGTATTTCCTTTTAAGCCACAGTGACCCGGGAACCAATGAATGACAAAATTTTTAATTTGGTTATGGCCGATAGTATCAATAATTTGGTTTTCATAGTGTCTATTTGTATAGTGTAATAGAGCTGTTTTTAATGAGATACAAGAACTTTGAGAGTCAGTAATAATGATGATATTTTTGTTTTTGATGATTAGAGATATGGTAATTCCAATTTTAATAGCAATGGTTTCGATATTTTTAATATAAGTAGGGTTATTTAGTTGGATAGCAAAATTCCAATTTTTGTCCTCAACAAAAATTCCAATTCCTGGTTTATTGTTAATTATGGAGCCATCTGTGTAAATTTTTGCGAAATTATAATATTTGTTAATTTCAGCCATGGATAAGGCATATTGTTCCGAATGGTTTATGAAATTTTTATTTGTAATTCCATCAATATTTGTTATAATGCTAAAATTAGAAGGAGAAGTTTTTTTAATATGAAAAGGTTTAATTTTGGAAAGAAAAGAATAGTTAGAATATAAGTCATTAAGTTTAGGAAGAGAACTATTGTTTTTAATGTCGTTACCGATTTTGGAATTATTGTACAGATTTTTTGTAATGTAAATTAGTGATTTTTTAGTAAAATCTAGATCTGAGGTTGTTTCTAGGGATTCGGATAAAATAGCCGGAATCGGAGTGGTTCTTAAGAAGCCTAAACAAGCTCTCAGACAAGCATTTTTAATAGATTGACAGATATTAATATCTTTTTTATATTTAGTGTCTGTGAAAACATAAGTGTATTCAAGTTTTGATTTAACTATTGCTTTAAAAATATTGATCATTGTTTCGGGATTTACACCTCCATTAAAATGGGTGAGGGTTTTAAGTAAATTAATGGAATTGGAAATATTTGCTTTTAAGTTTGTGTAATGATTTGATAATGAAAGTCTATTTGTTAAAGTTGTACCCAGTATCTTAGTAGTTAATCTTTCTTCTATATTGATATTATTAATTTTTAAATTTAGAGATTTTGAATTATTTTTGTTAGTGAATAGTCTTAAAAAATGAGATTTATCAGTGTTAATTTGTAGTTTTAAAGATTGTAATTTATCAGTTAATGAGAGTAAAGTAGAATTTGCTATTAATTGTAAATTATCATGGTTATCAGCAGAAATTACTATGCAAATATCATCGGCATATTGAAAAATTTGTTAACGATCTTTATTTTTTTAATTTATTAATTTTACACTTCACTTTAATTACATGTGTTTTTCTCCGTTCTCTTCCACCAGATAGAATCAATCTCTTCTTTTGTTTCATTTTGACATTTTCCTTTTCTACTTCGTTCAGAAGAGGTTCATTCTATTTCGAAACGAGTTCAACTCTCTAACAATCATGTCGATTATACAACTCGCCGGATTTACTGCGGCGGGAGTTCATCCGATCCGCATTCGTTTCGCATTTAAAATTAATTGCATTATAGAATCCGCCGGAAAACTGTGTTATCGATCCGCAAAGAAGCTGCAATCCCACCAGCTGTCAAAATATTGATAATTGAATTTAGCGTTTTTATTCTATTAAATTTTAATTGAATAACACAAAATTAAATATTTATAGTCCAAAATTTAAAAAAAGTGTTTTAATTATGGATACAGTAAGCCTCTACCTAAATTTATACGATGAAGTGCCGCCGCAAATAGAAAGCAAACCCGAAAAGCGATAAGAAATATGTGCAATGACATTCTGTAGTTTTTGCCAAAACTGTACAACTGTATCTATATCAGTTTTGGTTAGATTCTTCGCTATATCCGGGTGCTCAGTCATGAGGCTCACCATAAAATTTTGAAACTTGAGATTTTTAGAGATTTGTCTGTGTTGAGGTCCCCCGAGTCCGAAAAAGTGGGTTTCGCAATGGTGTCTATCTGTCAGTCTGTGTCCTCTCTACAGCCCAGATTGTTTAACCAATCGCACTGAAACTTCAGATTTAAGGTTTTTTGATAAATTGAGAGGTCCCAGTGAATTTTACTCCAAATCGGCTAACCGGAAGTGGCCACTCCCTTGGTCTAGAAAATTTATTTTGCAAATATTTTAAAAAGTATAAGGTTTACAAAAAACTACTAACTACAAAATGTTTCCAAAAATTTAAAAAAAAAAATAAAATTTCTCAAAATTTTCTGTTCATAAAAGAAAGTCGAGTGTTGGCCACACCTCCATTTTTTATAATGCAATTGTTACACTTTACTATTCTCCATGACAAAAAACATAAACACTACAAAACAGTTTTCAATCCGCAGTTAATTTGATGCGAATTTAAAATGACACTTTTACTACAGAGTGCGTTTCACCCGCGAATTCCATAATAGCTCTTTTTGAAACTTCATTACCGATATTCGTTCATTTTCTATACGGCGTATTCCATAATACGTAAAACGTCAAAAGCGAATGAAACTCCCTCCGCAATTGATCCGGCGAGTTGTATAATCGACGTGAATATAATTTTATTCTACAGCTCGACCAATCTGACATTAGCCGATGCCTCTATCGGCTGAATTATTAATAAAATATTATTTATACACTTTTTCTAAGTTTCGAAAAGTATTACATTTGGTACAGAAGCAGTGACGCCATCTCTCCACAATTTCATATGTCTGGCTTCCACTATCCCATCGTAAGGTAACTGTGTAATTTGACAATCTTCAATATCCCTTATTACATAACGATCATTAGGTAAATTCTTATGAACGACATAGGGACCACGGAAAAGGGGAATGAATTTCTTATTAGCACCAGGAGTGGTATCCACATGACGAATTACTACAAAATCCCCTGGTTCGTAACTCTGTGCAGGCTTACAATGTTCATCAAACCATTTCTGGTTATACTCCTGACTTTTCTTTATACTCGTAGAAGCAATATCCCTAATAGCACTAAGATCACGATTGACAATATTCAATTCATTATCAGATAAATATTCACTAAGATAATCAATTTCTGGACCTTTCTGATCCACACCAAACAATAATCGACTGGGCGTAGTCTCCATGGAACGTTGCAGTGTATTATTTAATGCGTATTCAACATGCTTAAGTTTCTTAGTCCACAAACATGTTCTTAAGGACACGATTGACACGTTCCACCTGCCCATTAGCCTGAGGAGATGCTACTGCCACCTTAACATGCTGAATATTATGTTTCTCCACATAAGTGGCAAATTCGGAAGACGTAAAACACGTATCTCTGTTGGTAATTATACGAACAGGCCTATTGTAATAATCAAAATATTTATCAAGCGAACAACACACTTCTTTAGTACTTGTAGAATTAACTGGATACAATCGAACATATTTTGTAAACGAGCCAATAATAACTAACAAATGTTTTCGTTTAGAAGCAACTGAAGGTAATGGACCAAAATGATCAAAATGAATTCTATGAAACGGTATAGGTTTCTTAGGTATACTACATATATAATGTTCGCTCGGTCGAACGGGAAGGTGCAGAATGCATAATACACTTAATACAATTTTTGACAAAGCTATCAATCTTATCCTTCATATTTGCAAACCAATAATGCTCTCTTATTTTCTCACTTGACTTATAAGTTGCTGTTCCATTTCTCGTGGAACATAAAATAACAATCGATCGTTTTTATTTTTTTTATAAACAATACCGTCATGCATTTCGTAAACAGAAGATTCACTGGTCTCTAACAATTCTTTGAGTTTCACAATCACTGGGTCACGGTTTTGCGTAAGTCGTAACTGAAAATCAATATCGGAAGTATCAACAAAAGCAACTATAGGACTTCGACTGAGGACATCCACATGACCCATCTGGGTACCATGTCGAAATTTTTCAAATCCCATACCCATCTAGCAATCCTCGGGTTAACATCTCTTTTATTAAACGTAAGCACCAATGAATTACAATCAGTCACAATAGTAAATGGAATTCCTTCAAGATAAACTCGGAAGCGGACCAAAGCGTAAACAATAGCCAACGTCTCCAATTCGTAACTATGATAATTAACTTCATGTTTACCAATAGTCTTAGAGAAATAGGCCACTTGATGAAATTTCGAATTGGAATTATCCTGTTTCTGCATGAGAGCAGCACCAAAACCAATCTTACTAGCATCTGTGTGCAACTCAGTTTCCCGCGTTGAGTCATACACAGCCAATACCGGAGCGGAAGTAAGAGATTGCTTAAGATGTTCAAACGCCTGAAGACGCTCATCACAGAAGTTAAATACAGCATGTTTCTGAAGGAGGCGATACATTGGGGTAGCAATACGAGCGAATCCCGCAATGAATCGGCGGAAGAAAGAACATAATCCAATAAATGAATATAACTCACGAACATTGGTAGGCACTGGGTACTGCCGAACTGCGTTCAGTTTATTAGTACCCGGACTGATTCCACTAGCAAACACAACAAATCCCAAATACTCAATAGTATTATAAGCAAATTTACACTTGCTTAGTTGCAACTCCAATCCATATGTACAGCAATACATCTTAACACCTGTCCTACAATTTCAAATGATCATCAATAGATTCACTAGCTATCAAAATATCATCAAGATAAACAAATATTCTCCCACTGTCAATAAACTCCTTAAGTATCTTATTAATAAATCGCGGATTTAGTTAAGGGGCCAATAGATACATTATTAGGAAGCAAACAAATTAAATTTCGTACACTGCTTAAGATTTTTATCAAATGCAACACTTATCTGTGGCATACTGCTCATGGTCTGAGACAGCTCCTCAACCTCATTATGCTCTCCGGGAATAAACTGGATTCTAGCAGCAACACCTTTTTAGTTTTTTGAACAATTTAATTTTTTATGCTCGGGTGAGCCACACGTTAGACAGGACTCTGGTGCTCGTCCAAATTTAGAACAATTATAGCATCTAGATTGCACTTGGTCAGAAGCAGCAGACAGAATAGATAATTTTCTAATATCCGAAGTTTTAATTTTAGCCCCAATAGAGTTACTAGTACGGCCATAAGATATCAATCGCTCGTAAGCAGGCACGGCATCAATCAACTGCTCAACTGTCTGAGGCACTGGCCAACAAAGTAATATATTCGGAAGTATCTCGTAGCCCAGAAACAATAAGAGATATTAAATCTCTTTCTGAAATATTGGCTCGCATTGCGGTTTCCTGCATACACGTAACATAATGCACAATGGTTTCATCATTACGGCGAATATGACATCTCAATTTTTCATAAATTTCATATGATGATACTTGACGATCAAAGCGCTTGAGTAAAGCTTCACGTAATTCATTCCAGGTAGTAACTCGAATAGTATGTAAAAAGAGCAAGTGACGCGCCATACGATACCGATCATTGTCATCTGCATCCAATGAGGTCATCACATTTTCAAAATCAATCATCCACTTTGAAACCACATAATCGTCTGCACCACTAAACGTTGAAATAAACTATCCACATCAGAAATTTTCACTTTCTTTTTATTCGTTTTGCTGAGGTTGCTAATAGTGAAACTACTGGCTTCGATTTTCATTTTCGCTATTTTTGCTCGTAAATTCAATAGTCGCTCACGGATTTCCAGTTTAATAATTTCGTCAGCCATTTCCTCTAGGGTTTCTTCGGAGGTTTCATTCAAATTTTCTTTACTTAAATTGAAATCCAGCTGATCAACATAAACGGTAGTTGCTAATGCAGAAGCAGCATTGTCAATCGGAGGGTGAACCACAGTTGTAATTGGTATTGTTGTAGAGCTCGATGACACTTTACTACCGACACTTACACTGGTTGAAACTGCTGAAGTTGGCGTAATTTGGTTTACGGAAGTTGGAAGTACAATTGACTGAGGCACATAAGTTGCATCCGGAGCATAAGTGTTGAATCTGAAGCTGCTGAATCTAAAGATGCTGAAGTCTGAAGTTATCGTAGCTTTTAACGTGGTTTCTGAATTGAATTTTTTTGGGTTATCCACTAACTCGATATTTTCATTACCGCAATTATTGTCATACAACGTTCTTATATTCGCAAGACTCGTTGTTTTTTCAACCTGGATGCCCACACCACTCAACGCCAATACCATTTCGCCACGAGTTGGGAGCGTCATAATTTTAATTTTCTCGATACACGTGTATTTTGATTATTACACAGAAATTTATATTTTATTATTATTATTATTAATAATTGATCGGGTTACCCCACATCTGATGTTATAAAACAATCAGATTTCAATAATCTTTAACGATCTTTATTTTTTTAATTTATTAATTTTACACTTCACTTTAATTACATGTGTTTTTCTCCGTTCTCTTCCACCAGATAGAATGAATCTCTTCTTTTGTTTCATTTTGACATTTCCCTTTTCTACTTCGTTCAGAAGAGATTCATTCTATTTCGAAACGAGTTCAACTCTCTAACAATACAATTTTATTCTACAAACTTAAAGTATATTTCAAGCCAACTAGCTTTCTTCTTTCAATTATACAATTCTTGAAATGATAAATCTAAAACTTAAATTTGTTAACATCTTTTTAAATTTAAACTCTATTTATGTTTGTTTTGCGTTTTTTAAGAACATAATGTTCTTAATCGAAGAATAGTGTACTCCAAAGTTGTTAATTTTTTTTATCAATCTCCCTCAGAATAAGTGAGATTTTGCTCTAATTCAAGTCATTTTTTAGAACTACACATGAAAAAAAGTAATTAATAATTTTAAAATCAGTGTTTTTATAAGCTATATGAAAAACAGATTGCATATTTTTAAATTTTGCATATTGATCAGAAATAAAATGATTCTGAATAAAATCACTGATATGTGCCTAAAATTCAACATTAAAATTCTAAAACCAGATTAAAAAATTAAAATGGATGCAGAACAATTTAAAATATTTCTTGCAACACAAGCAGCTCAACAAAAACAGTTAATCGAAGCTCTTCTAACGGGAAATAAGACACATGAAGGAAGTGATAATAATTATGTATTCGACAATTTCGACCTTGTTGTGAAATGAGTTAATGAATAATGAACCTACATTAACTCACATTCCAAAAATAATTTCCCAACTTTATAATTTCAATAACTCTAAATTCCTAAGAAATTAAATTATCAACAATATTTATTTAAAAGCAAAAAAAATACAAAACAAGTATTGGCCCAATTTTATGTCATTTGTCCATAAAATTAACAAATATATATTTATACATTAAGCCGAATTGGCAATTTTTTAAATGAAATATTTTTTAGTGTTAAGAAAAAACGACAGTTGGTTAAATTGCATCGACCATAACGGTACAAATTGTAAAATTATTCCATACAAATAAATAAATTGTGAATTAAATGTCTTATAAATAAATAATTCGTGAAGTTTGGTGTTGTGTGAATGAATAAAGTGAACTTGGTGTTATAGAAATAAGTAAAAAGTATAACAACCTCAAAAAGGAACCGTTTCAACAATATATTCAGCGTCTTGAAATATATTTCGACCTCAAAAAGATAAAAGAAGACAAAGGAAAATGCAAGGCAATATTTTTAAACTGTATTGGCCCGGAATGTTACAGTATTATGTCAAATTTGATTGCACCAAAATCACCAATGGAAGAGGAATACGATGATTTGGTGAAAATATTGAAAAACCACTTAAATCCAGAACCGAATTTATTAGTGGAAAGATATCGGTTGTTAACACGAAATCAAAAACCAAATGAATCAAACGCAGATTACGTAGCAGCCATTCGAGGATTCGTACCAACATGCAAACTCAACTGCAAGGAATGTTCCGCGTCAATTGCGAATACATTCTTACTGTCGCAATTCATCAGAGGAATTAGTGACAACTCAATCAGAACAAAGTTGCTACAAGCCGGGAAATTGGAATTTAAAGGAAACGTGGAATTGGCGTTGGCATCAGAGGCATCAAAGGTAGATTGCAAGGAAATTGCAAATCAAAATCCAGAACAACAGGGTAATAGAAGCCACATCCGTAACCGAAACAGCCAGAATCACAACTCCAGACACAGAAATCAATCAAGACCACATGGTCGGGTCAATTTTAAAGAACTAGGATTAACGGGTCTTTGCTTACGATGTGCGCGCGACAATCACTGCAAATAATGCAAGAAAGTAGGTCATGTCATGTAACAAAAGAGCTATAAGCACAGTGAATTCGCAAGTAAATGAAAATTATATCCAGATTGTGTATGATGTGTATACAAATTATTCAAGATCCAGTAATCAAGCAGAGAAATATTACGAAAATATCGGAATAGAAGGAAAATACCAGCAATTCGAAGTTGATTCGGAAGCAGGATACACTCTGATTCCGAAGGACACTTTTGAGAATCTCAATATTTCAAATCCAGTGAGACAGACAAACATAGAATTCCGATCATATCTCAAAGAAATTTCTAAACCTCATGGAGTAGTAACGGTAAAGGCGACATACAAGGACAAAATAATTACGGAAGAAATGTATATAGTCGATACAGGACGACAAGCTATTTTGGGAAGAACATGGATTCGAAATCTCAAAATCAATTTACAAGAATTAGATGGGAAGAATGTAGGTGAATTAGTAAATAAAATTCTGTCAACTGAAAATGTCGAAGAGGACATTCGCAAACTCAAGACAAAATATAGTGAAATTTTTGAACAAAAAGTGGGGAAAATTCCAGATGTCCAGTGTTCACTAAAACTGAGGCCAGATGCTAAACCAATATTTCACAAAGCAAGTGCCTTTTTTACGAAGAACAACAACAACAGAAGAGAAGAATCATCAGGTATAGAAAAATTCAAAGGAAATAATACTTCAATAAATATTCCAGAGCAGCAAGTTCACCCGAATATAAGCAACGATCTTCCAAGACGATCATGTAGAGAGCGACATCCTCCAACATACTTACAAGACTACCATTTGGAATAGCCGAGAAGTGATACAATAAGTGTGGGAGACTGTAATATCCCTACAACGTCTTTTAGGATTAATCTTTTAATGAGTAAACTGTATAGATAATGTCCAATATGTTTATTGGGTTCGACCATCTGTCAAATGTATATTATATATAACCTAAAAATAAAAGCACATTCTAAAAATTCAAGTAACAATCAACAGCGTGTATTATTTAATTCAATAAGCATAACGATCGAATTCAACATCCTTGACGTAATTTAACTGATCTCGTAATTCTACTTGATCTTCACAAAGAATTTCATTTAAATCATCCCTAGTTACTTTACAAAATCTACAAAAGTACTTGTGTGAGAAAGATTTGGCGCACCCTAAAATGGAATTAAGGGCTACATTATCTCCGACCACTAAACCTAATACAAAATAAACGTTCTACTCTCTTTAAAACCTCTACCAAAGCATACAAACATTTACTATTGCTGTGTTCCCTTAAGGTTTTTGGTTTTATTATCATGCTTACAAAAATACTTTCAAGGGACGAATTGTGAACTGGGTTTGTCGGAAAGCTGTAATAAAACCCGGCAATGGACTGATTTCCAGCGGAACTAATATAAGAAATAAGGTATGACAGTTTTATTTGATCCACTTTTATAAAACTTGAAATACCCTCAATTTTACTGTTCAACAGTTTTTCAGTGTTTTCTAAAGTACGTTTAAACATACCGGGCAGTTTAAAGAAATTTTTAATATGAAATTCCATCGGCATTAATACTCCGATATCTAATTGTGTATGAAACCCTGGTTTACCATTTTTAACTGCCTCTTTAATTTTGGCGTTAGCTACAAATTTGGATACAGGAGAGTACATTTCATCTCCAGTTAATGTTTTCAGTAACATGTATTCCGTTTTAATACTTTTAAATGGATCTGAACTAAAGTTTACAAAATCTTCAACTGATTCAGTTTTTAATTTAACAGATAAAATGATTTCCTTAATTTCATGAATTATTGTATTCAATACAATTTCAGTAAAATCTTTAACTATACATTGTAAGGTTTTTTGGGCAAACTAGTATAAAAAAAGGAATTGGGTACGCTGCTCTTGTTTGAGCTAAAACATTAAATTCGCTGCTCTTGTTTGAGCTAAAAAAAAAAAAGAACGAAGAGAATGAGAAAAATTGAATTGATATTGGAACCGTCATAGAGGACGGATCGTTTTTTTAATAATTGATTGTATTCCGATATATGTGTTTTTATATAAGTGTATTGAGAATTGTACTTTTGGGAATAATAATTGTTGCCTAAAAGAATTGTAATTTAACTTAATAAAAAGTGTACTAAAAGACTTTGTTTTAATTGAGAATAATCCTTACAGTAAATTTCAGATGTGGGGTTAAGAATAAAATTGTGGTTAACCGTTATAGTGATTTATACGAACATAAAATTGGGACTAAAAACGTGGTGAAGAAATCCGTTGATATAACGGTACAGAGTAAATTCGAGTGAGTTGCTCTCTCACAATTGTATTGAATACAAAAGAGACAAATTAAAAAGAGAACATTCTGTGGTGCAAGGTGCAACCGTGCAAGTGCGTCGTATACGAAAATAATAATTCAAAATTGAAAGTGTTCATGAATTGAATCGAAAATGAGTTTTACCATTGAAGACGTATTGAATATGAGTGTCGATCAATTAAAGGAAAATCTCGGAGAGAAAAATGGTGACACTAGTGGTAACAAAAAAAATTTGCAAAGCAAGCTCATCGAGGTGATTTGTAAAGATAATTGTTCGGAGAGTACACAGTTGAGAGATAGTGTGAGAAATTTGTCAGAGCAATTGAATGCAATTGAGGAAAGATTGAAAACAAATGGCGATATTAAAGTTGTTGAAAGCACGTTGATGGTGGGAGTTGAACGGGATAAGCGGTGCAATGAGAATATTGGGGTCAATACGGAGCAACCAAATGACATAAGTAATAAGATTGTGAATAAGAAATTGGATTTTTCAAAATTATTGTGTACGTTTAGTGGATCTGGGGATAATTTCCGAAATTTTATCGGAAAAATTGATTTGATTATCCGCCATTATAATGTTGATTTGGAAGAAATGAAGTTTGAAGTCATTCAAAAATTAAAAGGTAAAGCTGAAGAGTGGTTCCATTCTAAACCAGAACACATAGAACTGGAATTAGACGAGTTGCTAAGTGAGCTGGGAAAATTATATGACACACGACCGAATAAAATTGAACAGCGAAGAAAATTTGAACAACGTTATTGGAAGACTAGCGAGTCGTTTTACACCTATTATCAGGATAAAATCATCATGGCGAATGCGATTGGAATATCAGCCGACGAGATTGTAGACTATTTGATCGATGGAATGTCAAATCCTCGTCTACAAAGCCAAGCAAGGATGCAGTTATTTCCGACACCAGAACATTTATTGAACGCGTTTCAGAATATTACTGATAAAGAAAGAGGGTTGAATCAACATCAACCAGCGGGGAAGCCCCCTCAAAAAATTACAACTATAAATAACAAACCAAGAGAATCATCTATTCGATGTTATAATTGTGGCGAGTTTGGCCATTTTTCTAAAAATTGTTCGAAACCAAAACGATTGTTCGGATCTTGTGTGATTTGTGCTGAAGTGGGGCATAAAGCAAATGAGTGTCCATCTAAGAAGAAGACGAGCTTCGAACAGAAGACCATCGGCTTGTGTGAAATAAAATCAATGGACGGTATTTATATAGATTTAAATTTGTTTTTTAAAAATCAGAAAAAGGGTATTAAAAAGTCTACTCTTGTTGATACGGGTAGTCCCATTAGCTTAATTAAGGAAAGTTGTGTTCCGTGCAGTTGTATTGATGATGGTATTGATAAATGTTGTGAGTATTCGGGCATCAACAAGAGTAAACTTAAAGTAATTGGTACTGTTGAATTGAATATTGTTTTTGATGATAATTTGTATTGTTTTAAATTGCATGTTGTACCAAATACGACGATGTCTGATGATTTGATTGTTGGAAGAGATTTCTTGTCAATGTGCGATACAGAATTGAAAATTGGCAATAGAGAAATTGAAATCTCAAATCGCAATGATAGTTTTGAAAACGAAGTATTGAACATTAACATTGATGAGGATATCGGTCAAAATTTAAACTTTAATTCGGAATTGGATTTTGAATCAAGGTTAAAAGTGATGGATGTTTTTAATAAATATTATTTCAATTGTGGCAAACCTGTTGAGCCTAGCGTGAAGTATGAAATGAAAATAGTGTTGTGCAAGGAAGAATACTTTTATACGAATCCTAGGAGATTGTCTTATACGGAAAGGGATATTGTGGCAAAATTGATTGACGAATTAATTGAAAAGAAAGTGATTCAGAAAAGTGAGTCTCATTATTGTTCCCCAATTGTCCTAGTGAACAAAAAGCAGAAATCGGAAAAGAGAATGTGCGTGGATTATAGGCAGCTAAATAAGCTTACTTTACGGGATAATTACCCATTGCCCGTAATAGAGGATATGTTAGACTACCTGAACGGTAAAATTTATTTTTCATCATTGGATTTAAAAAATGGGTTTTACCACGTACAAATGGCTGCCGAAAGTGTGAAATATACAAGCTTTGTCACACCCATTGGACAATTTGAATTCCTAAGGATGCCCTTTGGGTTAAAAAACGGCCCCGCCACTTTTCAAAAATTCATATCTTTAATTTTTAGGGATCTTATTGTTGACCACCGAATAATTATTTATATGGATGATATATTGATTGGAACTTTTACAGTAGATGAACACTTAGAAATATTGAAATGCGTTCTTAAATTGTTGAACGATAATTTATTGGAGTTGCGAATTGATAAGTGTGAATTGTTAAATACAGAGATAGATTATTTAGGGTATCGTGTAAATTGTATGGGAATCAGTCCTAACCGTTTAAACATCAAATCAATTACTGATTTCCCTCATCCTAAAAGTATCCGTGATGTACAGAGATTTCTTGGAATGTGTTCATATTTCAGGAAATTTATTAAGGATTATTGTTACATTGCCAAACCTTTGCAGGATTTAATACGAAAAGAAAGAAAATTTGAGTTAGGGGAAGAACAGATTAAGTCATTCGAATGTTTAAAAAGCAAGTTGATTGAAGAACCGGTGTTAGCGATATTTTCGCCGCTTGATGAGACAGAATTGCATTGTGATGCATCTTCGGTAGGTTTTGGCGCTGTTCTTTTACAGAAGAAACAGGATTCTAAATTTCATCCTATATGCTATTTTTCAAAGCGTACAACCCCACTTGAAGCGAAATATCATTCTTAAGAACTTCAGTGCCTTGCTATTGTATATGCTATAAGGCGGTTCAGAATTTATTTACATGGACGTGAGTTTAAAATCGTTACTGATTGCAATGCGCTCACATTGACGTTGAATAAAAAATTGATTAATCCCAGAATTGCACGTTGGGCATTAGAACTACAGGATTTTGACTATAAAATTGAACACCGGGAAGGCAAAAGAATGCAGCACGTAGATTGTTTGAGTAGAGTAGAATCAGTACTGGTAATCGATGAAAGTCCGTTTGAGCAAACTTTGGCTATATTGCAAAGCCAAGATCCATCCTTGGAAAACTTACGTATTGAACTAGAAAAAAAAGATAGCCCTTTGTTTGAATTACGAGATGGATTGATATATCGAAAGGTCAATAAGAAGAAAATAAGGTTTTATGTTCCCGATTGCATGCAAGCGCAAGTAATCCGAAATTCGCATGATAGTTTGGGACATATTGGTGTTGAAAAAACGGTTGAAGTGGTATCAAGGAACTATTGGTTTCCAAATATGACCGATAAGATTAAAACTTATGTGAAAAATTGCCTAAAGTGCATTAATTTCAATATTCCCAGTGGTAAGTCCGAGGGCTACCTACATTCCATCCCTAAAATTGATAAGCCTTTTGACACGATTCATGCAGATTTTTATGGTCCATTGGAGACCACAAGATTTAAGAATAGGTATATATTGGCTATCATTGATGGATTCACAAAATTTGTAAGATTGTTTGCGACAAGAACGACTAGTGCGAAGGATACACTAACTTGTTTTAAATTGTATTTTAAACAATTGAGTCGTCCGAACAGAGTGATTACTGATCGGGGATCGAATTTCACGTCGAATGAATTCAAGGAATTCTTGAATGAAAATTGTGTCCAGCATATATTGGTTGCGACAGCGGCACCAAGGGCAAATGGGCAGGTCGAGAGGGTAAACCGAACGTTGACGCCTATGTTGGCTAAATTGGTGGACAAAGAAAGGAAAATTTATTGGGATTGTGTTCTTGATGATGTCGAGTTTTCGTATAATAATACCTGTAGTAAGACTACAAAAGTCTGTCCAAGTATGTTGATGTATGGAGTAAATCAGAAAGGAAAAGTTAATGACAAGATAATAGAATTTTTAGATCAGAATATTGAATCAGATAGACAGATAAGGGATTTGGAAAATATTAGGAAGATTGCTTCAGAAAATATAGACAAAAACCAAAAATATAACGAGTTGTACTATAATAGGAAAAGAAAAGAGCCAACTAACTACGAAAAAGGGGATCTCGTGGTTGTTAAAAATATCGACACTACTCCCGGAGTAAATAAAAAACGAATTCCAAAATATCGCGGTCCGTACAAAATAGTAGAACCATTACCAAATGACCGATATGTTATAAGGGATATTGATGGTTTTCAAATTACCGGTAAACCATTTGAAGGTGTATTTGACGTCACCAGAATTAAACCATATTTAAAAATGTAAACGGGTTTTGTAATATGTATTTGAATTTAAAAAAAAAAAATCGTCAATTGAAGTCGTTAAAATTTTGTTTTGGCGAATAAACATCCAACATTTTTATTTTTAAGTTTCAAAAAAAAAAAAAAAAAAAAAAAAAAAACATTTTTGTAGTTTTAAGTAATATATTATATAATTAAATTGATATTAGATTTAAGTTTTAAAAAGAAAATAATAATACTATAGATTGAGGGCAATCCATTTGTCAGGATAGCCGAAACTGTAAGGTTTTTTGGGCAAACTAGTATAAAAAAAGGAATTGGGTACGCTGCTCTTGTTTGAGCTAAAAAAAAAAAAGAACGAAAAGAATGAGAAAAATTGAATTGATATTGGAACCGTCATAGAGGACGGATCGTTTTTTTAATAATTGATTGTATTCCGATATATGTGTTTTTATATAAGTGTATTGAGAATTGTACTTTTGGGAATAATAATTGTTGCCTAAAAGAATTGTAATTTAACTTAATAAAAAGTGTACTAAAAGACTTTGTTTTAATTGAGAATAATTCTTACAACATAGTTTCAATAGCCATATTTGTCAAGTAACTGAAGCCGGATTGTTTGTAACAAAATTCTAGGGCTTTCGAAGAAATATGTTTTATAGAAATTTCAAGAATTTTCTTTGCTTTAGGGCTTTCTTCTAGTTTAAAGGTTTTATATATGTAGTTCCCAATTTTTGTTGACACCTTTGGCATTAATCGATGTTGAGGGGTTTACTACAAACTCGGTCACAATATTTGAACTAGTAAAATCAAAAATTTCATGTGAATTTTTTAAATATCTGTTGTAGGAATTTGTTGTGTATTTTATGCCGGATGGTAATTCTTTCTTTAGATTTAAAACGCTTCAATTAATTTTCTTTATTTTTCTTTAATCACCAACGTACACTTCTATATCTTTTCTTACACTGTACTTTTTCTTAATCCTAAGTTTAGTCAGCTTTAAATTTAAATCTTCTAAAACAATATTATAAAAAAATGCTGGTTTTCTTCATTAACAATATAATCCCTTTACATTAATTTTATATCTATAATAATTCATTCAGTTATGCAAATTACATCTATTATTATTTTTATACAGACTAAAACAACACATAGTCCTCCAAATTTTTAGGTTTGCAAATCTGCGATCTATCGCATACTCTCTGATTTTCTCCCCAACTCTGATTCTGTTCCCTATTACTGATCACCAAATTTTCTACATTATTCCTCTCTACAAACTCTTCCAATTCAACATCATGATTAACCATAGTTGACTCATTATTTACAAGAGAAACGCTATAATTGATAGCTTCAGTTCCATTACCCCCATGGTAGAACATTACAACATTAAATTCTCGATTCTCCTCATTTTTAACTGGTTTCCTTTTATGAATTTCCTCAACATCGTCTAAATCTTATGCCTCGATTACTCGCCTTCCATCTCGTATTTCCATTTTATTATTAAAACTTAACATATTATTTCTAACCCATCCTCTAATCTGATTCACATGTCTATGTATTATCTGACCATTCATCAATCTATACACATATACTCTTGGTCCCAACTGTTTCTTTATTCTTGCTTTAATCCATTTTTATTTGACCTGTAGTTTCGGATTAACACTTCATCCTTCTCATTGAACCTCCGACCCCCTTCATTCAAATCACTGTCCCAAACCTTTTCCTTTCCAGGTCTAGGCAACGGCAAATCCAACTTTATTTTAGGCTTAAAATTCAGAACTAATGACGTTGGAGCAACCTTTATTATACAATGCGCTACATTTGTATAATCAGAAAGAAAATTGCACAACATGTTGTCCACATTTCCCGGACTTTTGTCAAACCCCGCAGTATACAAGGCCTTCTTGACCGTTTTTACGGCATTCTCAGATGCCCCATTTGTGGCAGGAAAATATGTCGGTGTCAACGAATGCTTTATGCCATTCGAATTCACAAATTTCTTAAACGCAACTGATACAAACTGTGACCCGTTGTCACTTACAATTTGTTCCGGTAAACCAAATCGTGAAAATACATTCGACAAACAACGAATTGTGAATTCCATGGTTGGACTGGAAGTGTAAAAGAACCTCAATCCACTTACTAAAAGCATCTAATATAACTATGAAATATCTATTACACATAGGTCCCGCAAAATCAATATGGATCCTGTTCCATGGACCATCTGAACGCGACCATGGAATAACTGGCGCTTTTGGAGGATTGGACAATACATTTATGCAATTCTCGCATTTTCTTATTAATGCCTCCACCTCCTTATCCATTTTTGGCTACCATACATATGACCGCAATATTGATTTTGTCTTAACCATACCTAAATGAGTTTGATGCACTTGATGCAATAACTACTGTCTGAGTGTACTTGGAACTATCACCCGATGTCCAAACATTAACTCATCTTTCTTTACTAAATACGATCCAAATTTATTCTTCACCGCCTTTATCACTTCCATTAGCTCACCATCCTTCTCAGTTTCCTGCCTTATCATATCCCAACTTAGAGGTAAACTATCATTTGCACATACATACTTGAAATAGTTAACCGCTTCAGTACTTGGCGGCTAAACCTCAGATGGAAACCGAGACAGAGCGTCAGCACAGTTCTGTCCTGACTTTACATATTCAATTGTGTAATTAAAGGCAGAAAGATGAAACGCCCATCGCTGCAATCGACTTGACGACATTTGAGGAATCCCACGATGCTCCCCAAAAATTGCTATAAGTGGCTTATGGTATGTTACCAATACAAAATGCCTTCCTATCAAATACTTGAAAAACTTCTTGGTCGCAAACACAATTGCCAGTGCCTCTTATTCAATGACTCCGTAATTCATCTCACTATCAGACAATGTTCTCGACGCAAACTCAATTGGTCTTTCAACTTTATTTTCGTATCTATGGGACAAAACCGCTCCTATACCAACTTTGGAAGCATCACAAGTAAGTACTAATTCCTGCTCTGGACTATACTTGACCAACACTCTATCCGACATAATCTCATCTTTAACCTCCCTAAAGCCTTTTATCACATTTCTCATTCCATTCAAAACCTTCTCCCTGTTTTAATAAATCATAAATTGGATACATTTTTGTGGACAAACTTTATATAAATTTACCAAAATAGTTCACTAGACCACAAAACGATCTAACTTCCGTAATGGTTTGTGGAATTGGAAATTCTCTAACTGTATATTTACTACTTGCCCTGTGTATACCTTTACTCGAAATTATATATCCTAAATACCCGATTACACTCTTCCCAAATTCACATTTCGACGTATTAACTCGAAGACCTGAATCTAATGACTTCTTTAGAACACTATTTAAACTTCTATTATGACTTTCCATATCCTTCGCATTAAAACATCATCTAAAAAGCAGATTACACCCTTTATATCTTTCAAAACCTTTTCGATCTCTCGCTGGAAAATTCCAGACGCCAGTTTAACACCAAAGGGCAAACGATTCATTTTAAAATTTCCAATATGCTTACTCCATGAAACCAAATTTTTTGACTCTTCCTCCAACTCCAGCTGGTAATAAGCCTTATCTAAGTCTAATTTCTAAAAAAAACTCTTGCATCCCGTAACTTATATAACATATCCTCAATAGTAGGTAACCTATAGTTTGTCTCCTTCAAATATTTATTCAAAGTCACCTTGTAATCGGCACATATTCTTATATACCCATCTTCTTTAAAAAACGGAACCAAAGGTGTACCCCAATTTGTAGCTTCAATTCTTTCTATTATCCCTGTCTTTTCTAATTTTGTTAATTCCTTTTCCAATTCTGGCAGAAACGCAAATGGAACTTTTCTCGTCGGAACATACTTAGGAGTAACTTCCTCTACCATAACTAAACGAACTTTCACGTTCTTCAATTTCCCTAATTTGCCATCGAATAATCCTTTATACCTATTAACAATTTGATCTATATGGTCATATCCCTCTATTATCTAATTGGTTAATTTCAATTTGCTTTATATCGAACGACCGGAAAAAATCACGACCTAAAATGGATTTCTGCACTCCTTCAATAACTACCGGTAGCATATTAGATATTACATGAATTAATTAATATTCAACAAAAAATTAATAAAGTAAAAATTAGCGTACACAGAAATAGAGCTGTGTGAATATTGTGAAGAAGAAAAATTGTAAGAGAATTCATCTGTATTAGTTATGATTCGCTAATACTTAAACGCACAGCACATTCTGTATATATAGAATGTAAATTGTGGTATAATCAGTCCAGTCGCCGCGGCCTGATGAGAAGATTGATTTTTTCATAATCATAAGCTCATCAGTTCGAAACTGGATTGAATTCTCTTACAATCTTCGGAACATACTCGTATTAAAATCATATACACCCATGTAGTTTTAGCATATTTCCACTATAATCTTTCACCATAGTAGAATCTTTCAACAACTTAACATGCGATAACTCATCACCATAAACCTTTCCAGGAATCGCTGAAATCGAAGCTCCAGTATCTACCATAAACTTATTTGGTTTATTTTCTAATAACTGTATTTTCTAATACAGCTCAATTGCAGAATTACATTCAGAACCGTTATAATAAATTTCGTTAAAATCCCTGGTATTACTTGAAAACAAATCATCCTTTGCAACACTGAATGAATTACCATTTACAATTTGAACTACCCTATTAATATCCACTCCTTCAACACTAAGATCTACCCCTGGTTCTTCATTACAATTATCACTTTTTTTTTTATATTCACCTTCTCGCCCAATGCAGCTTCATCACTTCTCAATATGCAATTTGACTCCTCCTTTCCCACTTTGGTGCATATCTTCTGCATGTGACCCCATACATTACACCTTCTGCATATTACATTCTTAAACCGACAGTAATTACTCAAATGGTTATTGTACCCGCAATGTATACATCTTACACCCTTTTGTTGTTGATCCACTGACTGCAAATTCTTGGTGTAACTCTTCTATCATTGTCCTTATTTTGTTTACCCGACATTTGTTCATCGCTCCTACCACCCACATATTTCTTTATTGCCTTAATTTCACTCGGCTTTTCGACCATCAATTTATTTTCTATCTTCTTTGATAGATCCAACGCCTTTTTTATGCTATCTATATTTCTCGTATCATTACACAGTTCGTCAAAAATTTTGTTATTGTTTATTCCCGTGACAAATTTATATAGAATCGTATCCTCCATATGCTGACCAAATTTGCAATCCATAGCCATACCAAGCAACTTCATTACAAAATCTTGGCACGATTCACCCTCTTCTTGAACACACTCGAAAAAACGTTTCCTCTGGAGCCACACATTAATCGCATCAAAAAAATGGTCATCCAGTTTCTTAATCAATTCTTCGTATTTAACCTCACTCAGCTCAGATGGACAACATAGACTATAAATATAAATTGATATGTGTCATTTCCGCAAAAGTTTAATAATGCCGCTTTTTCCTGATTGTCATCCTCTATTTTAAATACAGTAATAATCTGCTCAAATCGTCCTTTGTACACTTTCCAGCTGTCTCGCTTATAATTAATCGGTGGCATGTGGCCCCATAATGATTTTAGGTTATCACTCATTTTTTTTTTTTTTTACTTTATTTACCAAAAATAATCTTATTATTATTTAATTTGCGGGTTTTTCTTTTACCTCGTCGCCAATGTTGTGTATTTTATGCCGGATGGTAATTCTTTCTTTAGATTTAAAACGCTTCAATTAATTTTCTTTATTTTTCTTTAATCACCAACGTACACTTCTATATCTTTTCTTACACTGTACTTTCTCTTAAATCCTAAGTTTAGTTTTACAATTCATCCTCATGACATCTATATTTGAATATTTAAATTAACTCCATACATTACAGAATTCATTTTAGAAAAAAAATTAGGGCAGTTATTTTGAACACATTTAAAAGATCCGTCATTTTTTAACATATGGTAATGTTTCAAATGAACAAATAATTTCAACCGTTGTTGACAAACAAAACAAGGATACATTGTAAAACTAATTTTAAAAATTAAGGAGATCTACCTTATTAAATTCAAAACTAAGAAACATAAACATAGCTAGTTAGGAGAAATCAAATTATGGTTAACCCAAAAATAGAATAATTTTAATGATTAATAAATCACGAAAATGTTTTTAAAATATAAATTTTTAAAACATTAATTTAGGCAAGTTTATATAATAGCAATAAATCCAATTTAATTATAAAATATAGAAAAATAGAAAATTAATTTATTTTAAAAACTAAATGAAATGTAAAATTTTAAGAAAGTATTTAAAATATGAAAATAAAAAAATTAATGAACAAAATGTTTAGAAATTAAATCTAAAAGTTTTAATATTACAAAATTTTGTTTACTCACTTATAAATGTAAACTTCTAATGACATTTTAATTATAAAACATACATATTAATTTCTAATTGATTTCAAATCTGATAAAAAATAATATCAATTTTGCATCTGATATGTCATGTTTGGTCGCAATATTATAAAAATATAGCTGAATAAATTTCCAAACCTTTGTCGCCTCTAGAGGATCCTTTATATTAAACACAAAGAACAGCTTAAATCAGCAATCGACAGTAGCTATTAAATCCGAAAATTTGTAGAGTAAGCCATCAAATACTGTGGCATATTCCCTTTCAGGGTCACCAAAAATAATTATTAAAGGCTGAAGATTTAAATTAAACTCCGCATATTTGGTTCTAATATCATTTAGTTTATTCTCAATGGCAGCGTGAGTGGGAACCTCTAATATGAATGATGATATCGAGCTTGCTATTGATAGCTTCCATATTATTTTTTTGTTAGTAGGCTTGTTGACTGTAAAGACATACATATTATGTTATATACCTATGTCGTGGATGTTCTTAACGTTTAAAGCATCCTTCTTCACTTTAGTGTGTTTAATATGTCGTTGGAGGAGTTGATCTGCTACTTCACTAAATTGTTGCCACTGGCTGATTAATAAAGTACTAGTTTCAGGAAATAAATTTTCAAAGTCTATGTCAACCTTAAATAAACTGGTTATAAAAAAAAATAACTTCTAATTCTGACAATATTCCAAAACAGTCTGAAACCATTTGCCGATTTAAAAGATTCCACTCGCTTAAAAATCATGTTATTTTTCCTGACGTAGGTCCTATGGAGTTTAATTCGTGCTGCCTACCGGAAAAGGTCGATTACCATTTGAGTTCAACAGTTGAGCCAGCTTTTGTCAGCTAAATGGTTTTCGTTTAAAGTCCCCACCTCACGGCTGACGCTGCTTTCATCTGCTAATAAAATGTACATACATTAATAGACTGAGAGAAATATATTTCGATATTAAGCGCATTATTCACAAAGTCATGCCTACAATTTGATCGAATGTGCGCTAAACGGAACTATTCTTAAATACGTAGTAAAGTTCAAATTGTCGAGCATGATTTATGGATTTTACAAATCCTGAAATCAAGTAACTGAAGCTCTATTTTAGCAAAAGAAAATTCTTTGTTCATATATTTAGTAAAATTGAGAATAAATAGTGCACAATTTCTTGCATTTTGTAAAAATAGAATACAATTTCTCTCAGTGTATGTTGTGCTCAGCCTCAGCATTCAAATGTTTTTTTTTTTTTTTTTTGTATTTATTATGGCACTGGCTCCAAAAAAGGCGCCTTCTGGCCCTATTTCAAAATTTACAATTTTTTAATTTTTTACAATTTTTTTTGTTTTTTCCTTTCACTCAACTTTCATTCAGTGATCCACTTTCATACCGTTATACCACTCAGTTTTATAAATTCATACATTATCTTGTATTCATTTTTCCCCATTCGTAGTAATTCATTCAATTTTCTTGCATTCATAAGGACATCGAACATTCCTCTATTTTGGCTAAATTTGGAACATTTTAGAATTAAATGTTCGATGTCCTCCACAATCAAACAGCTTTCACATAAATCATCCTCACTCAAATGACGTTTCTTTAAGCATTCTTTCCAATTACCATGATTCAATCTCACCCGTTCCATCGTTCGTATCATTGTAGTGTCTCCTTTGATTTCCTTAAAAAATGGTTTCCTCAAAGGAGCACTACATCATTCAAAGTACTTCTTTCCTTTTACTCTACTCTTTTCCATAAATTCATTCTCCCATTTTCTCCACAGATTCTTCTGAAACATCCGAAGTACATCTCTTGCATCCATGAATTCATACTCTGTTATCTCCTCAAGCATACAACCCCTTTTGGCAAGCATATCGGCTCTTTCATTACCATCAATCTGCAGGTGTGAAGGTATCCATTGTAGAATCACCTCACTCCCACAAGATTGAAGGTACTCATACATCATTTCTACAAACACACTGCCCTGAGTACCCCCTCCCTGTTTTATTAGTTCTAAACCACTCAAGGAATCGGAGAATAGAACTACTCTCCTCCTCCCCTCATTCATTGCCAACTTGATTCCTTCCATAATTCCAATCAATTCTGCATTCATTATACAGATGCTACCATTCAATCTTAACATTTTCTCTTTTTTCATTGCCGGAATGTAATTTCCTACACCCACTCGATCCTCATTAACACTAGCATCTGTATACACTTCCACATGTGCAAAATAATTCAGTTGCATTCTTCGAAATTCTCTCTTAACCGATAACTCATTCATCATCGCTTTTGTTATGCCTCCAAAATTCAAACACACAGCAAGATTTTCGGGAGGAACTTTTGGACCCACTTGTCTAATTTTGGAAAATATATTCATATTTTCCGCCATTATTTTCGACCGTTGCGTTTTTTGGTAATCCGTTCCTCCTTCCAATCTTACTTTTATCTCATTCACAAACATATTATCTTTGGTCAACATTCGCACAGTCTCTCGCACGGTGATCCATTCCCTCTTATAATTAAGAGGTGAATCACCCAATTCGGACCATAGAGTATGTATTGGGGTAGAATTAATCGCCCCCAATACCACTCTAGCACATGCATTCTCAACTTTCATTAATTTTTCAAACCCGACCTTAGATCCGTCACCATACACACTCATTCCATACGCAATTTTGGAAGACACTAGCGCCTTTCGCAGCATATCAGTCACGCTAGGGTGAGCCCCCCATTTTGGTTTACTCACCCTTTTGATCACATTTAATCTGATCTTACAATTATCGGCTAATTTTTCCATGTGCACTTTAAAACTCAATCGATTGTCGATCCAGATTCCCAAATACCTAGTCAATCTTGAATACTCAATTATCTCATCATAGATTCGCACATCAAGCCATACTATTACATTTTCTCGAATTCACCCGCAGATTTAAATCATTCAAACATTGTGTTACCTGAATCACACATTCCTGAACTCGATTTAGGGCCTCGCCGATAGTTTTGCCCTTGCCGATTAGTACAAAGTCATCTGCAAATTGCAAGATAACTTTGTCGGGGGCATTATACCTATGTATTGAGCTCGTATACAGATTGAAGAGAGTCGTAGAAATTTTGCTCCCTTGAGGGAGCCCAATATTCACCGCCCCCTCCAATCTATAATTTCTTCCACACAAAACAAACTTACGGTCACTCATAAACTCATACACCCATTTGCAAATTTTTCCAGGAAATCCCAGGTTCAAAAGAACCTGATATAGTTTCCCTGGAACCACATAATCATACGCTCTTTCAATATCCAGAAATACCGCCACAACAAACTTCTTTTCCTTTCGTACTTCCCACACAAATTTTTCCACACATTCGTTTGCAGAATGGTTACGTCGGAAACCAAAAGTGGTCTCTGGCAATAAACTATTTTCATTCATAAACTTTTCAAATCTGCCTTTCATCATCCCATTCACCATTTTAATAAAAACATACATATTCCTCTATAGTTTATTGCCAGATTAGTATCGCGATCCCTTTTGGGAATTGGAACCACTCTGCAATCCTTCCATCTTTCCGGTATCTGAACACTCATCCATACCCTATTGAGAATTCGAAGCAAGATTTCCTTTGCTTCAACGCTCAACAGCCCAATCATTTTATAACTCACTCTATTTATTCCTGGGGTCGTAGATTTTGCTGTTTCTAAAACCCTCAGGAACTCATTCCATTCAAATTCCACACACATTTCATTCAAATTTTCACCAACATCTTCAAGTAACACCCAATCGTTACTATCACCTACATTATTCTGAACATCCGTCATCATTTGTAAGAATTGATTTCCTTTTTCAGGATCATCCATTACAACGTTTCTTTCATTCCTCATTTTACCTCTCACTCTATTAAATTTATTCCATACATCTTTAGTTGTGGTTCTGTGTGTCATTTCTGCCACATAGTTCCACCAACTTCTCCTTTTTGCTCTACGGATAGCCTTTTTCAATTTTCCATTTACCCATTCATAATTTCGTCTACAATCACGACAAATACACCTGTTAAATTCACGCAAAGCTATCCGTTTCCTTTCATGCCAATACTGAATCTCCATATTCCACCAACCGTTTACTTTAATTTCATTCGCTCTTATTTCAAAACTGCACATTTCATTAACTCTCTCTATTTCACACTCAAGCTGGTTTACATCATTTATTTCATTTGTTATGAGAATTTCATTCATACGTTCAACCCATTTCTTACTATTCAGTAAGGTCTTTTTCTCAATATCCACATTTACACCACCTAAACACGCATGGATCATAAAATGATCACTACCCAAATTCTCATCTGTTACATTCCAAGTGACTTGGGCCGCCAGTCCGCTAGACACTAAAGTGATGTCTATCGCACTGGCTGTGGCCCCAACGTACGCCATCCTTGTTGGCCTTCCATCGTTCAGAATCACGAGATCGGAATCCAGAACGAGCTCCGCCAGCAAGTTTCCCCAAGCATCATTCCTTTCACACCCCCAAACACGCGAATGTGCATTCATATCACCCCCCAGAATCATGTCACTTTTCCCACGCACCCAATCAAATAATTTTTTAAAATCCCTCAGGCCTTTATCCCTATCACTCACAGTTTTAATTGAAGCTGCATATACACTAACAATTAACAAATTTCTATCCAGATTCCTAGTTTTGGCAGCGATGACCTCGATGTACTCGAAATCGGGGACCCCCACATTAGCCAACATTATATTGACTTTTGCCAATATCGCTACTCCGCCGAAGCCATCGGCCCTAGGTCTGAATAGAAAATCGTACCCATTCACTCGAAACGTCTTGTTCACACGCTCCCATGTCTCACTTAAAAGTATTACATTCATACAATCATTGGCCAGATAAGTCCGCAGCATATCGCTTTTGGCATACATGCTTTGGATATTTATCTGACCAATTCTCAAGCATTCATTGGATCTTACATTCATTCCATCCTTTCTCCATCTGCATCCATCGCGATACTTAGCTCGTTCGGGTTCAAATATGAATATTTGCTCCTGCTGATATATTGTGTTGTTCTGCTTTCCTCTGTTGTTGTTATTTTAATATTTTTAACAGCAGTTGCTGAACTGCCTGGCAAATTTTCATTTGTTGTTGTTGTTCCTTCATTCTTATTTTTTTCAGTTGTTTGTTTAATTGAATTGTTGTTGTTCTGTGTTTTACTATTATTATTGTTTGTAATGTTACTTATTTTGCTATTATTATTATTGTTCTCATTATTTCTGTTACTATTATTATTATTGTTTATATTATTATTGTTATTATTTCTTTTATCGATATTAATATTATTGTTATCATTGTTGTTATTATTCTCATTTCTGATATTTTGGTTGATGTTTTTATTATTTTCAGTGTTTTGTTGCAGCACATCGCTGTATGATTGTTTGGTTTGTGCGCCGATGGTTGCTCCTGTTGTATTCGCATTTTGACGATAATAAAATTCCCTAGCTTTATGGTAGGTGATTCGCTCTATGGTTTTTATTTTAATAATCGCTTTTTCCATTTGGAATGTTGGGCAACTTTTGTCGAATGTGGTATGCTCCGTTGTACAATTTGCACATTTAATCGGTTCACATGGTATCGCATCGTGTCCATACGGTATTAATTTAGCACATTTGGGGCATACAGGCACCCTTTTACATTTACTTTTGGTGTGACCATGCTTTTGGCAGTTGTGACACCTCATTGGATTGGGCAGATATTGTCTTACGTCCAATCTCAAGAATCCGGCTTTAATGTATAGTGGCAATTCCGTCGTGTTAAAAGTTAGAATATGCAGTGGGGTTTCTTTTAATTCATTATTTATTTTTCGTTTAATGCGCTCCACCTTGATCACCTTTTGGCTCTCTAATTCCTTGCTTATTTCTTCCTCCTTTACGTGCATTAAATCATAGCTATAGATTACACCTTTGCTAAGGTTTAGGAATTTGTGTTCCTCTACTTGAATTTCCATCTCGGCTAATTTCACGGCATTTATCAGTTTAAGGTATCCTTCTTCTTTGGTAGTAAGTATCAAAAGGTCCCCACTACGTAATCGCTGGGTTTCTTTTATGTACGGTGTTATCATCGATAAACCTTTCTCAATAAGAAATGGTGACACTCCATTAAAACTTTTTTTTTCGGAATCAACCCTCTTTATTACCACGTACTTTTGTGATTCTTTACCATCCTCGAAGTAGTTTCGACGTCTTTTATTTTTATTTTCGTCAAGTTTGGCAAAACCTCTTGCATCAACGAGCGTTGCAAACCTGCTCCCAAACATGTTGGCAACCTGCCCGTAGGCAGTTACCTTAATACGGTTTACCACTACTTTTGTTGTTTACTGTCTCTTTAATAAACACAAAATTAAACCAACTCAAAATTCAGTATTTTGGTTGTAAACAGTTTATATACACTGATTTGTTATGTTACAACTAATTATTTTCACGTAATATCACTTAATACAATATTTAATCAAAAAACGGAAAAAAATTGAAAAAAATTAAAAAAATTTGAATACCCTTTTATGCATTCAAATATTTATTAGAAGAGGATTTCATTGTGTTCTTTTTATTTTTAGATTGCGATGAGAACCTAAAGTTCCGAAATGGTTCCGCGCAATGTTAAGCTGTTCATTAGATAATAAAATTTTATACCGAAGATCTAAGTACAAAGCAGCTAAAACGAACTCTCCACATAATAATTTTTGCTCTCGATTAGCGATGGCAATTTCGATTACCTTAATTAAAGCTTCATTTTCATTCATTTTTGAAATTCGTATAGTTTCATTTCGATCCAAATTCCGAGGAAGTCACCTAACAGCAATTTTTCGTCTTGTAACTTAACTGCAGCTAACTTTATAGGCTCAAAGGCGGCCACAAATGACTTTACAAACAACCAGTCATCGTTTGACAATTTGTGTTTTTACAAAAAACTTTGTAATTCTAATAAACGATTCAACATATCGAATGTTGAATTCTATCGTGTAAGGCAATTTAACTTGGGCTGCTTGAGTTTCATTGCTTTAACCTTCTGTCATCGAACTAGCGTGTTTAAAGCTGAAATTAAAAACTTTTGGTCCTTTGGATTTGACTGAGATTCCAGGATCAAAAACGGTTGTAGTATGGTATGTTACGGCCTTAAAGATTTTAGACCTAAAACGGTGATCCGGGGTGACGCTGACCCCAAAATATTTCCATGCATTTTGCATATAATGCAACACCTTTCAAAATTTATTCGAAGATATACATATGTATGTATATTTTATCTGTGTAATAAAAAACGGTAAAATCTGCTATTTTTATTTTTGATATATTTACGACGAAATCACATTCCGTTACTTTTACCAATTTTGAGTATCGAGAACGTAATATTTATTGAAAACGTGTCTATTGTAATGACTGACAATATTGTTTTAGCAACAGACAAGGTAGTGATTATAAAAGTTAACGGCAAATCCAGTTATAAAAGTTGTTGTAGTATATTTGTAACCTAGTGGATGAAAAATCGAAGGTAAGTCATATTACAAGTGTCGTAGTATAATTATATTATAATGTATGTGTTGTAATACTAGATTATGATATATCTTTTTGGTTGGTTTTTTAATCTATGCAATCTTTTTCTGGGGCTCAAAGGCACTCCCAACTCTTTCGCAGTTAATTTTACCGTCCTACTTTACGCAGTAGTAGCCAAATCGAGGACGTACGGCTATAGACCCGCTTTGTATAAACCACCTGCACATTGCATTGCTTCATGCCAACCTATAGTGCTGACATGAAAGGTGGGTCGGCCCATGGATTCTGCACTCTCAACAGGGGGTCATAGTTGTGTTCATCGTCATCACCGATCGTAATCGGATGATGAAAAATCCCTTTTGCATCCCGCCCCTATCGGGATTCGAACCCGGTACCTCCCGATCCAAACGCCGCAGCTTTAACCACTGCGCCGTTTGCTCGGTGTTTGATATATCTCTATGACAACACTAGATGATATATATAGATAGTATAGATGTGGCAACATCGGATGGAAGAGACGTCAACGAAGACCATTACGAGTCAAGGCAGCTTGGAGAGTGAACGTATAATAAACATTGTCACAATATATCTCTTTGTATAATAAATAGTTAAACAATTGAATATTGGATAAAGAATTTTATTAATATAATTTTCAAAGGAACATTATATAACATGGTGTCAGATGTGATTACTCGTATATAATATAGAAATATTCTGTATTAGTATGTGAAAAAAAAAATAAAGTAATACATTTTTTTTTTTTGACAAAATGGCGGAACAAAAAATTCTTGATTTAGAAGAGAAAATAGCGCAGCTATCAAAACATATACAGAAGCAAAATCTTGGAGAAAATAAAGCAATGCAATGCAAAGTATAAGTGCAAATATTCCATTGCCTAAACCCATTGATTTTACTGGCGATATAGCAGCAAATATCAAGTATTTTAAAGCCACGTGGGAAAATTATGTGATTGCCAGCGGAGTTAGCAACAAGACAGAAGCCGAAAAAATTGCTATTTTACTTTCAGCAATTGGCGAGGATTGTTTTAAGCATTATCAAAACTTTCCATTAACAACAGCTGATAAAGTTAGTGCAACTACAGTGTTACTAGCAATCGAAAAATACTTAGTTCCGGAATGTAATAAGCGTTATGAACGAGCTATGTTCAATATGGCTACGCAAGAACCGAATGAGACAATTGATCAATATGTGAATCGACTTAAAACTATGGTGAAAACTTGCCAATTCAAGTGCGATGCGGTTAATTGTGGAAAGGATTTGTCAGATGAATTTTTGTTGGACAAATTATGCATTTCAATTGGAAACGTCAAGCTACGAGAAAAATTATACGACGACAAGGACATAACCTTACAAAATGCTATAAATAAAATTAAGGTATCTGAATTAACGCAAAAGCAGTTAAAGCAACTTTCAAGTGATAAAGATAAATACAATAATTCAAATACCAATGATGTGAATAAAATTTGGGCCAATAATTCTAGGCAATCGAGATCAAAAAATATGGGCGGTGATAATAAGCATAAAAGTCATTCCCGTCAGCGTTCTACAAATTCGCAATGCAATAGAACCAACAAAGATTTATGTATATATTGTGGAGGTAAAAGAGATCATGGTATGAAGAAGTGCCCAGCCTACGGCAAGAAATGTAACATATGCAAAAAATATAACCATTTTGCTCAAGTTTGCTTTGAAGCCAAAAATAAAGCGAAAACAGTGAAATCCATTATCGATGATGAAGTTGGAAATGACGATGACAGTGATATGGTATTTTCTATATACGAATCGGGGAACGATAGAATTTTAACAGCAGTTCTGGATTTTTATATTAATGATGACGAAATAAAACAAATAAAGTGTCAATTGGATACAGCAGCAACCTGCAATGTGATTGGATTACAAAATTTACGCGCAATTGTTGGTAAGGATAATGCACCTCTTATAAGAACAACTACGCAGATTCGAGGATTTGGAGATAAATTAGTTACTCCATTGGATTGTATCCTTACGATATGGAACGGAATACAATTTAAATTTCGAAGTAGTTACGCAAAATCAAGCACCTTTAATATCGAGCAAATTTTGTCAGGAAATGAAGTTGATTAAAGTGTGTAAAAAAATTGAAGTGTCAAACAATTTGATGAGACAAGCAGAAGAATTAATCAGCAAATACGATGATATTTTTGATGGCATAGGAAAAACGAAAAATGAAGTACGTTTAGAAATAGACGAAAGCATAGAACCAGTGATACAAAATCCCCGCCGAATTCCTCATGGACTGAGGAAAGAATTCAAAGCTGAGATCGATAATTTAGTTAAACTTGGAATAGTGTCTAAAGTTGATCGTCATACTGATTGGGTCAGTAACGTGGTACTTGTAAATCGAGGTGGCAAACTTAGAATTTGTCTTGATCCAGTGGATTTGAATAAAGCATTGAAACGAACAAATTACCAAATGCCAACAGTTGAAGAAGTGATGCCAGAATTAAGCAAAGCAAAAATTTTTACCATGGTGGATGCTGCAAAAGGATTTTGGCAAATCCCATTAAATGAAGAAAGCAGCTATCTAACGACATTTTGGACACCTTTTGGAAGGTATAAATGGAATCGTATTCCATTCGGCATTTCTCCGGCACCAGAACTCTATCAAAAAATGCAACATGAGATGGTCGAAAGTCTTGAAGGAGTAGAGTGCATCTGTGATGATATCCTACACGGTAAATAAAAATTCACTAGATGTGAGCATACTAGACAGTCTAGTTGAATCAAGTAAAATTAAAAATACTAGATTTCTGGTTGTAATAAAATCATGTAATTTTACTTGAAATACAAATACGTAGTACTGGAAATCAAGTAAACAATACTATGTGTTTTTGCGACTGGACTTCTGGTAAAATTATGAGAAATACAATTTTTTAATTAGATTTCAAGTAAAATCGAATACTAGATTTTCTTGCAAAACTATTAGATTTCTTGCATTTATTCTACTAAAGTTCTAGTAAAATAACCGGAAAAAACGATTTGCTTTAGCAGAATTCTAGTTAATCCTACGTCATCATTTTTTACTTGCTTATCCATTTTTTACTAGATTATTCTACTAGATTGTCGCCTAAATAAATTTCAAATAATAAAAAAACGTTTTTGGATTTTATTTTAATGAGATATTTTTTATTTCAACAGATCAAATACAAAAAATTAAAAAGCTTTAAAATAGCTGCTCTGAAAATTCTGCTCATAATTTAGTTTCGACGCAAGAGGTGTCGGAATCACACCTTTAATTTTAATAAAATAAACTTCTATGCATTTATAAAAACATAAACAATTTCGCGGAAACTTCTACACAAAAACATAAAAAATTTTAAAAATTATGTCGAAGGCCCGTACAAAAGTTTTGTAGCCAAGCGAAATTGACTGTGCATCTATTATAATGTAGAATATTCCTTCGTGGCTCAACTCATTCTCCGACAACAGGTACGGCTGCGACTGCATAGTTTTTTGGGTGAGATGTTTTATTGATTCATCTTCCTGCAAAAATAAAAATTTTTGGTTTAATAATAAGAGTAATCAAATGAACCATACATCACAATGTCAACGTTCAACTAACTAGATAGATAGTAAGTGATAGATTTAATCGAAAAGTCGAAAATTGGGCAAAAATTATGAATAAAATTTATATACATGGTTTAATTTAGAATAGTTAAATATTCTATAAGAAAGCCAAAGTTGAATTTTTTAAATGTAACAAGACTATTAATATATTTAAGAGAATATATTTAAGTACCTTAGCCCAAATTCATACACTATGCAGGTTAAAACAAGTTGTTGATTATCCGACGAAGCAGCAGTGGTTGTAAGTGTGTTGTTACCCGATGTCTAGTTTTTTATTGTTACAAGTGCATATATATATATATATATATATATATATATATATATATATATATATATATATATATATATATATATATATGTATATAAGTTTCGACGAAACTTTGATCATTTTCTTCATGTCCTCCTGCACAACTTTAAGGACACGTTTTTACATGATGTTCCTTCAAAATTTCAAATTTTCAACCTTCTCCTGGAAAGAAGATTTTGGCTTATCGTTTTTTAAATTAAATGAGCAAATAAATGTATATATATACCGTCTTTAATTATTGGAAGCAACCCAGCACTTAAAATAAAGCCAAAAGAATTGTTCTCTATCTCATTCCCATGTTTCTCCAAGAGGCTGAATTCAAAATTAATCTGAAATGTTCATATTTGAAAGTTAATCTGAAAATAATTTAATGTATATATTTATCAAAACTTACACATTCACCCTCGAAATCCTTTAGCTTGGGAAAGTTTTGGATGAGTTCCGTTGCGGTGGCACGCACACTTTATATACTTCTATATTTATTTTTTCACTTTTTTATTTCATCACAACACACCACGAAATTCAACGTTTTACTGATACATACTAAATATCAGACGAAGAAAATGAAATTAATACGTGAGCAAACGGCTAAATTTACTAGAATTCTAGTAATATTTTAATGTAAGATAAAATTGACTAGAATATTACTAAAATCTGTTTAATTTACTAGAAATTCCTTGCACTTGCGAACAGGAATTATCTTGTATTTAGTTTAATTTAACAAGAATTTTACTAGATTTCAGGTAACTACATTAAAAAATAAACCATTGCAAAAATGCAACTGGAATTCAAGTAATTTTTATTTTTACTGAATTTCTGGTAATAAAATTTACGAGATGTTCGTTAAATTTACTAGATATTCCATTTTATAGAGTAAAACTAACCATCTAGTATTTTTCTAGTAATTTTTTGTGCTAGATAATCACTAGAATTCCAGTATAATTAAAAATGTTACTGGAAATTAACTAGAAAATGGTCCAAATCTGGTTTTGATTGCAATTTCACTAGAAATCGGTTAAATCTATTTTTAAATTTAACTAGAAAATTCATTTTTCTTGATTTTTAACTAGAAATTCACTGGATTTTCACTAGAATTTGCAAAACCAGATAATCAAGTAGGCAATTACCGGATTTTGTAATGAGCGTGTAGTATATGGCTGTGGTGAAAATTACGAAGAAGCTATGAAAGATCATAATATCAAGCTAGAAAAATTATTTGAGAAACTGCGAGAATCAAATTTAAAGTTAAACAAAAGCAAGTTACGATTATGCAAAGATGAAGTCAAATTCTTTGGACATCTTTTAACTAGTGAAGGCGTGAAACCGGATCCGGCGAAGATTAATGCAATCACGGAAATGCCCGAACCTATTAGTTTCAAGCAAGTGCAAACATTCCTTGGAATGATCACATATTTAACAAAATTTTTACCAAAATTATCTCAATTTTGTGAACCATTGAGAAAATTGTGCAAAAATGATGATTTTGTATGGGGAACAGAACATCAGCAGTGTTTTGAGAAACTAAAACAACTTGTAGTTAAAGTGCCCGTTTTACAATACTTCGATACAGAAAAGAAAATTGTTATGCAATGTGATAGTTCAAGTACAGGACTTGGTGCTGTATTACTTCAAGATGGTAAGCCTGTATCATTTGCATCCCGAACTTTAACTAGCACTGAACGCAATTATGCCCAAATAGAGAAGGAGGCATTAGCAATCTTGTTTGGATGCATGAGATTTGAGCAGTACATTATCAGTAGAGCATTTATAGTTCAAAGCGATCACAAACCACTTAAAACAATATACAAAAAACCTCTTTTAGCAGCACCTAAAAGACTTCAACGAATGTTCTTAGCATTGCAGAGGTACAATTACGAAATCGAATTCGTTCCTGGTACGCAAATGTATATAGCAGATTTACTTTCAAGATTACACTTAAAAGAGAACGAACATTTGAGGTTGGAAGAAATCTATAAAATTAGAAGTGAGAAGAGCTACATGCAGGAAATTGAAAAAATTAATATGGTAGAACATTTACCGATAACTGACGAAAGAATAAAATCAATATTAGAAGCGACACAGAATGATATTCACATGAAAAAACTTTGTGAAATAATCATTAAAGGTTTTCCAGAAAATTTAAAAAATTGTGAACCTGAATTGAAGCCATTTTTTAAATATCAAGATGAGCTGTCAACTCAGAATGGTTTAATTTTCAAAGGACATCGAATAGTTATCCCGGAAGCATTGCAGAAAGATATGGTGAAACGTTTACATCAATCACATAGTGGAATAGAGATGAGTTTGAAGTTAGCGAGAGATTCCATGTTTTGGCCTGGAATAACTGAGCAATTGAAAGAAGAAATCGATAAATGTACGTCATGCAAGCAATATTCAGCGAATCAACCTAAATTGCCAATGATGACAACGAAAATTCCGAATTTGCCATTTGAAATAATAAGCATGGATGTATTCGAAATAAGTGTGAAAAAAAGTAATGGAGATTTAAGAAAAATTAAATATCTATTAACTGTGGACCATTATTCAGATTTCTTTGAGGTAGATGAAATCTCTAATCTATCATCGAATGAAATCATGAAATGCTGCAAAAGAAACTTTGCTAGACATGGAATACCACAAATGGTAATAACGGATAACGCAACAAACTTCTTTAACAATGATTTGATAAAGATGTCAATTGAGTGGGAATTCAAAATCTCAACAACATCCCCACATCATGCGCAAGGAAATGGTAAAATAGAAGCTACAGTGAAAACAATAAAAAACATTATGAAAAGAGTGAACTCAACTGGAGAAGATTTATATAAAGCACTATTGATCTGGCGAAATACTCCAAATAAAATGAACAGTAGTCCAGTACAGCGACTTTATTCTAGGAGAACAAGATGTAGTATTCCATATACAAATAATCAACTTAGGCCAGAAATACAAAATGATGTTAGTCAGCGTATTATCGAAAACAAAGAAAGATCGAAATATTATTTCGATAGATCTTCAAGAAAAGCCAGACAACTTGAAATCGGTGAGCCAGTATTTGTTAAGCTAAAAGGCAAGAAGAGTCCCTGGACGGATGCAAAGGTAATTGAAAAATTAAATAATCGATCATATATAGTCGGGGCGGAGAACGAACAAACATATCGTAGAGATAGAGTCGATATAATACCACAGAGATCCAGTACAGAGGAACTAACTGAGGTGAACGAGAAAACACCAAAGGAAAACGTCATTAGTCATGAATAAAATTCTAATGAGAGTGAAACAACTGTTCCAGCAATAGAGCCAGCGGCACAAAGTAAAAATCTTAAAAAAGTACAATTTAAGGAGCATATCGTCGAGACAGATGAACGACCAAGGCGAATCAGCAAACTACCAAAACGACTGGAAGACTATCAACTTTAAAAAAAAAAATAAAGCGAAGGAGATGTTGTAATACTAGATTATGATATATCTCTATGACAACACTAGATGATATATATAGATAGTATAGATGTGGCAACACCGGATGGAAGAGACATCAACGAAGACCATTACGAGTCAAGGCAGCTTGGAGAGTGAACGTATAATAAACATTGTCACAATATATATCTCTTTGTATAATAAATAATTAAACAATTGAATATTGGCTAAAGAATTTTATTAATATAATCTTCAAAGGAACATTATATAACAGTATGTTATTTGGAAGATGGTACAAAAATATCAAACCAGGTTTCGACAGATTCTTCCGATGATGATATAGCAAATGACAACACTAATGATAACTATGCTGAAAACGATGATTTGGGAGAGAATCATTTGAATCAGTTAGATGATACTGACAACGAAGGAAACTTTCTAGATCATGATATTGTTATTGAAGAAGAAGGAGAAGAAGATGTGCCTTTAACGTCGTATCATGACGAAAGTGAAACGCAAATCCTCCGGCTGTAAGCAAAATACGAAACTTCCAGATAAGGGAAGTTATGGGTTGACGCAGCAGGGTTCCCAAAACATGCAGGTTCCCAATCTATCGAAATCTAAAATGTGCCAATTTTTACAGAGTTCATGGTTTTATACAGGTATTCCAAAAATTGTTTTCAGAATCATTGATAAACGTCATTGTCGCAGCAGAGACGAATGGAAATCTGGAAGCAGTTGCTGCGTTTGGAAGATTGAAGACGGATAAATTGGCACCGTTCCGTGAAGTGAGGAACATGTTTATGGAAAACATTTGTTCTCCTTATATATACCTAAGCCGTCAAGCAATTTGACGATCGATGAGCAGCTAGTATTAACTAGAGGGCGATGTTCATTCCGCCCGTATATTCCGCCGAAACCTGAAAAATACGCAATTACAATTTTTTGGCATGCGATGCCAAAAATGCCTATCCCTTACTGCCGAAATATATGTAGGTAGACAGCCGAATGGACTAAGCTCCACTGATAATGCGTTAAACATGGTCCATCGTTTGGTGCAACCGTATATCAACCAAGGGCGCATGATAACATTGGGTAAATTCTTTATCGGTTGTAAATTGGCGGAACAATTGCTTGTTGAACAAAATAACTTTAATTGGTACCATTAAGAGCAACAAATGGGACATTCCGAAGGAGTTCGCTCATAAATCTTACATAAAGGAAAGGCCATAAGGGTCCTCACAGCTTTGTTTCAAAGAGTATTTGATACTAGTAAGTTATATCCCAAGGAGAGGCAAGAAGTGCTGGTGCCGTCGACACTATATGATGATGACGGCATTGATGTAACGTCCAATAAACCAAATGTAATATTGGGCTACAACTCAAACAAAGGAGGCGTTGACATGCTGGATAAATTAGGTAATGCCTCAATTCCACTGTGAATCAAAGTTTGTCAGTAAAAATAACTTGAGATAAAAATATAAAATCGGTGGTTGTGTGAACGAGACACACAACGGAGTCAGTCGGGATTTTACTTACAAAAAATGTGTATCTGTGTTAGTGCACTGAGGTCGAAATTAAAAAAAAGTATCAAATCGAGAATATTTTATGACAGTCCAACTAATAGCCGATTTAGACGTACCAACATTTTTTTCCCAACAAAAAATGAAGATATTAGTATATTACGATTTTCATTTGTAAGACAAGAACAAAAAAATAATCCAACAAAATTTTGTTGGGTTTTTTTTTCTTTTTTTTTGCTTTTTTTTCCAACAATGTTACTATAAAAACAAATTTGACTATAAAATATACTCGACCCGAGTATATTTTATAGTAACAAACAACAACAAACACAATAAAAATGGCGATTTGAGAAATTTTTATAGCGCTTTATTTTATTTTTTAAAAACTTTGGTAATAAAATAAAATTTACGTTCGAAAATTATTCATTTCATGCGGAAAATCCATAATTTTGCCAAATAAACTAGTATCACCGCGGTATTTATCAAAAATTATATCGTCGATTTTATACCGCCAAAAAATTATGGTATGACGAGATTTTTGTTGTATACTTTTTTCTTTTTATCGCGTGTACAGTTTTTTGTATTGCGTGTAGTTCTAAGTGTCAACAAAAAAAATGTTGGAAAAAAATGTTGGTACGTCTAAATCGGCTATAATACATGTACATAAATATTGTTTACCGATGAAAAATATTTCTCGCACCCGCTGATAATTTTAATTGTTTGTTATTTTTATGGGAAAGATTTTTTTTAATTTTGTATTTTATGACGGAAATAATTTGAATAAAATAATTCTGATATGAGTATTAATAATAATCAAATTTTTAGATTATTTTGAAACGTGAAAATAATCGAATTAACACTAATACTTCATTTTTCTAATAATTTTTGGTTATTCTAGGTTATGTTTTTGTTTGCTGTCAAAACAATTAGGAAATTTTAAAGTTTGCAATTTTTATGGTAAAGTCTAATGTGTGATCGAAAATATTCGAAAAAATAATTCTGATGTGAGCATTAATAATAATTAATTTTTTAGATTATTTTGAATCGTAAAAATACTCGAATTAACACTAATTCATAATTTTTTTTTAATAATTCTTGGTTATGTTTTTGTTTGCTGTCAAGATGTATCTATTAAATTAGCTATAAAAAAACAATAACAAAATACTTTGTCTTTGTCTCTCTGATGGATTATTTATTTTTGTCTTCTTCCAACTTCAAGTCAGCTCAGTCAATATTTCACAGTGGAATTGGGGCTTAAATGAAATATTAAGTTATTTCATTTATTTTATTTCAGTTCGAACATACACGTGTAAACGAAAGACGAAAACATCGCAGCATTCAATCATTCGCAGCATTCATTGTTTTTTATTTCCCAAACAAAATGCATGTGAAAATATGGGGTCTGTGTGACTCCTGTTCACCAACAACGTTTGAAGAAACAGTACACCGACAGAAGGTTAATTAATAATAATATGTCGGGTGTGCGAAATTTTCAAGACATATACATATATCTGCATTTCGCTAACCATTTTTCAATAGGTTTATCCTTAAGTACATCAAACCGCGAGCTGAAGACTATGCGCTGCGCATGACAGTTGCAATCAAAATTGTATCATCATTGAACGTAATATTAATATTATCAGTATCATCACTTCTCTTATTGTGCATAGCTGTATTTTCATCCTCATCTTCAAGTAAGTCACAGTCTGTTTCACAATCGTCATCATGCGGATTAGAAGCATTTGTATGATTTCGATCGTTTAATATTTCCATGTCCAAATACAACAATTTCATTGTTTTCAGCATATTTGTACCGTGGCCAGTAGTTATTGTGTAGATCTGATCTATTTTGATGTCATACAGCAATAAAACTTTTAATAAATACGTTTTTTACATAGTCTCCAGTATGTCGATCTTTCAATTCAACCATTGCTAGCGTTTGTAATAAATTCGCGTCATTTAATGTGTACTGAGCATTAACCGCCAATACAGATCTGTCACATCTAGTCGCAATGTCCATATTAACGCATATAATTTTAAACTTAACTTCCTCTTTAATTTTATTTCGGATGTCCTCTGTATTTTCGTATACCGAGGATTTAAAATTTTCAGGATTAATGACAAGTTTGGAATTTAATCAAAAATTACATTTCTATTTGTATCGATATCGACATTAAAAATCGAAATTGGATTATTTACTGTCAGATCACAAGAAATTCTCTTTTCTAATGTATTTATGGCCCTCTTTTTATGTTGAGTATAAAATTTACTGATAATATATCGAACGTGTGGAATTAGTCGTGGTCAGTGTTGTGCATTTACGCGTAAAAAACTATTTTTTACATATTTGATGTAAATAATAGTAAAAAATAGTAAAAAAATGTAAAATGTAAAAAAATGTAAAAAAATGTAAAAAATTTTTTATTTAGTGACATCTATTTGAATAAAATTATATTATTCAAATATGGTAAATATATTTGATATTTAGTCGATACACGCAATTATTATTTAATTATTAAGAATTTAATTTGTCTGGCTGTAATCAATTGATTTTTTCGTAAAATTCGATTTGACATATTGTAAATCAATTCGAAATTGTTTAGGTAAAAGTTTTTGCTTAATCATTTTATACAATATATAAAAAGCATCGTACTTCATTATTCTCACCAGAATTTTTTATTAAATTATTTCTAACATTAGCCTAATCTAGATACTTTGCACTTTGCAGTTTATTAAATAATTATAAATTACAACATTGTTATTAACAAATAAAATATAAATTATATTATCAATGTCCTTGTTATAAATAAATATTAGTTATGCTAGAAGTAAAAAATGTACGTATGTAGTTTTATAAGTTACTTCTTTGCTCTTTCGACGGCTTCCTGCAGTCAAAAATAATAATACATCAGCTGATTTTGTTTACATTTTAATTGTGTTGATAAAATTATGAACGGATTATATTTTTCATCCAGATGTTTATTAAACAATAAAAATAAAATTGTAATGTTTCGTACCTCGTTTTCAGTTTGTTGTTAATTTACAATATTACTAACCGACTAACCGTTGATACGTAAAATATGTTTTACAAGGCTAAATATGTCATCACGTTCAAATATGTAGTAAAGCATAACTTTTCTCTTAATGAAAACGATGTTGCATGAGCTTTCTTGAATACATTTTTAAAATTTAGATTTTTCATTATAAATTTTTATTCTAAAATAAAAATAACCAAAAATGCTCAAATAAAAATAACCAAAATGCTCAACCGAAAAATGAATAACCGAAACATCAGGAAGAAAAAATTAGGAAACTTTAACAACCTTAATAAATAATAAAAGAAAGAAATACTCGGACACATGATCGCAAATTACATTTGTAATATACAAGATAAACCAAACAATTCATGATTGAAGAAGTTTCAGTAATAATATTGGTAATGGTATGCATAAACAGAAACTATTACGTTTAAATTTAGTAGCCAAGGAACATTTTGTTGGATAGAAAAAGGTAACAAATAATATGAAACGTAAGCAGTTACAAAAGGTGAATGACCGTTCTACTTATGCTTTATGACGAAAGAAAATAAAATTCGTATATGTATAGTATATTGTAACTTTCTCACATTTATTGAAACCTGCGAGAATTCTCTTTTGAACTCTTCAGAGAGAATTTTCGAAAATAAGCAACTTCTAGAATACCCATAATATTTATGACGTGTAAAACACCTAACATTTATTTATAATAAAAAAATATTAACAATATATAATTGTTACTAACAAATAACAATTCAATAACCAAACTTCATCGAGACTTGATTGTAGTCTCTGACTATAATAAATGTAAAAAAATGAGTTAACGACATATGTAACATGAGATGACCCAGGAATAATTTGTAATTGTTTAAAGAGTTTAATATATCAATGTATGCAACACTAATGATTAATCAATTATTTTTAAGAATAACAATAATCCACAGCCATCAGCATCAATCAATAATCCACAGTCACATCATAAATAACAAATACATAATAATTATACTAATACGTACATATGTCTGCAAAAGTGCAAAGGCTCTGATTGTGCCACATATCACTTAAAGTTTTAAAGAAATATTAGAAATGAATTGTTAATTCACGATGAGGTGAATTACTTCCTAAATAGAAGGTACGAGGATCAAATCAAGCGGCCTTGTGATTATTCGATTAAGAAATGCATTTCCAATTTTTCAAACACTAAAATCAAATAACCAAATGAAAAATATGTACTATGTACATATATTAAAACTGGCAACGTTTCACATTAATGTTGTTCTCTGCATACTATCATATTTGTTTTTGGTATTGTAGATGCTTCTACTTTAGTAGTATTGTGTTTTATTTCGACTTGAACTTGATCTTCACAAATCAAAAAATCCAAATCAATTTTATATTTTTGTTATCCTGTGAAGAACAAAGACGGGTTGCACTTAAACAGTGCAGTTAGAAAGGGATAAACAGTTTCTTTATGTACATATTTGGTTTTTAATGTACTAACAGTAAAATCATATGGTTGAAATGGTTTCGTCTTTCTACGCTTTCTTGCAGTCAAAATAATAATACATCAGCTGATTTTGTTTACATTTCTATTGTGTTGATACCAACATAAAGAAAATTGTAATGTTTCGTATATCGTTTTCCATTTATTGTTGATTTACAATATTATTAACTGTTGTTAGGTAAAATATGTTTAGCAAGCGAGAGGTCACCGCGTTCAAATATTGTTATTATAGTCCTCGCCGTGATTAACAAGAGTCATGCTGAAAATGTAGTTATACCTAACATTTCTGTCCATCAATACGTTGTTGATAAATAAAATAAACAAAATATTCGGACACATCATTCGCTTATGACTATGACCTATCCCAATATTTTGATCATTACATATTACCTATAAAACATCAACCAAATAATTCATGATTGTAGATGTATTGTAGATGCCTTAAAAATAATATTTATGTACAAAAACAGAAAATGTTAAATTACAATTTAAGCCTAAGTAGTTATCTTGGCCGCTATTGCTATCTTCCCTCATTTTCTATAGAAATTGAAAAGGACAGAGAGAGAAGAACAAATTGAATTAATTTGTGAATGCACTTATTTAGGGCAAACCAAACAAATATTTATTGTGTGTGTGTTTGTGTGTGTACATATTCATTTTTGGCGCTAAACTAATTTTTTGACAAATTGTAAAAAATTGTTTACGAGCTTAACTTTGCTCGCTCTCTCATTCTCGCTCAATTGTTTTTGTTCAAATTTATAAATTCTTTTTTTTAAAGTACATGCAGAAGTTTTTAACCTATATACCTATTGTATATTGCCAAAACCAACAAAAATGTTTATACTATATAATATATATAATATATATATTGTATAAACATTTTTGTTGGTTTTGATATTGCACCTACATATACACATACACATACATATTTTATATTTGAAATCTCCTGTATCAGTAAAACCAAAAACTAAAAAAAATTTGGAATATATTTCATGCGATCACGTGTTTGGTTTTTTCAAAAGGTCAATCACCTTTTCTATTTGGATGTTATTTATCATTATCATACTTTTTAAATGCATCCTGATGTGTTGTACTATGGCTATGTGCAAGAAACAAATACAATAATAAAACGGATAATAGATTTGATTATAATTTGTGGTTTTTGATTTCTTTATACAAATTTTATCATTTTTCAGGATTTACCTCAAAACATTCTTTGTTTCTTTGCTATTTGTAGAATTAAGAAAGTTAGAATAATTATTCGCAGTTATCTGTTATGAATGTGTTTTTACCGACTTGAGGAGAACGGATTATATATATGTATGTAAGTATGTAATATCCGTTATTTGTTTATTTGACTTTAGTGTTTGGAAATGCGTGGCTTAAGTGAATAATCACGACGTTCAAGGTTACCCCTGCCTTGTTGCTAAACATATTTTAGATAACCACAGTTAATAATATTGTAAATTAACAACAAACAGAAAATGTGAAAACGATATACGAAACATTACAATTTTGTTTATATTGTCTTTTCTGGAATCATAAAGAATTAAAATTTGTTATGTGACAATTAATTAAAACACAAAAAAAATTGTTAATAACAATTATCGAAAATCGAAAAATATGGCAATAAATATTTATTTATATTTACATAGCCAAATTAAATGGAAAAATTTCCACATAAATTGTTGGTAAATAAATGTAATTATGTAATAAACTAATAGGAATTTCCGAACATACAATATTTTAAACATGCACGAAAAACATACTACAACAGCGCCATTAATATTATGTAGACGAAATACACCACCCTAGACATTGCCAGGCGATGATTAATTTACTTTATAATAGGTGGAACTTTACCAAAGGGTTTTTTTATTGACTAAAATCATAAATTTAAATACAAAATTTGCTGTAATTCATAACAGATGCCACTTTATTTAATTTTTTACATATTTTTTACATTATGTAAATTTAATTGCCATGTAAAAAATACATTTTTTACGCGTAAATTTGCGCGTAAATTATACGAGGTAATTTACCTGCACAACACTGGTCGTGGTATAAATGATAGAAGCCACAACAGCTATCACTCAATAGAATATCTGGCTCCAAATATATTTTTGTTTCCTCATGGACTTACCATTCTTTGTAATAAAAATACGATAGCTATTTTGTTTATTTTTTACTGATTTATAAAAAAATGTGGTTGATTTTTATAATAAAAATGGTCGCAATAGCGGATATATTTTCTCGATTTTGTTTTATGGCGCATACTCGAAAATTCATTTCAGTAACTTTTATGGTAATTTCGCAACAAGCGAACTTGACGGAGATAAACTTTTCTCAATATTTTGGTAATTTTTTTCCCCTCCATACCAACTTATGTATGGAGGGGAAAAAAATTACCAAAATATTGAGAAAAGTTTATCTCCGTCAAGTTCGCTTGTTGCGAAATTACCATAAAAGTTACTGAAATGAATTTTCGAGTATGCGCCATTAGTGAAAAATTAGAATTAATTCTTTTTACGTGACCATACAAAACACAAAAGAACTTTACTGACTAACATTTTTCTTTTTTTTATATTACGTGATCGCATTTTTTTAAGTTGTCATCACCGCTTTTACCCAATGAGCAATCGATACGAATTACGAAGTGTTTGTGTCTGACATTGAGTAAATCGCCACATATTTATTATTATATTTTTATTAACTTTTATATATTTTAAAATTAAAATCAGAATAAATGTTCTGAATAAGTTTTTCAAAAATTTGACAGCGAAAACGAAAATGAATGAAGTTAGTACAAATTGAAGCTACATGAAAAGGGTTGTACAAGATTTTTAATTTTTTTGTAAAGTAAAATATTGTTACGGTGACATCTAGGGTATAATAGAATAAGTTAAATTAATAGTGCAAAGTTTTACTGTACTAAAATGGAATTTTCCATGATAAAACTGCTCTAAATGTTTCTAGACTATTCCTACTGGAAAAGTAACGAAATTTCTAGAAGTTTTGCTTTGAATATATAAAGAGCGAACGAGATCGAATTAGATTCATTAGTATTTGGTAAGTGATAGTGTGAAGATTAAAACCGAGTTAAAAAGTGATTTAAAAAGTGAATTAGTGAGATATTAAAAGTAAAAGTGATCAGTAAAATTTGTGCAAATTGATGAATTAACTTTTGGTGTTAAATAAATGAATTTGTTTATGTTAAACTGAAGTGTTTTGTTTTAATCAGAATCCAGTGATACGAACCTTAATTGACAAGGCGAAAACGTAACAATATTTTTTCCCCAAGAACGAAATTAAATCCGAAACAAAACTAATAATTATTATGTTTCGGTTACGTTTTCAGTTTAATCTTTTTCTAAACATACGGTTCTGATTCAGTTCTGATTCGAAAAAGATATCTGTTAATGACGCTATTAAGTTCCGGTTCAGTTCAGGTTTGAAGCTCTGATTATTAACTCTACTACTCTTGACTTAATTTTTTTACCTTCAAACGCATGACTGGGATGGGAACGCACCCCACGCTTTTCTTGATCATAAAACCGGTTCTATTGATAAGCAGACTTTATCATACATGGTTTTCTTCGTTTTTTTTTTGTTAAGGAAGAGAATGGTGTACGAGAAATCTGATTTTATTTACATTTAGTTAACGAAAAACCCATTCGAAAACTGAACACCGGAGCTCGGCGGCACTTAATGCAATGTGCGTTGCTTTTGCGATCTTTTGATCTCAGGCACAAACCGCGTCTTACCTGTCTCTTATCGACCTAGGGTACCGGTCTTTCTTTTTCGCCAATAATCATTTGAATATTGAACCGAAGCTCTCGACGAAGAATGGGCAGTCATAGTCGAACATGTCGTATGTTTTCGAATACAACATCTCATTGATACTTTTACCCGCAGACGGAATGTGGAAGTTGATAAAGATGTCAACCTAAAAATAAAAATGATTTAGTAAGAACGAATTAAAATTATAAAGAATTATACAATTAATTTATTATAATTAATATAAAACGCCGAAATCATCGAAAAAGCTGTTGAAAACTGGACTCACAGGATGGCTTACTGTAAGGCTAGCATAGGGAGCTACCAGAACGAAATTGTTCTTCATTCTTAAATTGGAGACTACAACCTATACAATAAAAAAAGTTTCTACAAATGTATACTCATTTTATAGCGTGAGCATTAAATTTAATTACGATATTTTCCAGAAGCCTTCTGTCTGTTCTACAAATATTTTCATGGTAAGTATTCAACGGAACTCTAAGAACATATGCCTGGTATGTCCAGGCCAATGTATACATTACGATGATCAGTTCAAGGTACAACCAAAAACTAAAATTTGCAAAAACAAATAAGTTTCAAAAATTTTTTTAATTCGGAGTAGGCGTTTGTAGAACGAGATGGCCGATGGGGCCTTCGCTGTGGCATGAAATTTACAGAGAAAACAACCTTTCAATATAACAAAATAAAAAAATAAAAGTTCTAAGATTTCATCAATCTGTAGCTGACTTCATGCCTCTCAGCAATGGGATTTGTACACTGAGGTTTTATGCACGTCACTTTAGGTATTTGTGATCGTTCATGCCCCCACTGAGGAGAAGCCTGATCAAATCAAAGACGCTTTTTACGACTAGCTTGAAACCGAGTTATGAGCAAAATTCCGCTACATGCGATATTAAAATTGTTTTGGGCGACTTTAATGCTCAAATTGGTATTGTTGGCAATACATACCGTAGCACCATCCGCCCAAACTCCTTGTACCCTATACTTCAAACAATAATGAGGATCAAGTACCACCGAGCTAGATTTACTCTACAACTTGGTAGTTGCTAACACATACTTTCGCACAGAAATTACACGACAATTATAAAATACAATCACAAAGAACAAGACAATCTCATAATGCCTACATAACTATGACGAAAATCTTCAATCGGCTATACAGATGGAAGAAACGAGAATAGCATGAGCAATAGGCACGTATAACATCCAAAATTCTAGCCTGAGAGTTAGATATCGCAGCATAAGAGAAACAGTTTCGGACTTTCATCTACGTAACAGCGTTATTCGCAACGAATCTGGTGAAATAAAAATAGACACTAAAACCGTCCTCGAAGTGTGGCGGAATTATTTCTCCTCACTTCTAAACAGACAGGCACTACCTTCCGAGCAACAACCTCTCTGGCTTCAACGTGAAATCAACGTTGAGAAGACACCATCGTATCTACTCCATAATATGATGATTTCCAATCATTTTTGGTGTTGTCAACTCTTTTGGCCCTTCGTTGCATATAAATAACAATTGTGCGACCACGTTTAAATTCACCTAACCGAAAATGAACAATGAAAAACGAATGAAAAATAAAAGGCCACCGTGGCATTATATGGTCGTAGGCCCAAATTCACGGTTTTGAGGAAATTACGTTTTATTGTGGAAAATGTTGAAGAGACAGAAACTTCCAAGAATTTAAAAATTATAACTCCCAAACTGTACATACGATAAAAACGTTTGAAGTTTCGAAAAGAGCGGGAAAATTATGTTGATCTTTCAAAAGAAGTAAAAACCATTATATTGGGGGTGTGATGCTGGGGCGATGATATTGCTCAACGAATTGCTTAGAAGGTGGATTGAGGCAGGTACAGTTGAGACCAATAAAATATTTAATAATTCAGTTTGTAGATTTTGTTTAAAGCTGTCCATTGAACAGACCGTTTTTGCGATTGTATAAAATTTTTTAATCCTAAATTTGATCATTTGATTTGATGTAAGGGTGAAATACTGTATTCGAGAAAATTGAAATAAAATGGAGGAGGTTGCTTGTTTATAGTACTTTATTGGTTTTTATTAAAGGTGACTGTAAGTAAAGGTAAGGTAAAGGTGTGGCTGAGTTTAATTTTAACAAAATTATGTTGTGGTTACTTCTTCTCCGCCTTCGGTTTTCTTCAGCTCACTCCGATATGGCAGAAGGTTTTCCCATTCATTGGCGGTCCGGTCATAATATTTAAAGTCATCATTAAGCGTTTCATTCTAGGTAAAACACAGACGTCCTGAAGTAGCTCAACGCGGTGCTCAGAATATGGGCTAGACCATATCATGTAATATCTCCTTGAGGGATCGAATGCTAGGCTTATTATTGCTAAATTCGACTAACATTTTTAGAAAAATCGGCTCATGCTCCAAAATAATCATCGGTACAATTTTGTTTTTCTATATGATAGTCTTGAAATGGCGACTAAGACCTGAGGATTGATATCCAAGACGGCATATCCCAGGGTTTCAATTAAATTGGAGGCGAGCTGCAGATTCTCGCACTGTTACAGTTTAAGTTCAGGAAACTGATCGGCAACTATCATGAGAACTTCATTAAGTATAAAGTTAAAAATTCTGTGGGAGAATGGGCACCTTTGTTCAACCACCTCGGTTTTTCATAGCCTTCGACGTGCAGACATTTAACCATTTGATGGCGGTGTGTTCCCAGAAGCATCAAGCTTCTGGGCTAAGAGCAAATGCATCAAGCTTGTCGAGTAGTAATTTGCTGGCGTATATTTTGTAGGGTTATCCGTCTAAAATCGTTAATCACCCTTAGTTTCTTGATTTTTGGGATGGGAATCTGAATGGTATCGACCCACTATGTTGGATGACGATATCCGGGGCATTACCGGAACGAATATGCCTGATGATTGATCTGATCTCGTATTCGGTGGGGGGGGGGAGGCCCCATTAGGTAATAGTCATCTTCTTCAGTCAGAGTTGACAAGCTTCCCGCCCAATCAAAAAGAGAGTTTAATTGTGGTAAATAAGTTGCTGATATGAGAAAAGGGTTAAAATTGGGATTAAATTAAATAGGATAACTTGATAAAAACTGATTTTTAGTCAGACTGGAAGTTAGGTCTGAGATGTACACCTGATGGCATAAATATTGTTACGCTTTTGCCTTGTCAATTAAGGTTCGTATCACTGGATTCTGAATAAAACAAAATCAATTCAATTTATCAGCAATGAATTTATTTATTTCACACAAAAATTATTACAACACAATTTATTAATGATAATTCACAAAATCACTTTATATAAATTATTCTCACAGTTTTTCTGATCACTTATAATTTTTATTTCGCACTAAAACACATTTTAATTCCTTTTTTATTCTTCACACTATCGCTTACCAAATACTAATAATTCCAATTCGATCTCGTTCGCCTTTTTATATAAACAATCCAAGCTTCTAGAAAGTTCATGACTTTTCCAGTAAGAATAGTGTAGAAACATTTAGATTTTAGAACAATTTTATAACGGAAAATTCCATTTTAGTAAAGTAAAACTATTAGAATCTAGGTGTCACCATCACAATATTGTGACAACAACAACTTGTTCTAACAAGTTAAATTAATAGCTCTGTGTTTTACTTTGTTATACTAAAATGGGATTTTCCGTGATAAAATTGTTCTAAATGTTTCTACCCTATTCTTACTGGAAAAGTCATGAACTTTCTAGAAGCTTGGATTGTGTATAAAAAAGGCGAACGAGATCGAATTGGAATTGGTTCGTTGGTGATAATTTGAAATGATTTTGTTTTATTCGCAATCCAGTGATACGAACCTTGATTGACAAGGCAAAAACGTAACAATTGGTGACAGCGGTGGGATTGTGAATAATAAGATAAAGTAAATGATTCTCAATGAATTAAAAGTTCCAGAATTAAAGAGGGAACTTGAGAAACGGGGTTTGGCCACTGATGGTAGTAAAGCAGCTTTACAAGCGCGACTACGTGACGCCTTGGGGAAAGAAGGGTTGAACGACAAACTTATCGGGTTAACAACTTCGCTACATGGCGAAGTAGAAAAATTGCAGACGGAATTTGCAAACTGAAATTCAACACGCTAAAACGGAATTTAAAATGGAGATTAAAGATGTAGAACATAAATTACCAGGTGAATTTCAAACGGAGGTTCAACGTCTCGAGAAAGAGCTGACTGACGTCAAGGTAAGTGGAACAACGACGCAAGTGGTACAAACCACTCAATCAATCAAGTTAAAGCCACCAAGATTTGACGGTACAACATCTTTCGGCATTTTCAAATTTCAATTTGAAACGGCGGCCAATCAAAATCTTTGAATGATGAACATCGTGCCGCAGCGCTAATAGTGGCCCTCAAAAGAGAAGCAGCAGAGGCTTTACAAACCATTCCGGGAAAAAAGCGCAACAGTTATCTCGACATTATGAAAGCACTGGATCGGAAGTACGGCAGTGACCATAAGCGGGAAATCTATCGCATGGAATTAAAAAATCGTTACCAAAAGAGAGGAGAATCGCTACAGGAATTTCCATCGGCAATAGAGTGATTAATACATCTAGGACATACCAGTACGTCGGCCGATTAAATGGAAAGGCTAAAAATTGCTGCATTCATTGACGGCATTCGAGATCCAAAGACACTCAAGGCGGTGATGTTGTCACCTAAAGCAACCTTCGCGGAAACCATCGCTTGTGCATTAAAAAATGAAACTGCACAAGCCACCAGCAAACCAAGATACCGAGGCGGAAGCGGCAAAATCAGATGCTGGGCATGTGATAGGGTCGGTCACATATTTCGGCACTGGGGAAAAAAGAAGAAAACGGGAACGATCACCATCTCCTATGCAGCGATGACCAAGCGGAGCACAGACAGAGGCCAAGCAAGATGGCCACATGACGACAGGGTCGTTAAACTTGAAAAAGTCAGCTTAAAGGGGCAGAAGCTGACTCCCACAGCCGATTGCCCCATAACCTCCATCCGCGTTTCGAAAGTAGCAAGAGGCGGTGACAGCTTAACAATCAAATGCGACATTGATGGCACGGACTGCATCACCACCCTGGATACGGGAGCAAATAGCACGATTGTCCGTAAAGATCTGATCGATGGAGGTATACAACCAGCTAATGGATTTAAGTTACAAACGGCAACTGGAGGTAATTCAATAATAAAAGGCAAAACGATCGTGAAAATAAAGATCGGAAGAACTCTTTTCCAACACGGAGTGCTGATTGCAGATATTGTGACTTCATGAGGATAAATGGCTTGGTGATGGATGTTGGACGAGGAGTTTTAATTTACGATAACATCGAGTTGCCACATCAATATAGCAGTGCCAGAGCAACTACCAGGCGAATTTTTATTGATCATCGGAAGAAGCTGCCACCGAACTCGGAGACGATCATATGGGGAAGATTGGAGGGAGGTTCTGGGTCACCTAGGTTGTGGGTTGTGGAAGCTAACAAAGAGGAGAACGGAGCCAAGGAAATTATAACCGGGAAAACCTTACTTAAACCAGACAACGACTATAGAGTACCAATTAGGACTCTAAATCTCTCGGATAAGGCAAAAACCATCAAGAAAGGAACAGTCATCTACAAATGTGACGAGGTATCAATGAAGAAGAGGTCCGATTGGAAAGGCCAACATGCAAGGACCGAAAGAAATGGTAGAACAACTCATGCAGAAATGGACCGAAGATCTTAGCAAGGCACAGAAAAACTCTGCACATCAACTACTCAAACGGTACATGTCCATATTCTGTAGTACATCGAATAATGGTAAAGCACCGAATTGATTGGTGGAGAAGAAGGACGGTAGCAAGAGATTATGTGTTGATTATCGAAAACTTAATGCTGTGACGAAAAAAGATAGCTACTCACTGCCAAGGATCGATGACACGTCAGACACAATATCGGGTGCTCGAATATTTTCGACATTAGATCTACAAAGCGGCTATTGGCAGGTGGACGTCCATGAGGAAGATCGTGAGAAATCAGCATTCAGTGTGGGTAACGGGCTTCGGCCATTTAATGTTATTCCGTTTGGATTATGTAATGCCCTTGTGACTCTTGAACGATTAATGGAGCGCATGTTAAAGGAATTACATTGGAAGACTTGCCTAATATATCTGGATGACATCATCATCATGGGTAAGGATTTTGACGAGCATCTAAGGAACTTGGCGGAAGTTTTGGATCGGATACAGGCCGCCGGACTAAAGTTAAGACCAAAGAAGTGTACACTGTTCAGAACTGAAGTCAAATGTTTGGGCCATCTGGTAACGACTAATGGAATTCACACCGATGAAGAAAAGATTGCAACGGTAAAGAACTGGCCAAGACCTAAAAATGTACACGAATTACGAAGCTTTCTGGGATTGTGCACCTATTATAAACGATTCGTGCCAGGATTCGCCAACATCGCCAAGAGTTTACACGAGTTGAGCAGGAAGAACAAGGCATTCGAATGGAAGAATGACCAGGAGGAAGCATTCGTGGAACTAAGGAGACGGTTATGTATTGCGCCTATCCTCGCGTACCCTATACCCAACGTGAAATTTATTTTGAACACCGATGCAAGTCATGACGGTACAGGAGGTGTGTTATCACAGGAAATTAATGGCCAAGAACGAGTTATTGCGTACTACTCCAAAACATTATCGAAATCGAAGCGTAATTACTGCGTGCCACGGAAAGAATTTTTGGGTATAGTGGAATGTGTCAAGCATTTCCATAAGTATCTTTATGGCCAAAAATTCCATTTACGGATAGATCACGGCGCTTTAAGGTGGAAGCTACAATTCAAGAGTCCAGAGGTACAAGTAGCACGCTGGATCGAACGTCTTCAAAGCTACGATTTCCAAATTGAAGAAGCAAAGGAGTAGACCGACGAAATGATCAGGAAAGAGCAGTTGAATGATACGGATTTATCAGTTATAATGAAATTGAAGGAAAAGGAACACCGACCGACTTGGAGCGAGATCGCGGACAAAACTCCCATGGTCAAGGCTTATTGGGCTCAAGCTCAATGGGATAGCCTCCATCTTGAGAATGGATGTTTAAAACGATTGTGGGAAAGAATTGAAGCAATTGTTGCTGGTGATACCTAAGTGCTGGATTGCGAAAATCCTAAACGATTACCATGGAGGAGCAAGTGGGGGCCACCTAGGAATTAATAAAACACTAGCAAACATACGTCAATGATTCTATTGATCAGGGCGTAGGCGGTCTGTGATAGAATGGTGCCAAAAATGTGACAAATGTGCGGCGGTGACGGGACCCGCACGCAAAATTCGTGGAACCATGAAACAATATAACGTTGCAGCACCATTCGAAAGAATTGCAATGGATGTAGCGGGGCCATTTCCTAATCAGGAGACGACAACAATAGCTGATGCCGTGGTAAATAATTGGATTAGCAGATTTGGAGTGCCAATGGAGATGCATATCGATCAAGGAAGGAATTGTGAATCGGTGGTATTTCAAACAATATGGCAGATACTCGGTATAAATAAAACGAGAACAACGCCTTTGCATCCACAGTCTGATGGTATGGTGGAAAAATTTAATGGTACGTTGGAGGAATATCTAGCAAAGATCGTTGAGAAAAACCAACGCATCTGGGATCGGCATACATCGATGTTTCTGATTGCCTAAAACGTTATAGATAACCTACGATTACCTGGAGATCTAAAGCTTGGGTCTGTACCATCAGCGGCTTTATGTGGAGAGGATTACGTAGACCGGACGAAAGAGGAACTTAATGAGATTCATCAATTTGTACGGGGGTAAATGCAGATGTTAAGTAATCGGATGAAAGCTCGATACGACATATGAGCAAATAACCAAGGCTTCCAGGAAGGGCAATTGGTATGGCTTCACAACCCATAACGAAAGAAAGGATAGTTACCGAAGCTAAAACCAGCATGGGAAGGACCTTACACTGTCATCACCAGGATGAATGACGTGGTTTATCGGATTCAGAAAGGACATCGAGGAAAACCGAAGGTGGTTCATTTTGAGGGGCTGGCTCTCTACAGAGAAGGTGAGGAGTAGTGTGACAGTGGCACCTAGATTGTAATAGAACAAGTTAAATTAATAGCTCAGTATTTTACTGTACTAAAATCGAATTTCCCATGATAAAATTGTTCTAAATGTTTCTACACTATTCTTACTGGAAAAGTCATAAACTTTCTAGAAGTTTGGTTTGTGTATATAAAAAGGCGAACGGGATCGAACTAGATTATTAGTATTTGGTAGGCGACAGTGTAAAGATTATAAAGTGTTGTTAATTTATTATTCCAGAGCGCAAACATGAAAAATCACATGTACCTTATACAAAGGAAAAACTAGAACTGTACTTTTATTCAGTGACATGAAAGCAAGATTACATGATATGAAAAACCCTATACACAAGTACAAGTACAAATACAATTGACATTAGTTTAATATTAATCTACTAGATGTCAACACCTTCAACATTTTTCTTATTTTTCTTTTATATTAACACTTCCTTCAAAAAGATAAACAGGAAAAACTAAAGATGCTTTTGATGATTACACGATTTCATTTTTCCGTACACCGATCCTTTCACAAAGAAAAACAAATTGAACACATTCAAGCGGCTTCGTCAATAAATCAGCTAACTGATTCTTTTCAGCGATGTGCTCCAATTTAATTTCACCATTCAAGAATCTTTTCCGTACATACAGATATCGAATTTCAGTATGTTTTGACCTTCGATGAAATTCTGGATTCTTCGCTAATTTTACAGCACTAGCATTGTCAATATAAAGTGTCGGAGATAACTTCTTCTTGACAAACATCAAATACCGCAGTATCGCTGCGCAAATTGCAAACGACTTCTGGCTTGAATTTCACATCATGGCTCATGACTACTTTCCTTTTAGAAGGGATCCAGACTCGAAAACCATCTTTGTCATTGACATATCCAACAAGATGTCCGAATACTGCTTTGTCATCAAGCTTCGAGCGGAAACTCCAGCGCCGAAAATTTTTAGATGATCAAGTCTTCCTGCTGTCCGATTATACCACAATTCATAAGGGGCTTTATTCTGAACTGACGATTTCCCAGTGCGATTTAATAAATATGCTGCGGTGTTACAGGCTTCTGCCCACAATCCTATCGCTAATTTGCTTGGATTCAACATAGACCGTGCTGCTTCAACAATAGTTCTATTTTTGCGTTCCGTTTTGCTCAGGTGTATAAGGCAGTGGAATCCATTGTTCTATTCCTCTGCTTACGAGCAATTCAACAACTCTCTTATTGTCAAACTCTTTACCTCCATCACACCTGAATTGCCTGACAACATGTCCATTTGCATTAGCTTCATTTAAAAATTGTTCCAGCACATTACATACTTCACTTTTGTGTTTCAAAAAGAAAATTCTCCGAAACTTGCTAAAATCATCCTTAAAAACAACGTAATAACGTGCTCTTACAAACGACTTCCCAACGGACGATTTATCCGTTGCTTGAATTGTAGCTTATGCATTTTTCCTAGAGCCCATCCATCACAGAATTCTTCATTGTCATTTTCCACTTTAATGTTTGTTTGGGCTCTACAAACCTTGAACCCAAAATTGGGCAAGCAGCAAACACCAACAATTAATTCACATTGTTCAATCCAACCTGAAAAATAAGCAAACCTGGAAATAAATAACTTGCATACATATAGTTTTCTCAGCGGATTTGCTCAGCAGATGCTCTAGTCGTTTAAACTTACCACCACCAAATTGCAAATTAATTTGCTTACTTTGTTTCACATTTTCAATTTAATACAAGCCGTAGAATATTATATTAGGTATGATGTTACATTTCCAAGAAAATTTGTACTAAAAGTTGTATGTTGCTCAACTAAGTTTATAATATCTATTAACAGATGACTCTTTATAATATTAGGAATTTTCCATAAATAATTGTTTTGTATACATTATTTTTCTGGAAGCATGTAGTACGTTCTTGACCTTTTGTGAAATAACATTAACCAAAAAATAAAATTGTAAATTAAATTTTTGTATTTGAAAACTGGAGAACTCACCCGAGAAAAGAAAATATTGTGAGCAGCCACATCAGGAACGAGGAGCATATATTACATAAAAATTTCCTGCGAGTTTATTGCTCACCAAGTGGTACTGTTTGTACAATGTTCATTTGTTTCAAAACATTCTTTATAAGCTGTTTATTGTGATGACCAAACCTCGCGTGATACACTTGCAGTGTTTCGTATGATTTCACTAAATTCACTTGTACGTTTCGTTCTGGTTTTACAACACGCATATCAGACAGGATATTTTCGTTATGTTTTGTTAATTCGTCATTTAAATCTACGAACAACTTTTGCAATGTAGCGACATGTGTGCTAATATCTTCTTTCTCGTCTCGTTTTACTCGGAAAAAGGCTTCAATTAGCATATTCAGACGTTGCGTACTACTACGTTCAAATCGCGCACGTAATTTGTCCCAGATTTCTTTTGCATTGTTACAAGTCAACACGAGATCAGCAACTGGTTTGCTTAACGCACTTGCAACTTTCGCATCGTCCTTCTGCTACTCCGCGTATACAGCTTTTTCTTCATTTGTTGAGTCCGCCTTTAATTTGACACATTTGCGTTTACCGTTAATAATCTCTTCAAGTGCATATGAACGCAACACCATAGAAATATGCCATTTCCATTTTGCCCAGTCATCAGGCCCTTCTAATTTATTGACATTCATTTTGTATTCACCACTGGTAACCATTTTCTTCGTTTTAGTTTTGATTTTATTTCTATCAATTTTATGCACACGCCAATTTTATACTTATATTAATAAATTTATTTATTATTGCTGCGTGTTCTGGGCCCATGACCTGTTGTTAATTTATTATTCCAGAGCACAAACATGAAAAAACACATGTACCTTATACAAAGGAAAAACTAGAACTGTACTTTTATTCAGTGACACGAAAGCAAGATTACATGATATGAAAAACCCTATACACAAGTACAAGTACAAATACAATGGACATTAGTTTAATATTAATCTACTAGATGTCAGTCAACACCTTCAACATTTTTTTTTCTTTTATATTAACAAAAAGGAATTAAAAAGTGATTTAAAAAGTGTTTTAGTGCGAAATAAAAATTATAAGTGTACAGTAAAATTGATTTTGTGAATTATTGTTAAAAAAAAATTGTGTTGTAATAATTCTTGTGTTAACTAAATAAATTCTTTGGTGGTAAATTGAATTGATTTTGTTCTATTCGCAATCCAGTGATACGAACCTTGATTGACAAAGCAAAAACGTACCAATATGAAAATAAACTCAACAATCTCTTATCGTAACTTACCAGCTGATGATGAACAGAGTGGGTCACTCATACGGAATTGATGAAGTACTGTATTAAAAAAGCCACTACCATCTCCTGAGATCATGTGCACTTCCATTTGTAATGTATTATGAACGAGTTTATATCTAGTATGATGAAAATTGCGGTTGGTGGAATGGAACATGGGTTAAATATACAGCCTTGGCCAAAAATATAAAGCACCCCTATCTATTAGCATTATATATTAATATTATGTCTTTCTAAACAATGGGTGTTAACGAACGAGTCATCCCACCGAATGCGACCCTTAATTATTGAAAATCACCAATTTTTGTTTTGTTTTAGGTTCTTAACAAGAAGTTGTAGCGTCGTAAAATTTTTTTATTTTAGTTTTGTATTTGATCGTGTGCAGTCTTCACATAAAGTGTTTTAAATCAAAAAGAGTTTTCGTAAGTTTTTTGAGAAAAAAAGTGTGTTTGTGATAATTATGCCTAAAGCGTGCCAACTTAGTGAAGGAATAAGGGCACAAATTGTGTTGTTGGATTCCCAGGGTGTAAGCCAAATTAAAATATCCCAAAAATTAAAATGCTCTCGTGGAGCAGTTCAATCTACATTGAAAAGGGTTAAAGAGACCGGGGACTATGCCTATAAACTACGCTCAGGCAGAGATCGTATCACTTCGGTAAGAGACGATCGACAAATTGTGCGAAAATCTCTCAAAAACCGAAGAAAAACATCTGCTGAGATAGCTGCAGAGCATTTAACAGAACAAGAAGTTCACATTTCGGCACGGACAGTTAGAAGAAGGCTCCTGCAAGCTGGATTGAAAGGTTGTAAAGCAAGAAAAAAACCTTTGCTCTCACTTACCAACATAAAAAGTCGCTTGAGATGGGCTCGAGAACACAAACATTGGAATGACGTGGATTGGGCGAGAGTTGTTTGGTCAGATGAATCTACTTTTGAGGTAAATATAAAAAATAAATATTAAAAAATAATTAGTCAAAAAAAATAAAAATAAAAAATTGTGCTATGTATTTTAAAAGAATTAATAGAGAAATTTATGTTAAATTTGATGGAATTCTTATAGATTTTTGGAACTCCTGGCGCAACCATCGTAAGAAGAAGAGTCGGGGAAGCATACAATCCTGATTGTATAGTGCCTACCGTAAAGCATGGAGGGGGTAAACTGATGGTGTGGGGTTGTATGGCATCATCAGGGGTGGGAAAACTGTTGTTTTGTGAGGGTCCGATGAACAGTACCAACTATGTTACCGTCCTCGAGGCTGCATTGAATGCCTCAATTCGGCAAATCTTTGGGGAAACGGATAGTTCTTCGATAATTTATCAACAGGATAATGCCCCCTGCCATACTTCCCGCGTTACGATGAGTTGGTTTCGAAAAAAACAAATTCGAGTCATGGACTGGCCCGCCCAGTCACCAGACCTAAATCCCATTGAAAATTTGTGGTCAATTTAAAAAAAAAAATCAAGGATCGCAGTATGACTTCAAAGGAAGACCTCAAACGTGCGCTGACAGAGGAATGGAAAAATATATTGAGAAATACCTGCGAAAAATTAGTACGGTCGATGAATAAAAGAGTCCTGGCTATCATCAAAGCCAAAGGAGGACCTACAAAATACTAAAATTAATAAAATATAAAAATTATTTCCTAAAAATATTGAGTTTTAATTTTTGTCTTCATTCGTTTTGTAGATACTGCAATTTGGGAGGGGTGCTTTATAATTTTGGCCAAGCTGTATATATATATATATGTATATATATATATATATATATATATATATATATATATATATATATATATATATATATATATATATATATATATATATATATATATATATATATATATATATATATATATATATATATACGTCTAAGTATGTATATACATTGTACATGTATTTATGTATGTATATGAAATATGTATGTCGCACTGTGCGGACAATAATGCGATGGGTCAAAACCATTAATTCAATCATGCAATACGGAAAGTAGTACTTATCGTTTTGTTGCACGCATAGCGCATGTGGGTGTGCATGTATGTGTATGAAAGTAAATACATAAGGATGGGTACATGTATGTGATGAATTACGAGCACAATTGATTTCGGTTATTGTTTGTTCGGTTATTCTTTTCAGTTGACACCGAAACGATCCTACAGATGGCAATTTTAATTTAACGAAAAGCAGAAAACAAAAATCTATTCAGGACCGTTGTACTTCTGAAAAGTATTGGAATCAAATTTGTTCGTAAAGCTATTAAGCTCGGAATTTTGAATATGCTCACTTACAGAACTGTATAATAATAATTCGGGAAACATTATCCCACCATCTGGTGAATAAAACAAAAAGCTGCTTTTATTAAAATTCCCTTACAATTTAGAATACAAAATGTTTATAATTCCCTTTCAAATAAAAATTCTAGTTCATATCCTCCACTTCAATCACACAACAACAATCATTGAAATACATAATTATCGATGATGATCTCTGACAATTGTAATTTGATCATGCATCTCGTGCATTAGAAAACTGAAAATAAATGGAACAATCGAAAGTCCAACGACCCCACATCATATTTTTAATGTTCAAACCGAAGCAACACCACGTTCACATGATTATATTTCGAGTTGTTCATTTGTGTATTTGTTTTTATTTTTATTCATGCACGTGGTTTTAAAATTATCCAATCCCAAATCGAATCTTAAATCATATCTTAAAGACGTTATAAAGTGTATTGTGTTTATTCGGTTTTGTATTATGTACTTACGTTATTATTGTAAGGCTGTAGTAAGTACATATAAATGTACATACGTATGAATTAGTTCAACATAAAATATGTTTGTTGCATATTTATCGGTTTCAATTGTTTTTCATTTCAATTTTTTTTTTTTTTTTTTTTTGGGCGGGAACTCGAATTAGTGTGTGCGCGCGCGCATCCGTCGCGATAGATACATTATTTTGGGGACCTCGAGTTCATTGTACGATTAATTTTTTGTTGCTTGTAATAATTTTTTGTTAGTTTTGTAAATAAAAGATAGATTAGAGAATGTGTTTAGAAGATTAGAAATAGAAAAAAAAAACTGATTGAGAAATTGGGACAGTGCGTGTACTAAAAATATCCGATGGAAAAAAAACAGCCGAAAATAGTGTTGAGTAAATAAAACATAAATCATTCGAAAAATGTTTGTAGTTAATTGGATTAGACAAACTAAAAGGTAGATTAGGTTTTTTTGTTGTTATTGTTGTATACAAAATAGTTTAATTGGATTTAAGAACGGCAACCACCATACGAGTACAGAGTCGCCAGAATTCTCATATAACAAAAACAATTCCCAGAACACAGTTTAAACCTCAACATGAAATTCTAATCATTTATAACTATAGAGTGATAAAGAATTATGGTTTTGAGAGTTGTCTTCCGTTTCAGTGAATGGTACTTTCGTAAATTTGAGGGAAAACATCTGGGCTTGAATGTATCCAACTTTTATCATTGTGCTATCCAATAAAAAATTGCTCTTTCAACAAACAATGAGAAGTTGAATGACTTCAACTGACGGAATGATTGTGTAAATAGTTAATGATCAATTTAAGTTAAAAAGTCTGTGGTCCAAAATAATTTAACGTTTTATATGTAGATATAAGAATTTCGTCGTTCGGTTGATCTTCCAATAATTTATTTGGTTTTTCTTTATGTTGTTCTCCGAATACACGAGTATATAAGACTGGATTTATTGAAAATGAAAAGTAAATTTGGTAATGCCCTACGATAAACTGCATGCTGCTTGTGTGTTTATTGTGTATTGTCTTGAAAAATTCGATTTTTTTGATGCGCGATGAGAAAATGAATGATTATTTGGGTGTGATGTAAATGTTTGAGGTCATTAATCTTGTGGCGTTCTATTTGTAAGTTCACTTGATTAAAAAATCAACAAATCTTTGTGAGAGGGTTTATTTTGACCACCGCGGTCATTTTGAATTACTCAATAGAAAATTACTGCAAACATATCGTATACCCATGTGCCGGCGACTTTGAGGGGTGAACAAGCGGACCCCCAGTTGTCGATATCCAACGAATTCCGATACTTCACAGTTCCGTAAAAAATATGCTTTACCAGCACGTTATTTTTGTCCAGCACTGACCAACGGTAAGCGTGTGGTGATATATTCCTAAATAAATCCTATCCAAAAATTATTTGTTCAGATTCGTATTGTCAACAAGTGAGTAAACAAATAGAAGCAATCATAGAGTTCAATAAAATATGGAACGCTTACATTCTCCCCTAAACGCAGTGTTCATAAAAACATAGCTTTTTTACCCAACAAACATTAGGTTTGAAAATAAAATGAAGTTGAAAATAGATATTCGAAATATGCAGTTCATTACTATATGTACTAAAAATAAATATAAATATAGTATGAACGATATGCATATCTAAGTGTTATAACGTTCTTTTAAAAAATACATTAAATAAATATAATAAATAATAAAGATTTATTTAAATAAATAAAATTTATGGTGTGTTTTAATAATCAAATGAATAGTTAATTAATACCCCATAACTGGTGACCCCAAAGATCAAAAAACGCAACCAACCAAAGAACAAGCAGAACAACTGCATAATAACCAGCAATCAGCAAAACCGTATTAACCAGCAATACAGCACAACAATCAGCAAAGCCGTTAACCAGCAATACAGCATAACAACCAGCGAAGCCGTTAACCAGCAATACAGCACAATAATCAGCAAAGCCGTTAACCAGCAATACAGCACAACAATCAGCAAAGCCGTTAACCAGCAATACAGCATAATAACCAGCAAAGCCGTTAACCAGCAATTCAGCATAATAGCCAGCAAAGCCGTTTTAAACAACAATACCGTTTAGCTATATCGGCCAGCCAAAACATCGCTATAAATCAACAACTAAACTGCTAATAACAGCGAGTTTAAATCAACCATTTTCCAGACACCAAACATCTGAATATTGCATTGACGACATAGCTCCCACCAGTGGTAAGCGGTCAACCGAAATATTCAGTGTAGTTAATACATAAACAGTTCTGGCCCCCACCCGTGGTAAGCTAAAAGAGTTTTTGTTGTTTAGCCGTGCAAGGTCGCACAAGGAAGACATCATCACTAACCAAAAAGCGTACACGACGAAAGGAGGAGAACCGTGAGTATTCCAAATTTTAAAGAACTACATGTTAAAAAATTAAAAAAAAAAAACGAAAAATCAATATTATTTTGGTGTCGTTTATTTGTTGGTTTACTCATTTGTCGTCAGTTCACAATATTATTCTTACCTCGTTTGTTTCACTGTCCACAATTATCACCATTTTCTCACCTATTTAAAAAATTTTTGTTCGTGTTAAATTTATTTTTATTTTTAAAAAAATTATGGATCCCAATACTCCTCAAATAGATAACACACCAGACAGAACCATGACTAACGAAGAAATTTTGGCTTTAATAGACGCACTACGACAACAACTGACAATCGAGGATAACAGTGCTGAGGAAGGTCCAAGCCCATCAACCAATTCTCCACCTCCAGTTATAACATCAATACCAGCTAATGTGACAAATATCGCACATGTAGCGTTTAGACCTCCACAACACCTATACAGTCAAAATCCGGTCATTTGGTTTTCGATATTAGAGCAGTCATTCCTGTTAGCAAACATTACCACGGAACAGACAAAATACGCACACGCACTCGCAGCTTTAGACGCACGACATCACGACACTTTTGGAAATATAATACTACGGGACAAAAAGACTACTCCTTACACTGCGTTCAAGGAGGAAGTTGTACGAGTGTTAGGAGAGACGGAACGGACGAAATTAAATAATGTTTTACACGGACTTACTCTCGGAGACCAGAAACCATCCATGCTACTCAATAAATTCAGACTGAACGCGGGAACAGTTTTCGATGACAACGCAATACGACAACTATGGATGAAACGACTTCCAGCACAAATACAGATGATACTGACTCCATTTGAAAATGACGTTTCACTAGCAATATTAGCCACTCGAGCAGACAATATTTTGGAGACGATGACAAACTCATTAAACATCAACAGCATATCAGATTCTACAACAGAAAATACAGAAGTGAAACATTATAAAGCAGAGACGGACAGCAAAATTGATAAACTAACAGGAATGATTGCAGAATTATGTAGCAATTCTCGTGCACGTCCAAATTCTCGGTCAAAATTTCGAAGTCCGTCACGATCACCAATTCGAAAACTGAATCCAAAATTTAAAATTTGTTATTTTCATTTTAAATTCGGTGAAAACGCAAAACAATGTGTGATGGGGTGCGAACATTTTGAGGAACACTCAAAAAATGTTGACAAAAATTTTCGCTAGACCATCACGAATTAACGGCAAGTGTTGATGGTCAACTAGCGAGCCGTTTAGTAATTTTTGATAGAAACACGAGACTAAAATTTTTAGTGGACACCGGAGCAGATGTTTCAGTCATTCCAGAAAATCTGTATCAAACAACACTTATATCAAATTCTACAAAAAAATTATTCGCGGCAAACGGCACTCCGGTAAAATCTTTCGGCACTAAAATTTTAAAATTAGACTTCGGACTTCGACGAGAAATCCGTTGGGAGTTTATCATCGCTGAAGTTTCATTGCCAATGATAGGGGCGGATTTTTTAAAACAAACAGGCCTTTTAGTAGACATCCAGGGACAGAGGATAATTGATCCGTTAACCTCCCTGTTTGTCAGAGGTGTCTTATCACAAGAACCAAATCCGACCCTATCTTTTATTAACAAAACGAAAAAAAATTCTAAAATCGACATTTTGATCGGGAAATTTCCGGGTTTAGTGAACAGTGGTCTATCTACTAAATTAATTAAACACAAAATTACTCACCGTTTGGAAACTAATGGACCCCCTGTATCTTGTAAAACACGACGTTTGGCACCCGACAAACTGCAAATTGCAAAAGTTGAGTTCGAACACATGATGGCACAAGGAATATGCAGACCAAGTAGCAGTGCCTGGTCCAGTCCACTTCATTTAGTCAAGAAGAAGAATGGAACATGGAGACCATGTGGTGATTATAGGTCGTTGAATAATATAACCATCCCAGATCGTTACCCCATTCCGCACCTTCAAGATTTTTCGTATCAACTTGAAGGTTGCACCATTTTTTCGACACTAGACCTTGTCCAGGCGTACCACCAAATTCCCATCGAACCAACGGACATACCCAAAACAGCAATATCTACACCTTTCGGCCTTTTTGAATTCACAAAAATGACATTCGGACTACGGAATGCAGCACAGACATTTCAAAGACTAATGCATTCCATACTTTTAGGCCTTAACTTCTGTTTCGTATATTTAGACGACGTATTAATTGCATCCAAATCACTTGACGAACATTTAGAACACCTCGAAATTGTTTTTCAAAAATTTTCAGACAACGGACTTATAATTAATACGGACAAATGCGTTTTCGCACAGACAGAAATTGTATTTTTAGGACACACGGTCACTGGACAAGGTATACTTCCAAATCAAGACCGCATCCAAATTGTCAAAAACTATAAACGCCCAGAAACTGTTGATGGTATCAAACGTTTTTTGGGCACGATAAATTTTTACAGACGTTTCATTCCCGGCGCCGCGGCAGACCAAATTCTTCTAAACGATTTACTCAAAGGTTATAAAAAAAACAGCAAACAACTAATTGAGTGGTCAACACCACTAATTCAAGCTTTTGAAAATTGTAAATCAAAATTATGCGAAGCAACGTTGCTGAATCACCCAGCGATTTTAGCTCCACTCGCGATCATGGTCGACGCTTCAGATACGGCAATTGGGGCAGTTGTACAGCAGTACATCTCCGATACTTGGCAACCACTCGGTTTCTTCTCAGTACGACTTAACGAAACGCAAAAACGGTACAGTGCTTATGACAGAGAGTTGCTTGCAGCTTACTCTGGCATTAAGCACTTCAAATTCTTATTGGAAGGTCGTGAGTTCACATTGTTCACCGACCACAAACCATTAATCTACGCATTCAAACAAAACCCTGAAAAAGCATCTCCTCGTCAATTCAGACATCTAGATTTCATCGGCCAATTCACTACCGATATTCAACACGTCTCCGGCATAAATAATGTCGTTGCAGATACCCTCTCCCGCATCAATCAAATTTCTATTCCTGAAAGCATTGATTATGCAGCAATCGCAGATGCTCAAACCAATGATATCGAACTACGAGAGATTTTAAATAATAATACAAACACATCTCTTAAACTAGTGCAAATTCCGCTAACGTTCAACGCAACTAAATCCATATGTTGCGACGTATCAACCGGTGTACCAAGACCCTTCATTCCGCCAGCATTTCGGAAAATTGTTTTTGAATCTTTACATAATTTATCTCATCCGGGCGTAAAAGCTTCCATCAAATTATTGACTTCAAATGTTGTTTGGCCCTCCATTTCCAAAGATTCAAAAACGATGGCTCAAAATTGTATACCATGTCAAAAATCGAAAATTTCAAGGCACATCCAATCACCTCTCGGCTCTTACAATCTCGCTTCTCAACGATTCACAGAAATTCACTTGGATATCATTGGTCCACTTCCAATCTCCGGAAACAACCGATATTGCGTGACGTTAATTGATCGTTACTCGCGTTGGGCTGAGGCGGTGCCAGTGCCGGACATGACTGCTGTCACTGTCGCATTTGCCGTATATTCAACTTGGATAGCTCGATTCGGCGTGCCAGAATTCATCGTTACAGATCAGGGGGCTCAATTCGAATCACATTTATTTTCGGAATTATCTACACTTTTAGGCTTCCAACATCGACGTACAACTAGCTACAATCCAAAATGTAATGGCATGATTGAAAGATGGCATCGCACCATCAAATCAGCCATTATGTGTCACAACAGACCAGATTCGGCTAACATTTTACCGACAATTCTACTGGGACTTCGTACCACTTACAGCGAAGAACTAAAAACTACACCAGCAGAACTAGTTTATGGATCCACTGTTCGAATTCCTGAACAATTTTTTGATCAATCTTCCGATACCAAAATTTCACAAAACGATTTCGTTCAAAATTTGAAAAATCATTTCAAAGAAATACGACCAACACCAGCATCTCGGCATTCTACGAACAAAATTTTCATTTCGAAAGACTTGCCTTCCTCATCTCATGTTTTCTTACGGACGGACGCATTACGGAAATCACTTGAACCGCCGTACACAGGACCCTACAGAGTTATAGAGAAAACAGATAAAACTTTTACACTTGAAATTAAAGGCAAACCGGTCAAAGTATCAATCGACAGACTAAAACCGTGTCATTTGGAAAACACTCAAGACGTACAAACACCAACTACTAAAACCAATAGACCAAATTTCGACCAACAATTAATAGTTTCAGAGAACGGTAAAACTACATCAACAAAAAAAGTTACTTTCGATTTACAACAAAAACCACCTACAGAACCGACTCAAACAAGATCAAGACGAATTATCAGAACACCGTCACGATACAAACAATAATACCACAAGACTTCACACAATCACAAAATTCAATTATTTCAGACGAACGATACTTACTCACTTATACGTAAATTCATACAGAATCTACTGGAAGGGGAGTATTGTGGTGATATATTCCTAAATAAATCCTATCCAAAAATTATTTGTTCAGATTCGTATTGTCAACAAGTGAGTAAACAAATAGAAGCAATCATAGAGTTCAATAAAATATGGAACGCTTACATTCTCCCCTAAACGCAGTGTTCATAAAAACATAGCTTTTTTACCCAACAAACATTAGGTTTGAAAATAAAATGAAGTTGAAAATAGATATTCGAAATATGCAGTTCATTACTATATGTACTAAAAATAAATATAAATATAGTATGAACGATATGCATATCTAAGTGTTATAACGTTCTTTTAAAAAATACATTAAATAAATATAATAAATAATAAAGATTTATTTAAATAAATAAAATTTATGGTGTGTTTTAATAATCAAATGAATAGTTAATTAATTCCCCATAAGCGGACTTTCCAAAACTTAGCGATAGTGGAACGAACTTCAGCTGCTAGAGCAAAATCCTTGTGTAGAAGCTGCCTACAGAATTATCATGGAAAATATTGCTACAAAAGATGTGCAACATGCAATGGATCTCATCATATGCTACTCCACGACAACGAAAAGGCAATTAAAAAACCGAAAGAAACCCCTGCAAAAACAACCTTACAAACAGCTAATAAAGCTGCGCAAGGTAGCATTTTATTAGCTGCCATGGTAAAAATAACATGTAATGATGAAGAACACTTGGTCCGTCTTCTGACTGATCCAGGCTCCTAAGGCACCTTCATAACTGAAGAGTTAGCAAACAATCTCAATCTTACAAGAACACCGATTCAAGCAGACATCGCCCGAATGGGTCGAAAAGAAGCCGTGGTACGGCTCATTCATCAGTAGAGTTCATCATTAGTCCGCGGTTTTCTTCAAATTTCAAGCAAATAATAATGCCGAATCTAATGAAAGGCGCACCTAATGAGCCTATTGCACAACAAACCAAACTGGGATGGATTCTTACTGGGAATACATCTGCTAGTGTCAATATGGCAATGTATCAGACAATGAATGTAACCACCAACGAGATTGACAATCAATTAAAAAAGTTTTGGGAAATAGAGGAAGTACATAAACCAAGAAGTCATACAAAAGAAGAAAAGGATTTTGAAGAAATTTACGACAAAACTCATATACGCCTAACCGATGGAAGTTATAAGGTAAGAATTCCGTTTAATAATGAATTACTAATTTCCAAACCACTCGGTCAATCAAAAAAAAACAGCCATCGCTCGACTACTCCAAGTCGAAAAACGTCTGGCCAAGAACCCTGAGTTGGCACTACAATACCAACAATTCATGGACGAGTATGAGGCCTTAGGACACATGAAGAAAACTGAAAGCATAGATGGAGATACCCAACACTACTATCTTCCTCATCATGCTGTCTTGAAGGAGGAGAGCACAACGACAAAACTCAGAGTCGTTTTCGATGCATCGGCAAAAACATCCACAGGGACATCATTAAATGAATTAATGCTAAATGGTCCCACATTGGAGCAGGACTTAATGAGCATACTTTTACGCTGGCGAAAATATAGCTACGTCTACACAGCAGATCTAGAAAAAATGTTTCGTCAAATAAAAATTCATGAAGAAGATCACGAATATCAGCGGATTTTATGGAGAAAGTCTCCTGGAGAACAGCTGCAAGAATACAAACTTACAACCGTGACCTATGGCACTGCGGCAGCGACCTACTTAGCGGTGCGAAGGAAATCGCTCTCACTGATTTCTATGTTGACAATCTCATATCTGGAAACAACACGCTCGACGATGCATTATCAGCACAGAAACAGCTTATAGCAATGCTCAGATGTGGGAGTTTTAACCTCCGAAAGTGGGCTTCCAACAACCAAGCCCTACTAAACGCCGTACCAACAAATCTGCCGAATACTGGAATCTTGGAATTTAAGCTTGATGATACAATAAAAACACTCGGCCTTCGTTGGAATCCTGCCACAGACAGCTTCGGATTTCGCATTTCGTTATCGGTGTTTGATAACAGAAACTTTACCAAAAGGAGTCTACTTTCAGAGAGCTCAAAAATCTTTGACCCCCTAGGATGGTTAGCACCAGTTACTATAATAGCTAAACTAATCATGCAAGCAAGACCTTTGGCTTTTCTTGGGATCAAACATTAACTCAGAAACTAGCCACGCAATGGCAGGATTTTAAAACTGCACTTCCTTCATTAGAATTAATATCTATACCTAGATGGCTTTGTTTCGATGGTCTATATCACCGCTCAGTTTACATGGATTCTGCGATGCGTCTGAAAAATCTTATACAGCAGTCGTCTACGCTAAGAGCCTGAACAACGATGGAGATATCAACGTGACTCTTGTTGCATCCAAGACCAAAGTAGCGCCGATAAAAATATATTGTCGATTCCACGACTCGAGTTATGCGGCGCGTTATTGCTCACTAAGTTAATGAAACAGGTGTATGAAGCGTTACACATCCAAGATATAGAGATGTCATTTTGGACAGATTCAATGATCACGCTTTCGTGGATTAAAGGTCGTCCCCAAAAATAAAGATATTCGTCGCAAATAGGATTTCTGAAATACAAGAACAATCAAATCCAGCACCATATAAGCACCAAGGAAAATCTTGCTGATTATTAATAAACTACAGTTTATGGTGGACGGGTCCGAAATGGCTCAATAGGCCGACTCAGGATTGGCCACAACCTATTCAAGTCAACGACACCGCACTAGAGGTGAAGCATGTGATGTTAACTGCTATTGCTAAAATAGTTAATCCATTTGTGCAGCTAGTAGAAAAACATTCGGACATAAACAAAATATTCCGCATCATCAGCTATTGTCGACGCTTCATAAAGAAAAGTTTAAAGATGCAAGGCGGCCATATGACGCACAACATCGTACCGACCGATTTGGAGCTCAAGGAAGCAAGAGAAGAATTATGCAGAGCGATACAACAGGAGGAGTTCCAGAAAGAAATTATTCGTTTACAAAAACATGACTCTGTTTCAGCGAAAAGTCATCTCTTATCACTTAATCCATTTATTGACGAACAGCAAATCCTGCGAGTAGGAGGTAGAATTGCGAACAGCGCCTTACATTTCGAAACCAAGCATCCAATCATACTACCTTCAAAACACCGTTTAACCAAGCTGCTGATAGCTGATGCACACCTACGGACATTGCAAGGCGGCAGCCAGTTAACTCTAGCTCTTCTTAGAAGAAGGTACTGGATCATAAACGGCAGAAGTAGAATTCGGGCAGAAATAAATAACTGTGTAACATGTCATCACTTCAAATCCGCCAGCAAATTACAGTTAATGGCAGACTTACCTCAAGGACGAGTATTACCGTCACGTCCATTCACACACACGGGCGTAGACTTTGCAGGACCTATTCAAGTCAGAGTTTCTAAAGGAAGAGGCACGAAGTCCTACAAAGGGTACATAGCAGTCTTTGTATGTTTTTCAACTAAGGCTGTCCATCTGGAGATTGTAAGCGATTTAACTGCAATAGCCTTTGTAGCAGCATTCAGAAGATTCATTGCGCGCAGAGGTATATGCCAACATATTTATTCTGATAATGGTACGAATTTTGTCGGAGCTCGATCAATACTCGACAAGGAAAAGCGTGAGTGTATAAAACAAGCCACCCCAGAACTTCAAAAAATGTTGGCTAATAATGGCACAGAATGGCATTTTATTCCACCATCAGCATCACATTTCGGAGGGCTATGGGAGGCAGCAGTCAAGACAATGAAGTATCACCTAAAGCGAATAATCGAAGAAAGCACACTAACATACGAAGAACTTTCAACAGTAATTTCCCAAATCGAAGCATGTCAAAATTCAAGGCCACTGGTAACTATACCGGCAGATCCGTCTGAAGTAGTCCTAATACCAGGTCACTTTTTAATAGGCGATTCACTACTCGCCGTTCCAGAACCAGATTTGTTGCATGAAAATGTAACTTTAGGACAGCGTCGGAGACTATTGCAAAAGATGGTTCAACAATTTTGAAAGCGATGGTCGACCGGTTACCTATCAAGCCTTCAACAGCGGGCAAAATGGAATTGCAAACAGCCAGAAGTCAAACTAGATGATATTGTTTGGATTAAAGACAACAATCTGCCATCGACTAAGTGGCTCCTTGGGCGAATTGTCAAATTGCATCCGGGATTAGATAAGCTGACTAGAGTCGTGACAGTAAAGGATAGTTACGGCATAAACTTTAAACGTCCAATCTCGAAGATAAGAATTCTCCCTATAAAAGACGCAGAAGCTCCAGCGAAAGAACAAAGCAGAGAAGATTGCAGTAGATATACATAAGCGCAAGCACCAGAATCAAAATAATGACCTTGTTCATATTGAGTTTACTAGCAATGTGTTCCGTATAACCTGACTAGTTTTTCATATCAGCCCGGACTCTATTTTGAATACACTGGAAACGTGCAGTTTACAAATAACCAATGGAAGATCTTGTATATTTTAACATGACAACTTATCACAACGAGCTAAGTTTGTATCAAGCTTGCGTGAGAAAGCTGACCCTGCTCTGTTTGAACAGCTCTATTGCTGACACATGCTTAGTAATAACCAACCAACTGCAAAACAGCTTAGCAGATATCAATCAGAGAAACGAGTTACTCCACCACGGCAAAAATTATAGACGAAAAAGAGGTGCTATCAATATAGTAGGAAATATAGCAAGCGAGCTATTCGGGATACTAGACAATCGTGATGCAAAACATTATGAGCAGGAAATAGAAAAAAGCAAGGAGAATCAGGAGTATTTAATAAAGCTCATAAAAAATCAGACATCTATTGCCGATGCCACCCTCAGTCTGCTTAAGAAAAACGAGGAAGAAATGATTCAGCATTGGAAGATATTTAATCAGCAAGTAAATGAGCATTGGAACGATCTCAACAACATTAACAGATTCACAACTATGGCAATTCAGGCCTTGATGTCAATGTTGAAATTTAAAGAGATTCAAGAGAATTTAATTGAAGCAGTTCTAGATACTCACAATAAGGTAGTTAGTACTGCCATTTTAACACCACCACAGTTAGCAGAGGAAATCAACAAAATAACACAGCACTTGCCACCAGATGTAGTTCTGCCAGGACATCAGGACCCTGATCAAATAATAACCTTATTTCAACTGATATCTTGCAAGGGACGTCTGAATAGACGAAATTCAGTTACCACGCATCAAAGTGCCTATCTTCGATGGCAATTATGGAAATTGGACGGAATTAGAAAGTTTGTTCACTGATTTGATCGACAAAAAGTCAAGATTGACTGATTCACAGAAGCTCCATTATCTGAAAGCAAACTTAACTGGTGAAGCTGCTACCCTATTGAGAACGGTACAAATCAGTGATGTCAACTACAACGAGGCATGGAAGATCCTCACCGATCGGTACAAACATCGACGCTTCATCATCGACAATGATATCCATCGATTCCGAAATATGTCCGCGTCCACTCATGAATCCGCAATCGGATTGAGAAGCATCATAGATGTCTCTACAGACACAATACGAAGTCTGCAGGTTTTGGCAGTTCCGTCGAATTTGTTCTTGTGGAAACTGGTAGATTTACCTGAAGAAAAAAATTTGATCGGATGTAAAACTAATGCTAGTGGACAGATACAGAAATACAAGGCTAGATTAGTCGCACAGGGCTTTAATCAAAAATTTGGAGTAGATTATGATCAAGTGTTTGCTCCTGTCGACATGCAACTTTTCGAATTTTACTGTCCATCGCAGTGAGCCGGAAAATGACAATTAATCATTTTGATGCGAAGACCGCCTTCCTGAATGGTGACTTGGAGGAGAAGATATATATGCGGTAGCCACCGAGTTTTATCACCGATGGAAACGAGGCAAGGTATGTGTGTCAAACAAGAGTATTTATGGTTTGAAACAGTCAGCACGGGTCTGGAACGAAAAATTACACACCGTTCTCATCAGTGCAGGAGTCATGCAGAGCAAAGCTGATAATTGCTTATACACATACCATGGGAAAGATGGTTTCCTATTCGTATTAATATATGTCGATAATATATTGGTAATTTACGACGATAAGGAATGTGGCGATAAAATTGAGAAAGCGTTGCGTTTAAATTTTGAAGTTGATAACCTTGGTTTGATTTCAAATTATTTGGGTATGAGAATCACAAAAGATGAAAAATGTTATTTGCTTGACCAGGAAAAATACATTTTGAACGTTGCTGCTAGATTTAATTTGGAGAACTCCAAACCGACTGATATTCCATTGAGTCCATCGTATTACAAAGAGACCGATGAGGAGAAAATACCGAGCAATGAAAAATATCGTACAGCAATTGGATGCTTATTATACATATCGACGAATACGCGACCTGATATTGCGGCTGGAGTAGCAATATTATCGCAGAAAGTAGCTAACCCGGCGCAATCCGATTGAAATGAAGTGAAGAAATTGATTCGCTACCTCAAAGGAACTCCGAAACTTCTTTTGAAATTAGGGGATTCGGAAATGAGTGAGGAACTCATTGGGTACGCTGATGCGAATTGGGCAGAAGACCGCCAAACCAGAAAGTCCAATTTTGGTTACATATTTTTATTAAATGGTGCAATCAGCTGGTCTTGTAAAAGGCAGGATTGTGTGGCCTTATCATCAACTGAAGCTGAGTTCATCGCACTGTTCGAGTGTTGCAAGGAAGCGATTTGGATTCAACGTATTTTATATTCAGGTCGATTATAGCACCCACGGCAGCGAATCAATCGCGAATCCAAAACTACATATAAAAAAAATGTGAAATAATAATTTTATATCATAGTTTCATTGAAATCCCTTTGGATTTGTTTATAATTCGTCAACAAAAAATTGTTTCAGAATCGCTACAAACTTATTGCGTTTGTAGAAATTTTCCAGGATACTTTGATTTGCAGCAATTGTTTTCTATTTTTTTTATATGCAGTTTTCGATCCGCGATTGATTCACTCCCGCGGATTCTATAATCGACGTGATTATCTCAAATGGGAAGGAAACCAATCAACAAAAATATTCGAGGACAACCAGCAGTTAGCAGACATGTTTACAAAAGGTCTTGTTAAAGCAAAATTTCAATTATTTAGAGATAAATGTCAATTAGTTAATTAGGTAAATTGGTTGTATTAGAATCTAAGGAGATGCAAATTAAGGAGGTGTTGGAAATATGATTTATATTCATATTCATCAATCAATATAATGTTGTAATGTAGGCTATGATTTATATAATGTCAATTTGTAAAGAGAAGAAGAGAAGTGAAATGAATGTACAGTGAAAATCCTGAAAGCAGGAAATCACTTATCGCGAAAACTTGTGAGAGGCGAAAAAAATATCGAAAAATATCCCCGTTAAGCTAATTACCAAGAAAAGTTAAGGGCTAACCAGCGAATCAGTAAGAATCCTTAAAGAATTTGACGAAATTATTTCCTTACAGAATATTTGACATATCGGCCACCGAATTCGTAAAAACTGACAAATACAGTATTAAAATTAAAATGTGAATAGCAAAATTTATTATTTTTAAGAAAAGTATGCTTTGGAAATTTTGATGTATTCTACCATATCCTTCAGTTTGCGCGTTAATTTTCGCTCTCTTAAGTGACGGCTGAACTGAACGAAAAGTTCTTAAAGATTCGCTGGTCAGTAACATGCACTTTCTGTATATCGCGTTCTTACTTAAAGTTGTTACTGACTCGCTGGTTCCCCCATGAACCTTTAACGCGAAAACTCCTGAGACGCGAACGAAATTTCGTCGCTCGGTACTAATTTATAATTTTGGAATCCTCGGACGCGAAAATTAAACAAAAGTAAATGTCAAAATTTTCTTTCTTCCTTCATTGTGTGTTTGCACACACAATGAAGGAAGAAAGAAAATTTTGTTCTTAATATTATTATTAATTACTAAAAAAATTATATGTATTTTCGCCATTACAGTTCTATAAAGGGGATTGATACTGCTTCTTCAATCATTTTGGTCCATTTATTTTATGTATTATTTTACATTATCCACATAGATAAAATCAGTACCAAACTATAAAATTAATAATCTAAATTTACAAGAAAATTCGATATATATGTGTAATAATTACAAATATTATAAATTTTTATTTTAATAGTTTTTCAGAAAATAGTATTTTTACACGTTGTAGTGCATAGATGTACTACTTAAATTAATCTATTTTATCCATCCAAATAAAGTATTTTCCCACAATTAAAAAAAAATAATCCTCAAAGACGAAAAAATCTTGAAAGCCGGAAAATTTTGCGGTCCCGTCAGTTTCCGGGTTTGGGGATTTTCACTGTATATTCTATATATAGTCTGTCATAATATGTCATTAAGATAACATGTGTTATATTTACTATGCAGATATAAATATAAGGCAAATAAAGTTTGGTTATCATTAGATATAATTATCATCATTAGATAGTCTTTAATTCAGTGATCACAGTCCCATCTTATAAATATAAATTATTTAACAGACTGGACGGATAATTAAGCAGGGTCCAGCACAATAGATCTTTTAGGTCGCAGTGCGAGGTGACTGATCGCCCACATGGTCCTCCAGTAATAATACTAATACTCAACATGTTGCTTACATTTTGTGATTTTTTCATAAACCTGTCTTCCCAATTTTCCAATATTATAATTTATTATAATTTGAGCTCAAATTCATTAGGAACAAAGCAAACTCGCACCTGGTGATTAGTTAATGTGACTTAGGCAAGAGAAATGTGACTATTTCATATGAATATTGCTTGCTTGCTAAATCATTGAGTTTTGTTTCTGTTTGAAGTTTAGACTATGTTTATCATTTCAAACTGACCAATAGGCATGTAATTTAGGGGCCCCTTAGTATTGGGGGCCTGAGAAAATTACCCATATTGTGAAAAATCAATTTGTTTTCGATGGCACAGTGCAACATGTATTTCATTCTAGAAATAGTTCCGGAATGGTACTATTCGTTATTGAAAAATGTCACTGACTTCTTGAACTATCGCGTTACATCCATATATTGATCGATTAATATAATATAACGAAGTGCTTTAAATACCATGACACATTTTTCACCAATAATTTAATCGTAAATATCGTCAATAAAACGAAAATATTTAATTAAAGCAAACAAAATTCGGTTAACATTTATTAATGTCAAACCGGGAATAAAAATCACCTCACCCTCCCCTGTTTACATTTAAGGGGTCGGCCTACTTGAGTCTCGAACATTCTACAGCACTACGACACGAATAAGATACAACACAAATTAAAAGGAAACTTAGGTTGGCGGAAAATATAGGTTAACAACATATTGTATCTACAGTTACACACAGACAAATAATTCGATATAATTTTTTACAGTGACGTATCTATAAGTTTTCATGTGCGAGCAGTTTGAACTTTTAGAAATTAGAAAATTAATCGAAATTTAAGAACTTTGACTTTCTCACGACGCTTTGACTTTTTTTCATAGGACAGCAAACTCCGTCGTAGAGAATTCCTCGAACTAATATTTCATTAGCATACTTATACTCGTACATAGGTGAATTTAATCAATACATTTCTTCTTGGTTAATTGGTTATGAAAACAATGTGCAAAGATTTACTTATTCTCAGATTCTTCTACAAAATAAACGCTAAACTGATTACAATTTGATTAACTAGCTTTTGGTTGTTGGAAAAACGCCATTAATGGCATGCTATATGGCAAGTGATACTCTGTGTCACAAATAAAAATCCCACCAAAATACAAAGTGTCAAAGTGAAAAAGGAAGACCGCATTAATTTTTTATTAAATACAATACATATTAAAATAAAAGACTGTAAATAAGGACCAACCTTAAGCGGCTTTGGGGTGTACTCTATTGATAAATCCAATGGGTTGTAATTTTGTATAAGATGTATCGCTGGCCAAAATCCAATACCAAGGTTCATATATTCTCAGGATAAAAAGAAAATGAATAATTCGATAAAAACGCAATAATTTATTAGCTGTACTTTCATTGTGATGAATCTGGTATTTCAATCATATGTCCTAGATCGATATACTCTCGCATTTGTTTCCCGTAATTATTCCGCAATTCAGGATGTGATAATAATTTACGCTCTAATGCACGAAAACGCCTTGTTGCTGCTTGTAGAGAATTTCTTAAATCAGCGGGTTGCCGTTTAAATGGTAATTCTCCATCAGCTCTTCTATGATGAGTGTTGACAAAAAACTGCTCGCATTCAACTTCTTCTGGTGTCAATTTATTGTTACTGTTTGGCAAATCTTCAATTTCCCAAAATTTACGCAAAGGTTGTTTCAAGTTTAAATTATCTTTAATTTGCAAAGTAAATGTTGTTGTGCTCTCTGTAGTTGGTGATGGTTCAAACATCGTTTTTTGTAAAATTAGTGAATTAGATCTTCTTTGTCTCTCCTCCATTATCTCAAAAAATTTGTCTGCTCCGATTAATAAGTCGATATAGACGCTGGCTTATGAAAATCTGAATCAGCTAACTCCAAATTTTCTTTTATTTTCTCATTTCTCAGAAAAATCTTTGATTTTGGTAAGTATGTGGGTAAATGCTTAGTTATGAGTATGTACCTCCAATGTGGTTTTCACATTTTGGTCATACATCGATTAAATCGATTGCAATACAATTACTGACTTCCCCTTTGCTGTTATATCTCCCGACGTCAATCCTGTAATGCATATGTTCGTCTTATCACGTCGAAGGCACAACCTCTGGGTACAGTTTTCCGATATAAATGATGATTGTGAGCCAGAGTCTAATAAAGCTCGACACTTTTGCATTTGCCCAAATTTATCTGCAAGTCAAGCTAACTTAAGACTCAAACCTGTAGTCAACCCCCAAATAAAGCTCAATAAATATCACTCAATCCCACACTCAGCACGCTAATCAATCCCGAAATCAGCATGGTCCGAAAAAATGCATGCGCACGTGAACTCAATTGAAGTTAATTTCCAACTCAACACAAAACTCTCCCCAAATAAATCCACAACTGGACCCTCACTAAACCTAAAATCAATCGCAACTCAACTACAAACTCGACCCTCAATTAAACACCAAACTCAATCCCTAAAGTAACACGGTTCAAACCGCGCACCGAAAACCGCTTGTATCTATGAACTCAACTCAAGCCTAACTGATGTCGTGGGCTTAGAAAAATGTTTGTTCTTTTTTGACAGGAATTCAATACTTTGGTTTTTTTAGACCGAAGCAATTATTTACAAACGGGGCTGCATCAATAAAGGCTCTCTCAATGCTAGAAATGGAAGCAAACATCCTCTCCACAGATGGAACGATTCACAGTATTGAGGAAGTTTCCATGGATCTAATACGCTATTGCGAAGCACTAATCAAAGCATTCAGGAATCAACATATATCCAAGAAGGGAAACGAAATTTATGTTGAGGAAAAACCGCACCCATCTTACAACAGGCATCAGATTAGCCTGCCGGAAACTAAATAAGGAAACCCTAAAGAAAATTCTACGAAGAATAAATTCAAGCCCTCTACGAACCCTTTTATCAAAACTTTCAAGGTTACAAGATACAATAAACAGCTTCATAGACAACACAATTTGGACAACTGTACGAAGAACTGATTGAACGATTAACACCAACGAGCTCAATTCAAAAACAAATCTCGCAATGAATCTAAGAACTTAAAGGTCAAAAGTCAAGAAACAGAAGAGCAGTAAATTGGATGGAAAGCACGTGGAAATGGATCGCAAGCTCACCTGACGCCACGGATTAGGATCAGATAGTGAAAAGGCAGAACCAGGTAATCAACAATAACAATCAACAATACAAAATCAATAGAGTATTAATGAAACAAAATTGTAGAACGTGTAAATGAAGTCGATAAAATGCTGTACAAGTACGGTACAGTTCAATAACAATCAAATTATCGAACCCTTAAATGATCATACAGTCTTCATAAGCAACTTTAAAGGAAACATCTTTTATAGCAATAGAAGTAAACATTTGGAAGAACATTTTTTAATTCAATATCATAATGAAACAATAAAAATTGGCGAATAAACTTTTACGAATAGAGAAGTAAGGACATTCCAATTATTGTCACCGGTGCTCTTAAAAAACCATCAAAATTGACCCAGGATACGCATATAGCTTGTATCTAAATAACGTCGAACAACTTTAAGATTTTTTCAACGAACATAAAGAAGCTGTCCTCATTGACTTTAGCATCATAACCATTGTCATCTGCTTAGTCGTCATTTTTCTCGCCAACAAAGCTAGAGTGAGACGAAAAAGAAGAATGCTGTTTGTCAACAAGCCTATCTATCAAGACGGAATTTTAAGTAATCAACCAGGAATTCAACCCAAAGAAATTGAGTTTCTGACCCATAAGACATGGATCTTGAAGGAGGGTGAAGTTACCACCACCATTAATTTCGAGTCAACATGATGTGTTTTTTGTCCGGTTAGTATCCGGTGTGACCAAAAATCACATCAAACTTTAATCCGGAAAAAGATAACACATTATTTGGTTGTCTGCAAGACCTTCAAAATTATATTATCACGTCATACCATATATCTGTTAAACAACTTCGGTTTATTCCAGGCAGATCGATATCCACAAATTTGGTGGAATTTACGAGTAAAACGATGAACGTTTTACTTCTAAATTCCACCAATTCCAACGTTCTAACTGATGTATGTAGTTTACACATAGACTTCACTAAATCATTTGATTCTATCTGTCATCGTAAGGCCCTTCAAATTTGTAATAGTTCGACTCGTATTTATCAAAGTGTACTCAATTTGTGTTAATTGGAAATAAAAAAACCAGAAAATAAAGAGTTATAAAATTTCTAATGTCCATATAACGTCCATATTTGCAGATATTAAAATTTTCCATACCATCAGAAAAAGCTGTGATACTGACCGATTACAAAATGGTATAAAAGGCCTTAGTGAATGGCGTGGCCACAACTCATTATACATTTAAATATCAAAAAATGCAAAATTTTAACAATGAAAAAAATCCTATAATTAATACATCCAAACTCAATAGGGCCGAATTGCCGGGTTTTTGTGAAATTATCGATCTGGGAGTCTCATTCAACGAAAACATAACGTTTAATAGGCATATAGACAACATCATAGCGAAAACGAACTCAATGTTATGATTTATCAAACGATGGACCAGTGAATTCGAAGACAAATCTGCATTATTGACGCTGTATTTCCCAAGTAGAGGAAACGCCAACTGTCTGGAGCCCTTAGTATTCAATTCACATCAATAGAATCGAAAAAAAAAACAATTGGGATATAAAAAAACGACGAGCTTGTATCCGAGACACGACCTATTAACGTAGGACTACGTTAAAATGAAACAACTTTATTTATAATTTAAGGCGGTATTCCACTAGAAAAAATGTACTGTGAGTAAAATTAAAGGAAGAAAAAAATATATATTTGGTAGATGGGCGAATGAAACAAAAAACCTTCTGAGTACAAAAATATTTGTGTCTGTAGTAGTGTAGACTCCTATAAAAATTATAAAAATTATCAAATCGGGAACTTTTTATAGGAGAGGACTCACTAACACACATACATAAAATTAGTATTTGATGAGAAATATTTCTCGCACACTAATAATTTTATGATTAAATATATTCTTTTAGCGAAGTGTCATTATCATTTCTAATTAAAATACGTACATGCGTACACGTACAGGAATAATAAAAAAGTTTAAAAAAGTGACTTTAATTAATTATTTTGATTGCAAAAATTCCACAAGAGACTTGTATAACAATTTAGGATATTTTCTAGGTTATGTTGCAATTGCTGTCAAAGTTTCTCCTTAAAAATATGCTATAAAAAAGTAAAAATAAAAAAACACACGACGTTTTTTTGTTAGAGATTTTTTAAATTTTTACAGAAAATATACTAAAAAATATAATTCTGATGTGGGTATTAATAATATTTAATTTTTAGATAATTTTGGGATGTCAAACTAACCGAATTACTAGTAACATTAATTTTTTTTAAAATATTATTGGTTATGTTTTTGTGTGCTGTCAATATTTCTCCTTAAAAATTTGCTATAAAAAAAGAAAACGTTGTCTTTGTCTATTACATAGAGTTTCAGACTTTTTTCTCTTTTTCTTTTTTTTTTACTATCAGTAAAATTTAAGGAATATTTCTAGTGGAATAGTACCTTTAATAGAAACCCAAATTTAAAAATTAAGAATTAAAACTGTTTATTTAGTAAAAAACCAACACATAATCACTCAATTTAAAATTAATTTTTATTTCATTTGTACAAAGTATACATTTACATATAAACAAAAAACTGTATTTGGCAAAACATAGTACCCATAGCAAAATAATTTTTCAGTTTTTCCCTTGATTTAAATGTTATACATACAGTAATACGTAATATAACCACATCCTTTTATATTCATGGTACTAAGAACAAACAATTTATTTTGATGCGGATTTGATTATTATTTTGTTACTGTATGTTTTGTCAAGGAAACCAAATTAAATCAAATGACGTTTTAAATAAAATTAGTTTCCGGTCACTTGGAAACTTTGAAGTTCCATAACTCGCAAACCTAATAAATTTCGGCCTGATCTTTGCAACTATGGTATACATTTTCCTAGGATTGCATAGGTTATATAACAGCATATAAATTCAAAAAATGTTCGCAATATTTTACATAATAAGAATAAAAATTTTTTGAATTTTTTTATTTTTATTTTATAGCTTTACATCAAAATGGCGTGCGGCATGTTTGATCAAGTTCATCACTATTTAATTAAAATTGAAATTAAAATACATATTAATAATTTGTTGTTTTAATTATTTTTTTTCAATCCACAAATTTTTATTTAACTTGGTTTGATTTTTACAGTTTTTAAAACTTTACATTTATATTTAACAAGCGACGTTGCTTTAATCAAATAAATTTCGTAAATATGTCATTTCCGTGACGCGCGTCATTACATTGAAATGTTGATTTACCCCCCATTACTACTATAATTAAACAGAAATGTTTGTGTGTAACGCTCAAAGGTTACTATGATTTTTTTTTTCTAATTTTTTTTTTTTGCACTGTAAAAATAACTTAGCAGTCATCAAAAAGAAATATTAAAATTTTTTCAAAACGCCCAAAACCAAGTTAACAGCAAGTTAACAAATACCAATTCATCCTTAAAAGCCCTTACTCTTTGGTTTAAGGTTTATTTAGGGTAAAATCATCCTTAAAAGCCTTTAATCTCGAACTACTTTTACATCAAATGTTCAAATGCTAATTGTGGCAGCGGCCGCTGGACATCACCATTAGGTGTAATATCTTTAGCAAAACATTACATAACTAAAGTTATTCACAAAATTATATCCGTCCTAGGACGGGCTGTACCCCCTATTATATAATGAAAACAAAGACGTAGTCCTACGTAAAAAATAATTGGATTACGACTATGATATTCCTTATCATTAAAATGTGGCAGACCTACCTTCAAATAAGACAAGAGGCCCAGACTATAGGAAACGTTCTGCCTTTATTGAAAAAGTTTTTTTTGGTTATATAGATTCACCGTACATCACTGAAAACATCTCAATTCATGTTCCAGGTAGAAGGCGCCGTTTTCATCGATTTTTGGATTTTGAACACCATTTCACAAATTACAGGAAAAATAAGATGTAAATTAATATATAATCTATTAATAGATTGGAAAAATCATTTAACGTTGCGGAACATTAATTTACCTGTGATAAATACTTTTTAGTACAAATTTTTGACATTTATTTCAAAAGTATTCCCCTACATTCACAACTTTTTAATTGTAATAATTTATTGATAATTTCCCTACTAACATGTTTATTCTTTCATTTTAGTGCAGTAATTCCCGAGAAATTGATGGATTTTTGTCAGAAATTTTGATGGATGGTACCCAGAAGTAAATTTAATAGCTTTTTTATCACGGTTTGGCATTGGCATAGGATACAGATTTACAGGAGGGAAGGGACTATTTATGTGTAGGCTTAATATTATTCTGCCATTGAATAATGTTTTTTCAGGATTTCATCGAAAACTTGTTAGAATTGTGCTGTTATACAGAATATATATATATATATATATATATATATATATATATGTTTATCGCGAACAAAACATGGATATCCGATGTAAATCTCTACAAATTGGCCAAATCAGTGAAGGTGATCTTGATATGACGGTAATTCCCGATTTGTGAATGGGATAATCAGAATATGTACGTCAATTTCGTTCAAAAAATGAGAGATGGCATGGGAGTATAATTACCGGAGACTAATACTACTGGTATATGTGCGCGTGTTAGTGCATAAGCATTTCATTATTGTTTGTTTTGGAGATTTAAAGTCAAGCGATATTTATGTTTTTCTTGTGATTATTGTGCTTAATAAATATTTTTAGTATTAAAAAATGAATGGGATTATTCCTTTTATGTATTATGATCGGAAAATTAAAACTAGAAGATAAATATAATGAGTATTTGCGCGATTCGTTGGATCCTTTCAATACTATATATCCGACCGGTGGTGAGTTACACATAAATTAATTTCATTATATTTTATTGATTAAATTAAGTTTTTTAAATTTTTTATTTTACAGTTTTATCGGAAATTATCGGCCCCAAAGCATTTAATTTACAAACTAATAGAATAAATTATGCCATTTATTGGTCACATGACCAATCCAATGTGTATCCCCAAAATTTGGAAGTTTTGGCTAGTTTGAATTTCTATGCCAGTGGGAGCCACCAGCGACGAGTGAGGTTAGATGCATTTGCGGTGATGAGCCAAAGTAAAATCCCATCTAGTATAGCTCGGATCAGCAAAATTATTGGTACGGACTTAGTACACCATCACATAATTTTCCCAGCAACGTCGGCAAATTTTTCACCGCGCTATAATTAATCTAGCACAATAAAGACTTGCAAACTGTCCGCCGAAATTTCCCCAGCGGAATCCAGTTACAGAATAGAGCTAATTATGTTTAAACATCGCCAATTATGCCAATTTTGGAGTGTTGGTAGCAAATATGAAGTATAAAAGCTTGGCCAGATGCAGGTGATGTCGACCTGCTTTCCAAACCGTCAAATTGAATTTTTGACCCAATTTAGACCTATAGTATCAAAATTATTTAAAATATATATTTCGGCCTTACAAAACGTCTCAAATTCTTTAAAAATTAAATTTTGTTAAAATTGATATAATTTCGTCAACGGAAATTCGCACGCCAATTGGGCCAAAATATTATTTTTAATAATTTTGATACTGCAGGTAAAACAAATGGGTCACAAATTGAATTTGACGGTTTCGAATACCGGTCAACATCCTGTGCTGCATATGGGAATGCTTTAAGAAATTTATTTGACATTATCAAAAAATCAAAATTATTCAAATATTCAAAAATACTTATTCTAAATTATTACCTCGTTTTATTTTTTCACATTATCAGCATATCAACCATAATTTGTTTAAATTTTTAAAATTTTATTTATCTTAAATATTTCGCCTACTTTTGGCATCTTCACACTCTATGATAATGTCGTGCATAGCAATTATTGTATTTTTTAAGATTTTAATAGTGAATTTACCGATTTATGTTATTTATTTAATTTATATGTGTTTAACTTATTGATGTTTTTGAATTTTTATTATGTACGATTACAAGCAAGAAAAAACTTAAAATTATAAAATTACTTACTGAAGATGCCAAAAGTAGGCGAAATATTTAAGAAAAATAAAATTTTAAAAATTTAAACAAATTATGGTTGATATGCTGATAATGTGAAAAAATAAAACGAGGTAAAAATTACAATACAAATCAGCGAGAAAATTGAAAATTTATAAAAATTATTCTAAATTAGCTAAACTAATGAGAAAACTATAAATTTATGTCGCTCCTAGATGGTAATATTTCCATCAAAAGAGTTGAAATACTTCGTAGCAGCGTTAAACTTTCCTTTCTTGCTAAATAAAAATAAATTAAAATAAAGTGAATAATAAAGTAAATGCTTGTGTATTAATGATTACTTACACTTCGAGGATCATTGTCTCGGTACCTCTGCGTTCTGCGTGGCAAAATTTCTGAAATTCTTTCGCGTCGGTTTATTGATCTGCGGGCACTTCCCGATAAACTGGTTGGTCGGGACTCTGGATGTGGGCGACAAGAATTTGGTGACGGAGATGGTAGTCGCAGTGTTTGGGATGGCAATGGTTAAAATATAGGTTGTAGAAATGAAGAATTAGGTGAATAAGTTGTTTGTGGTGCTGTTGGGGGGGGGGGGGGGGGGAAGGGATGGTTTAAAGGCAGCGGACTTGGTACTTCTTGTTGTGGTGATGGAGGGTGTGACAAAGAATATTGTGATGGTGATAGAATGGAATTTGATAGAATGGGTGGGTATGGGATAGGATGTCGAGGGTATCAATGAAGAATATTCTGGTGAATGTGGTGTGGATGTAAGAGATACGGATGACATGGGTCGAACGTATAAAATAAAATTGTAACTGCATTAAAAATAACTACCTCATATATTAATAATAAGCTGCTCGTCTGATGTCAGTGTGGTTTCAACCATTTCACGGCCGCCTGTTTCATTTTGGATTGCTCCAATCTTGTTGAGCTTTACCTTAACATTTTTTTTAGGTCCTGCCATACCTGAAAATAAGCAAAAAATATTTAATGTTTTTTATATTTTTTACTTATCATATAAATTTATTAAAATATTTACTCGTTTACATTGATCAACTCTTCATGGATTCAACGATAAACTATTTAATTCATTGGATAGTTCTTCCCATTGTTGCGCCCTTAAATCATTGCCATGGACCGCACCGAAATCAAACAACTGTTCATGATTCCTCTAGCTTTTGTTGCGCAGTTACTCGATTCTGTAATTACATGAAATGAAGTTAATAGGTGTTTGATTATAGTGAGTTTTACAAATTATTTAATAAAACAAAAATGATAATGTATTTTTCACGATTGGTGATAACTGTAGCAGACAAAAGTGAAGTGCATGATAGGGTATAACAATAAATAATGTCCATAATTACAGTTTTTATTTGTTAAAATTGTAATGATTCAAAAATATAAATAATCCAACAAAGATAAATGACAATTATTCCGTTTTTTATTAGCGCCGGTTAGATCATACGCGAAGCAGTCAATTTCCTACAATCCTACATTTAAATTTGACGAGCTTTTATTGGTAAATTGAATTAGTTTAACGTCAAACTAGAATTTTTAGAAAATTTTATATGACGGATCTCGGCAGCAGCTCCGGATAGCAAATAAAATCGCACTAATTGTTGTCATAATTTACTGCATTTTTTTATTTGCTATCCGGAGCTATAACAAGAACCGTCATATAAAAGTTGCTCCCGATAGCGGCTCCATATAAATAGGTAGAGCTAAATATTTTTTATATATAAGTTTCTAGTGAGGGATTGGATTTATTAAAAATTATAGTTTGATGTTAAATAAATTTAATTTACCAATAAATCGCAGGTCAAAATAAATATCAATAACAAACGAGGTGTAGAAACTATAGATCTACTTTAACTGCGTAATCTATTTGCCAGCTGTAACTAGTTTAAGTAAAATAAAAAGAAACCGAAATGCTTTAATATAAATGTATAACTGCTTTATTAGCTGTATTACAAAGAAGTGAAAAAATAATGAGTTTTGACATTTAGATATTAGCATGAGTTGATTCAATATTAAATTGGTCTGATCATTTCCCAATGAGCATTTCAACACGAGGTGCCATTTTTATACTTTGCCATCCGTGAACCTAAATTAAAACTTGTTAAATTTTTTACGAATTTTGTTAACGACAAAAGGGTCTAGTGTTCATTTTTTTGAAGACATTATACGAATCGAAAAAAAAATTGTTTTTGTTATCAATACAATGAAATTTTTTGAAATATTTTACTATAACGTATTTTGTTTTGTTGTATTGTTGTGCGTATTCCATTTTTGTACGAGAAATTAATTCCCGAGGACTAAATTCACGGCACTATTAAAATTTAATTTCCACATAACACCATATACACGAAATTACACCCGCGTACACCCGTAGGTATCACAAATTTCACTTTGAATCGCTTAGATACATTCTTAGATACATTGCTTAGAATTCCAAAATATGTACCTATTCACTTTATATTAGATTATAATAATTTTTCTTCACTTATAACGTTTTGTCACTTATTTATAAACAAACATCAACAAATGATTAAATAAAAGTGTGAATTCCCCGTCTCATCAGCAAGGGAATGACTTCTCTCTCGTGTACATAAGCACCAAAAATTTGAACCGGTTTCACCCGATTAACAAATACAAAGAAAATTAATGACAGCACACAATAAGACTTTTTTGTATGATATATTTACATACATATTCAAAACGCTCATGGAAAACCTCACATTTTTTTAACGAAATTGACCTACTGTTCACGGTCGTCATAAGCAAAACATAGCCCCATTTTCAAAATTTGTAATCTTCGTTTGCTGCAACGATAATGTATCGTCAATCGTTTACTCATTATCACATAACTGGAGGTTAAAGGAAAATTATCTTGATGTACACGTCGCATGAGGAAAATCTCTTACTTTGAAATAAAACGCAAAGGCGACTTTGTCAATCACAATGAAATTAATTTGTATCTGTTAAAAATTATCATAGGAATTTACTGTGCGATAATTTGGGCGTGTTCGGTTTTCTCAAATAAATTTCAAAAATTAGTACTAAATAATATTTATCACAGGTTTCGGATACAGTCTTAAGGTAGATCCGCACGATGTGTTTTCACAAGTACTTTTACAAATGTGTCAACATTTGTGACAATTTTTTATGGCCACATGTTGTGTTTTTGCTTTTGTGATTACATATGTTTCCTCACATATGTAATTTTCGAAAATGATTTTTATCCATTTTGGTATGTTTTTACACAGAGTATAACCTCAAAAATTTAAACAAATGTCATCATTAACCATGGTTTTGACCGTAATTTTTCCTTTTTTTTATTTTAATTGTAGGTATTAATGAATCTAAAGAAATCAAAGTCGCCTGGCCATAAATTAATCTATCGCCGTCCATATTAATATTGAAAAACACAAATGTTTTTAATGGCCGTGTGGATGTGATTTTCAACTTCACAAATATTTTAAAACACACTTGTAATTTTTGACATATTTTCGTTTGTTAGAACATAACTGAAAACACATCGTGCGGATCGACCTTAAGACTGTGACCGAAACCTGTAACAAATATTTTTTAGTACAAATTTTTGACAAATTTTTGAAAAATATTCCTCTACATTCACAAATTTTTATTACGCTGCCCGAATTGTATAATAATTTTTTGAAGTATTCCCCTTCTGTCATATTGTTGTTTGATTTTAATGGCAAGCAACGCATTTTTTATACGCATCTAATTGGCTTTCGTCTAATATTATATATTGTAGCGTAGGGCTGTATTTGTTAGGACGTAGTATAACAGAATGATGGTGCAATAATTCTCGCCAAAAATTTGGAAAATATAATACGATAGCTACGTTTATATACAGGAAATGGGAATAAAAAATATTGGAGGCAACTCTATTACGAATTAAAATAAATCGTTAATGATGTGGTGCATCCGATTCAACGTTTTAATTCAATCGACCAATTAATTTTTTAATAGCTTCAATAATCTGTCAGGCGATAGTGGTAGCTCTCAAATTTACCCCCTAGATCAATATGCCATATAAATAAAAACCTTTAGTTGACATAAACGAGAAGAAAATAATTGTCGGCAAGCTGCTGCAGTTGAAAATTATTATATTGCTATTATTATGTTGCTGCAAACGATATATTATGTTATCGTATTGACTAGTTGACATTTTATTTTGGTGATGTAAAATGCTAAGGCTACCATGTTAAATGACGACCGAACTCGTCGATTATTCTGTTTGTGTCAAAAATTAACATAGCGAAAGACCGTGATAATTTGGGTGTATGCGGTTTTTTCAAATAAATGTCAAAAATGTGTACTAAAAAATATTTATCAAAGGTTTCGGGTTTTTATAAAATTTTATTAAATTTTTTTCACTGAAATCTTATAAGTATTTGCTAAATCGATTTCTTTAAATTATAAATAAAACCTATCACATGACAGCATCGGCAAATAAACGAGACCTTTTACTGTTCATTTGTTGGAAATATGTTTGATCAAATCAATGCACTATTTATGCTGGAATCAATTATATAAAGATGCCGAGTATAGGTATTGAAGAGATCATGAGTTTCTTCATCTGTATAAACACCCAATACACTATGGTGACCATGAACCGGAAGACATGATGTCCAAGAATTTCAATAAAATTCACCATATGTTCGACTTTTACTTAAGCACAGAAAGCATTAAACGTAGGTTGAAATTACATTATGCTCTGACCTGAAAATATTGTATGTCAATTTTAATTTTTTTTGATTTTTTAAAATAAGGGGTTTGTCAACCGTACCTGCTGTAGCAATAAGCCAAAAAAGTTTACTCCAGAAATGTTAAATCAATTCAAGAAATGGTTAGAATATAATAACACCCCCACCCTAAAAAAATTTCGCCAGAGGCTTATTAACCCATTCAAAATGTATCAAACATTATACAACGCATTGGAGCAACTGAAGATTACCCTGAACGTAGCTAGAGTTGGCTACCATTGCAGCAAGGACGCTGTGCACTAAACAATCTATACTCGGCCAGAAGCTAGGTTCAATAAAATACACTGACTGTTACAAAAATACTATACTAGCGATTAGGGGTTGCAATTTAATACTGGTAGCTACCATCAACAACATGCGAATAATTTACCAAAAAAAATATATGCGGCCACCACGGTAAACGCCAATAGTTTTAGCATTTTAATTTCATTCCAGACAACGAAATAAACATTGATAGTGCCTGACTTCAATAAAAAAATCCTAGAAAATTAGAAAAGTATTTAACCCTAATCAACATGGGATGAGTCTCGCAGACTCATTTTAAATTGGTAGTAATTGTCGAAGCTGTGTAATATCTGCGAAATTGAATTTTAATTTTGTTATTGCAATTTATAAATAAATAAATTTAATATATTTTATAATTTTTTAAAATTACATATGAGTTCGAGAGACTCATCGCATCCTGGAATACGTCGGTAAAATGCCCAATGCTGATTAGGGTTAAGGACTTATTCGCCATTGCTGTCTATACTATAAAAATTAAATTTAAATTATTTATTCATTTGATACATACAATATTTACAATCGGTACCAACAATTATTGCTAACTAAAACTATTAGAATTAAAAGAAAAAAACGTAAATAAAACAGTCTTGAACAAATCTTTCAACAAGTTCACATGTTCCAGGATCGGTTCCGAAAGACCATAGTTTATTGGCACCAGGTCTATAAATAAAAGCCCACCACGTTGACGCATTCGGCGTTTGGCAGCATAGAATTTTAGAAGTGCGAGTAACTCGGTACAGTCGATACGGGAATTAATAATATCGCGCACGAACAGCGCAGAAGCTACGTCTCAGCGATAATCAAGACGTTGCAGTTTCAAAAGATTACATCGATCCTGATATGGTGGGAGGGCATATTCCATAGCACGTGTGGACGGCAAACATGGGAGCGCGTACAAAACAAATTGTTTCTGAACACTCTCAATGCTCCCGGAATGACAGTGGTAAACTGAAGATGCATATTCCAAAATAGACCGAACAAACGAGACATACAATGATATCAAAGTTATCGGGTCCCTAACATCTCTGCAGTTTCATTTAATGAAGCCCAATATAATATGCCACTTTGAAATAATGACGTTAACATGCTTGGTGAAAAATGGGCCAAAGTGACTACCTTGAGGCACGCCAGATGGCACACGAAACAATTGGGAGTAAGAACCCAAGATCTTAACGGAATGCCAACGATCAGTGAGGTTGGAACGCAATCATTTAATAGGAATGAACTGAAAATTAAGACTCTCTAACTTACTAATAAGAACAGAGTGGTCAATCATATCAAAAGCTTTGCCAAAATCTGTATAAACAACGTCAAGCTGATGTCTTGAATTTAAACTATCAAATAAGTCGGAAGGGTCAAATTCTCAGCACAACACCTAAACAAAATCGGCGGGAAGCCATCATAACTCCATCCCTTTCCAACCTCGAGCTGGAGAAAGTAATCCCGAACTTTTTCTTCGGTAAACTTGAAAATATTAAATTGATCGAAGCTGGGCAAAGCTGGAGAAACGATAGTGGGCGACCGAACAGGTTTGTAAACCGACGCAAAAAAATTGGCACAGATTACAGATGTCCAAGGGCTGACTAGCGATGGAGCTCCGGTAAGACATAGAAGACGGAAAGTCATCTACTTTTTTCTTGCTGTTAATGAAATTCCAGAACTCCTTAGGACTAAATGTTAACTCTTCCTCAATTCGCACTACATACGTAGTTGTTGTAAAGGAATCAGTTTAGGCACTTAAATTCCTTGCGGGCTCTATCAAAATCAGGGGTAGTATTTAACACCATGAAATGAAACAGGGAATAAAGCTTATTGTGTCGAAGTATTATTGCCCAATCTGACTCGAACAGCAATCACGTTTAGGCTAGGATGACAGGCAACCACATCATTAGGAATCGAATTCTTTACCGGAATCAAAACACCACCACCTTTGCGACTAGTGTCAAAATCGTATCTATCCTTTCTATGAACGACACAATCAGATGGGATGTATTCTTCGGAGAACATATTTATTGTAAGCCAGGTCTCGCTGATTATTATGACGTAATAACATAATCGTTGTCAAGTATGCCTTATTGGTTGCATCAGCAGTTATTGGTGTTGTTGGAACGTTACAGCAGCTCTGTTTTTTGGCTGTCGTGAAAGATTTACAAATGAACGAATTAACAAACCACGAAGCCATATATCAGAAGTTTATTAAAAAAAAAAAATTTTATTTAAGGTGCAAAGACCTTTTGTACCGAAAATATTAACTGATAAAATCATGTTACACAAAATTGGCCTCAAATGTTCTTGTCTATTACGCTGTACGTAGTATTCGATTTATACTGATCCCCGTATTTTGTGTATCTTGAACACGTAACTATGCCACTGATTTTTCATCAATAAACAATGAAATCTTCGTTATCCTCCATACATAAGTGGGTTGCTTCGGATGTTTCCAAGAAAGTTTTGGATCAATAAAATGTTGTACATTATGTACATTTACATTAGTAAATATGGACGAACATGCTTTGATAATGTCCACCCGACGGGGGTGTTTCCGTAGCAGCGACCAAATCCATGTCCAATAAATTATTTATGCTTATTTTACATACCTAATTATCATGCATTATGCACAGCGAAATGCCTGTTCTGAACTTTATTTCCCATCCCGGAAACCAAAAAAATTATTATTTTCCTAACGGAAATAAATAATGAAAAAAAGGTAAATACTTTTGTTATGTGTGTCAAGAAAGCGCAACGTAATTTTTTTCTTATTGATCTGCGCGTTTTATATAATACATCGTAACGCAACCCCAACTCCACCACAAAATACCATATCGCTATACAGATATACAGATACATGTATACAAACACCCCATCAATTTCTCAGTATATTTGGCTAATAATAATGCGTAAACACGGTGTCACAGTATACACACAACAAAATTTAACAGTCTACCGTGTGTGTGTGCGCGCGCTAAACAAGGATGGGTAATTTATGTTTTTCGTTCCACTTTTATAATGTGGGTTTGTGATTTTTGGGAAAATTGGGGAGATTTTTTTTTTTTTTGATTAAACAGGGATGAACTTTGGAATTTATTCGTAGGATGAAATTCAATCGCATTTTTTTAATGTACGTGTGGGAGTACAACAGTTTTGGGATGCCGTATTTGATGATTAAAAAAGTGTTGACACCAATTCATACTGTAAAGTTGTTGTATTCTGAATTTTAGGGCAAATTAAACCTTTGCTTGTTTGAAAAATCCAACAACAACCAGTTATAACGTTTGCGGGATTTATGAGTGTCCAATAACAAAACAAAAAATATAAAGGGCTGCAACCTCATAAGGTGATCAGAACTTCGGTCTTCATTAATTCAATTCAAAATCATTTCAAAATTCAATTTTCAACCCACATGTCAAATTTCATCATATTCGGTTAAGAAATAGGCCAGTTCCATCATATTTGGCATATTCCAGAACTTTATCCAAAAATAATTTTAAAATCCCATTTCCAATGCACAAGCCGAATTTCATCATTATTGATTGAGAAATAGGCAAGTTCCATCGTACTTGGCCATATTCCAGAACCTCTTCCAAAAATCTTTTTAGAATCACATTTTCAATGCACAATTGGTTGAGAAATAGGCAAGTTCCCTCATACCTGGCTATATTCCAGAACTTAATCTAAAAATCATACACATATGCTGTACATATATACAAACACTCACTTATAAAACTCGCTCAACTGCTCACTAAACACTAATCCAACCCCAACTCAACCCTAATTCAACCAGCAAACGATCCCCAACTCAACCCTCAACCCAAACGCAAACTCTCTTTCAATTCCTCAAACCAGCATATATAAAAATTAGCCAACTGCTCACTATACATTAATCCAACCCCAACTTAAGTCCAACTCAACTTCAACTCAACCCGCAAATTGACCCCTGACTTAACTTTCAAATCAACCCCAAACTCAATGCCCAACTCAATATTCAAACCAGCATATATAAAAAATTGGTAAATATTTCTATAACCAGGTATTTTGGGTCAATTCGTATGGCAGATAGCCGACCGTCTTGACGCACAAGTTCCAAAAGCTTTTCAAATCTCGGCCTTGACCATAGAAACAGATTGACAAAGAAAAATTCTAAATCGAACAAGCCGTTCTCGAGACGAGATACCATGGGTAGAAGAGACCAACATGACACGGCAATTTTTTTTTATTTTTTTGCTTTTTTAGACTCAGTTACAGTGATCCAAAAAAAAAGTATACACCTCGCCTTCATAGATAGTTTATACAAAAAGATGTCATTTTTTAAAAACTTGCGTGCACAGTGAATGTACTAACATTTGTTTTAATCCTATAGCATTTGTTGCGCAATAAAATGATGTTCGGTAATTTTTCTTCTTTTTTGTTTTTGATTTATGTTACGAGAATTTTTAGCGATCAGTTCAAATGTTCAAAACCGTCCTCCAAAATATAAAGTATACAGTGTAATTTGCATGACAATAATAATTTTTTGGTAAGTAAACGCATAATTATTTTATACATTATCATTAAATAATTTATTTTATTATGTTTTTTACTAAATAAAATATGTTATATCCCCAGAATTTATTATGCCGAGCTCCATCATACAATTGAGTGTAACTCAACGAAACCTTGTTGTCGATCTCGTTAAACAGGGCAATTCATATCGAGATGTGCACAAGCTAACTGGAATTGCAGTGCTCACCGTTCAGAAGATCATAAAAAAATTTAAAACCTGTGGAACAACGAATGATCTAAGTGGACGAGGCCGCAAACGCAAAACTTCTAAGAAAATAGATCGAGTTATCGCTGGTATGGTCAGCAAGGACCGCTTCAAAAATTCAAGGACAATTGCAGAAAAGCTCAAAAAGGATCACAATATCGAATTGAGCCCAGAATTAGTACGGTTGCGAATTCATGATGCTGGTTTTAATTCTAGGGTGGCAAGGAAGAAACCGTATTTAATTAGTTTACATATGAAACGACGATTAGAGTTCGCCAAAAAGTATATTAATATGCCCTTAAGTTATTGGAAAAAAATTTTATGGAGTGATAAATCCAAATTCAACCTTAAGGCATCCGACGGAAAACCGAAAGTATGGAGAAAACCAGGTGAAGCTTTCAAATTGAGCTGCACTCGAGCCACTATGAAACACGGTGGTGGCAACATTATGGTATGGGGCTGCATAGCATGGAACGGAGTTGGAAATCTACAATTTATTGATTTGAAAATGAATTCTGTGTTGTATATTGACATTTTGAAAAATAATTTAAAATCATCAGCTCGGAAGCTACGTCTTGTACATAATTTTATATTTATGCAAGACAACGATCCCAAGCATCGCTCAAAGGCAACAACAGAATTTTTGGAAAAATCTCACGTAAATTTACTGGATTGGCTCTCTCAGAGCCCGGACCTCAATCCAATAGAGCACCTATGGTACTTACTGGACAAAAAAATCGGTGAAAGATTTTTCACCAAGCCAGGTCCGCTTAAAGAAGCAATGGTCCAGGCCTGGGAGCTAATTGATGTCAAAGACATTAAAAATTTAGTTGAGTCCATGCCTAAACGTCTACAGGCTGTCATTCAGGCCAAAGGAGGCCCAACGAAATACTAATTTTATTTTATTAAAATTTTATTTTCATCTCCAATATGAAATATTTGGGAATATGCCTGTTGGCAAAATCAATTTAACAAATATCCATTTCGCCTAATGCTATTTATCAAAATATCATATTTTGCAAACAATCTTTTATCAAAAAGTTTGTTTCATAAAACTCCATTTATACTAACTGGACACTTTGCAAACGTACTATACGTACTTTTTTAGAGTATGGCACAGTCAGCTTATCAGTTCAATGATAAACACTGTGATTTTAACCAGTGGATTTTTTTTTTATTTATTTATTTGATATTTACATATAACTAAAAGAACTATAAAGCAAATAGGGTCTAAAAATTTAACCAACATCGGGTAAATATGAAGATGTCAGCACTGGTATCTAAACGATATTTTTCTTTGTTGTTGTTATATTTCAACGAAATTTTTTTTAGTTAACGAAACGTCAAAATAAAATACGCGTGCTACAAGATCGGAAGTAAACTATTGTTTTTATTTTTATTCATTTCAACTTAAAGTAATAACAATTTTGAAATGTTGACAATCGAAAATACTATGACTTTGTATAATAACAATTGGCGAACAAGTAAAAATACAAAAAACGTTTCGTTAACATTTAAAATTTGACGAATGGCGGATTGGCTCGACATCTATATAATTACCCAGTAACCTTAAAAATATGACAATATGTCGGTGCGCCATTTTACCATGGAAAGTATGAGCAATCGCCCTTATAGTTCTTTTAGTTATATGGATATTTAGTATTTAAAGGAAAATCACACATGGAAACAAAGTAATATTTGAAATGAATATTATAAATGGTAAATTTTATAGGTTGTCACAATTCTTGCACTATTCTGCAATAAGTATTTTTGCAAAGGTAAGTCTAGCAGTGTTCTGTTATAATTTTATAGTGAGAAAATAATGTAGGAAATTTCATAACACAGTATGATTGCTGAAAACAATGCAAATGAAGCGGGCTCAACTGATGTTGGAGATGTGACCCAGAAAGAAAAGATGTGCGATCTATTTAAATCTAGCAAAGGAAAAGATAAGCTAAATCTGGAAGGATTTTCTTTTAATTTAAGCAATAAATTAAAAGACACCTTTTACTGGGCTTGCGATCTTAGATTAGTGGAGCCATACAAGTGCCTTGGTAGGTGTATAATATTATGCTTGTCGCACGAATAAAATACTCAGAATTATGTATTATTACGTATAATATTTATTGAGGTTATATCGCAAGAACAGAATACAGAGTAATGACAAAGGAAAGGAAAAAAACGTTATACAAAAAAAGAAAGGGAAAAACTCAAATACGACGTGGTATGACCAGATGTATACGGGTGCGTTCTATCGCAATTAGTCGGTGCGTTCAGTAAACATCTTTTACTTCTTCGTTCGCATTCGGGGTGGTCGATCTTATACATTCCTGCCCGGCCAAACCGGTCCGGTTTGGAACTTTCCCATGTGCTGAAATTAGCCGGCGTACCTTCTGGATCGGTCGCTGACATTGATGTTTGATTAGCTGTCCATCAGATGTTTTTTGATCGCTATTGTACTCAATCGTTACTACACGTACCAGCCCATCGCTGCCCGGATGTATTTTGATAATGCGCCCTATGCGCCATCGAGATGGTGGTAGGTTATCTTGTTGAATGACAACGATGTCGTTTATTTGCAAATTTGGCTCCGCTCGGGCCCATTTACTACGTGCTTGTAATAAAGTGAGATATTCCTGTTGCCAACGCTTCCAGAATTGTTGGTACATTCGTTGTAGTTGCTGCCAATATTTCAGTCGATTTCCTGGAACATCTGGAACAGTTGGTTCAGGCCGTGCTGTTATTGGTCGTCCTATTAGAAATTCGCCAGGGGTTAAAGCAAGACCTCCCCCCTGATCATCATGAAGCGCTATGATCGGTCTGGAATTGAGACACGCTTCGATTCGTATGAGAAGCGTGTTCAATTGATGATAATACATCGGTTGTTTGCCAATGATCCGCACTAAATGTTTTTTGGCTGATCGGACCGCTGCCTCCCATAGGCCACCATGATGCGGTGCGGCAGGCGTTATAAATTGCCATCTAACACCGGCATCTGCGATATGCTGTTGAGCATGAGTGTTGCTCCACTCGCGGAGTTCACGTTGCATTAGCCGGTCTGCGCCAACAAACTGGGTTCCGTTATCGCTGCAGAGTGTGGTACAGTAGCCGCGTCGACTAATGAATCTGTCGAATACATCTAAAAATGATCTAGTCGACAGATCTTCGGCAACCTCTATGTGTACAGCCTTGGTGCTCATACAAATAAAGATCACTGCATATGTTTTTGTTGTCGTTATTGCCCGTCGTCCGCCCAGTCGGACATTAAATGGGCCACAATAATCTAGCCCAGTATTTGTGAATGGTGGGGCTACCAGAACACGTGAACGTGGCAACGACGCCATCTGTTGCTGTTGCATTGCTCGCTGATAGAGTTTGCAGGTGACACATTGATGGATGAAAGTTTTTACCAATGCACGACCATGAACAATCCAGAATCGTCTTCTTAGGTATTGCAACATTTCTTGAATACCACCATGTAACGTGACAATATGCGCATGATTAATAAGTAACCGAGCCAATGTACATTCCTTTGGCAAAATCATCGGATGACGCTGATCGTATCGAAGATCCGCATGAGTCAGCCGTCCGCCGACACGCAGAATCTCCTTGTCATCCAGAAATGGATTAAGTGCAAGCAATTTGCTAGTTGCGTCGACACTACAACGAGATTTTAATGAATTAATTTCAGTAAGATATGCATTACCTTGTGCTTCGCGTATGTGCAGAAGCAGCGCAGCCTCAGTCTCAGATGCCGCTATGAACTTAGTTCGCCAATATTTCCGTCCAGCTGGTCGGAAACGTAATACAATTGACGTCGTGTGTAACACTCTTTGTAAAGTGCTAAATCGCTCAATGAGTGGGATCCGATCTCCACCGTCGACGCATGTAGTGATCTTCCACCTGGGATTCGTACTGAGTAATGTACGGAACGGTTTTGTTTCGTTGACAAATATCTCTTGCTCCGGTGAAGTCAGCGTTGGTGGTTCATCAACATCGGTCGATACTTTATATAAACATGTAGGGCCTTTCCACCATAGGGAATGGCCTTCTAGTGCGGTTGGTGATATTCCGCGACTAGCGCAATCTGCTGGATTGTGTTCTGTGCGGATGTGTCGCCATTGCTGGACATCGGAATTCTGCTGGATGTAGCTCACTCGATTTGATACGTATTGTTTCAAAGTCGTCGCTGGTTTGCGTAGCCAACATAATACAATGCTCGAGTCGCTCCACAACGTGTAATCCGCACCAGTTAGTTGAAGTGCAATACGTACATTATTGATAACCTTTACAAGGAGATGAGCGGCGCACAATTCTAGCCGAGGAATTGTGATTTCCTTCACAGGCGCAACCTTCGTCTTTGCTGTTACCAAAGACACATTTATATGACCCTCATCATCGATTATTCGCATGTAAACTACGGCTGCGTATGCCTTGCTGCTTGCATCACAGAATCCATGAAGCGTTATTGTCCCAGCTTGTCTTATACCAAGCCAACGCGGAACACGGATCTGTGCCAATTGTTGTAAACCGTTGCGAAATGTTAGCCAGTTTGTTCGTAGTTCGCCTTGTAGGGGTGTATCCCAATCAAGTTTCTCACGCCATAAAACCTGGATGAATATTTTTGCGGCCACTATTACTGGTGCCAACATGCCCGTTGGATCATAGAGTTTAGCTATGTCACCAAGAACGAGACGTTTAGTAGGTATGGCGTCTGATTGACACATGTTGATTTTATAGAACAGTTGATCTGTGATCGGGTTCCAATGAAGACCCAGTACTGTCGTATCAGAATCGCTGAGATCAAGTTCTGGAGCAGTTGGTTGTGAACCAACAAGCGCTGCAACTGTTTCTGCATCATTTGAATTCCATTTTCTTAAATGAAATTTGCCTTGTCGTAATATAGAATCAATATCGAACGCCAGAGCTACTGCTTCACTTGGAGAATCCACGCTGTCTAGGAAATCGTCCATATAAAAGTTATGCAGAATGCTGTGGCGGGCTGCTACTGCCCGGCTGGCATCAGTGATTATCTGGTGGTTGTCCATTGCACATTGTCGTAGCGTCCGAATAGCAAGGTATGGTCCACATGCCATACCGTAAGTAATTGTCTTCAATTGATATGGCCATAGTGGCTCCGTTGATGATTCACGCCACAATATCTGCTGCCATCGTCGATGACGTGGATCAATTTCGACTTGGCGGAACATTTTTTCGATATCGCCTGTAATGGCGATTATCCGTCTACGGAAGCGAAATATTATATTGACAAGAGTGTCTTGTAGTTGTGGGCCGACCAGTTGTGTGTCATTCAGTGACACACCGTTACTTGTTTTGGCCGATGCATTGAATACCACTCTAAACTTTTCGACGACAGCATGATGCGGAATATAATATGATTGCGAAGGATCGCCTCGAGAATCGGCCACCGCTTCCATATGGTTTAGTGCTATATATTCCCGCATAAACTTCACGTACTTTGTTCGTAATTCGGAATTGCTGCTAAGTCTTCTTTCCAATTGATGATACTGTCGAAGTGCCAGTTGATGAGAATTCCCAAGCGCTTGGGCGTTAGGACGAATTGGAATCTGAACACTGTAGCGACCATCTTCGATGCGGCGGACAGTGGTTTCGAAAATCTTCTCACATGGATCTGGAGCAGGATCGAAATTAGTTACGGGTTCTTCGAGTTCCCAGAACTTATGAAGCAATTCATCAAGTCGTTGCTCACCGACACATTTGTTGGCTGTAAATGTGTGTAATGGTCGATCAGAGGTTGTATTATTCATAACAGGCCCAAACACAACCCAACCCAGATGTGTTCGAATCGCACATGGCTCGTTGCGATGGCCAGTGATAATTCCGTGTTTTATTATACTTCCCCAGATATCGGAACCGATCAAAATATCGATACGTCCAGGCTTAGTAAATCCCGGATCAGCCAGCTGTAAGTTACGCAAATGTTTCCAACAATCAGCATCAATCGACGTCGCTGGCATTTCCGACGTGATTGAGCGTAATATATATGCCTCAAATTGCAATTCGAAGGTGGGTTCTACCCTAGAGCGCATGATAAGTGTCGCCTGGCCGCGGGTGTAGGTATTAGTTGATGCGCCAATTCCTTCGACAGCTATCTCACATCGTTTTCTGTGAAGATTCAGATTGTTAAACACCGATTCAGTAATAAAGCTCACCTGAGATCCCGGGTCACAAAGTAATCGACAAAGGTGACTGTTTCCAAGCCGATCCAGTATAAATGCGTTTGCGGTGGCAAGCAAAACGACACTGTTGGCATGGAGTATGAATGACTGAATGTGGTCGGTCAGTCATGCTTCTTGATTATTGATCTCCGGTGGCTTGCTCGGCAATGTGCCAGGCGATGATTGTATTGTAGCTGGCATTGACGCTCGAGCTGGTTGTCGCTGAACAGCACCCATTCCCTTTGTCTGCTCACACAATAGGGAATTATATTTCTAATTGCAAAGTGCACACATACCCGATCGACATTCTCCATGAGTATGATTAGGATTCAAGCAATTAAAACATAACATGAGTTTCTTCACTACATCCCAGCGCTGATGTACACTCAAATTCTGGAAATTATGGCATCTATAAATGCGATGTGGACCTGAACAATGTGGGCAAATCACTGCTGATGGCGATGCTCGTTTTGAAGTAGATTGATGTGGTGAGTTAGTTGCAGCCACATTTGCACGAAGCATTCGATAAGACCTACCTCGGTTACTTGCCTGAGATATATCTACCCGAGGGGTCGATGATGGCATATTCAATGCCCGTCGCTCAAAATATACTAGCATATCGTCGAGTTTCGGCAATTCTTCATCCGAAAGGCTCATTGCCCATTGGCTGCTCGCGGCTCTTGGCAATTTCCTTAATATAATTGGATAAATTATCGCGTCCCATTTATCCGTCGGTAGTTTCATGACTGACAATGCGCGCAATGTACTGCGGATGCAGTCGATGATGTCTTGCAAAGCTCGTTGCTGATCAGGCGGGTGATCAGGCAGATCAAGCAGATGATTAACGTGGGTCTCAACTAAACGGCGTGGATTATCATAACGTTGCTTGAGTTCGGTCCACACTTGTTCGTAACCACCAGTGTAAACACCAGCGACCATAGGAACATTCTCACTTTTAACACATTGTCGAAGTTTGGCTAATTTGTATGTTGGTTCCAGATCGGCCCGATTATGGACAAGAGCCTCGAACAAATCCTTGAATACGAGCCAGTTCTCTGGCCTTCCATCAAAGGCAGGAATAGATAATGGATCCATGCGCATGTCTACGGCATGAATGCGTCCGGTCTCACACACCGGGTCAGGTTTGTAACTCGCAAGTAATCGGCGTAATTTGATGCAAACCTTGTCGTATGATGATTCAGTTTGGGCAAATAGTTCCTCGTGGGCAGCGATTGCATCTGGCTGCGCTTCACCAACCAAACTCAAATGATTTTCTACGAATCGGTTAAAATGAGCTTCGATGTTCCGCAATGTTTGTTCAATCTCCACTCGATCGGGAGCATAACCATTCGCCTCTACCGCAAGCAGCATGCGCGAAATCGATGAGCGGGCAGATGCGCGCAAATTTAATGCAGCCATTCTCAATTTGAGCTTTAAAATGAATTAATTGTACTAATTTATTGATTGATTGTACAAATTGATTGATTGATTGTACAATTGTGTTAAAATTACCGTTGCTCGATATAACGGTATGCGCAAAAAATGAAATTCTCTCGTTCCACGTGATTTTATTTCTCCGAGATTTCCTTTGAAATTCGCGAGATGATAATTAATTCACTAGATTCACACTGAATACACTTAAATTGAATTCACTTCCTCATAGTAGGCACCAAAATGTATAATATTATGCTTGTCGCACGAATAAAATACTCAGAATTATGTATTATTACGTATAATATTTATTGAGGTTATATCGCAAGAACAGAATACAGAGTAATGACAAAGGAAAGGAAAAAACGTTATACAAAAAAAGAAAGGGAAAAACTCAAATATGACGTGGTATGACCAGATGTATACGGGTGCGTTCTATCGCAATTAGTCGGTGCGTTCAGTAAACATCTTTTACTTCTTCGTTCGCATTTGGGGTGGTCGATCTTATACAGTAGGTGTGTTACTACTCTTGAGGAATCAGGAAAGCACGTTTTAAAAAAACAAACAAATAAATATAACCATGAATCCAAGGCTATCAAAAGTTCTCTTTGTACTGTACTGTACGAATTAAAAACCGATGCTTCTAACAATTTACATAAAAGATGTTGTCGAATTGTGCAAGATGCAGTATCAAATGCTGATGCTATGGTGGCGCGAAATTTACCATCAATTGCTTCCATGCAAAAAATGGTAATTAGAGCAAAAAGTAAATCCAGAAGTCATATTACCGAGCCAGATAATTTATTTTCGAATTAAATTCAATATACTATACTAAAGGGCAAGTGAATGAACACTTTGTGGTTAAAGATTGTATATTCGATAATCATCGAATTATTATGATAACGACATTACAATTCATTAAAATATTGAGTCGAGGACACTACTGGATGATGGATGGTACATTTCAATTAGTGCCATCAATTTTTAAACAATTGTACACAATTCACTCAAACATAAGTAATGACTCAAAAGCATTCCCACTGGTGTTTGCCTTATGTTCAGGAAAAAGTCAAGAAATTTATGAAAAATTGTTCCAGATGCTGTATGATTATGCAGCAGAAGTAAATATAAGACTACATCCATCAATTTCAATTACAGATTTTGAGAAAGCTGCTAAATTTTTTTTCCTGACATTGTGTGCAAAGGTTGCCACTTTCATTTATGACAAATCATTTATAGAAAACTACAAAAGTTTGGACTACACACTACAGTCAAAATACGGCCGAGTTTTGTCTCTGAGTTTTTTGCCGCCCGATGATATTCCCGAATATTTTGAAGGGTTGTTTGAAAGACTAGATGAGGACGGGAAGAAAGTTGCTACTTGGTTTAAAGAAGTTTATATATGCGGAAAATCCAATCGTCCAGCTTTATTTCCGCCAAATTTTTGGAGCTGCTTTGAACTTGATTTGAAAAACATTCCACGTACACAAAACTATGCGGAATCGTGGCACCATAGAATCCACAAACTAATTGATGCTGAACACATTGGGGTCTACAGACTGATAGAAAAGTTGCAGCAAGAAATTTCTTTCGTAAAGGCTGAAATTGAAAAATTTCAAATTGGCGGACCACCTATTATTATAAAGAAATAAAAATATGTATTTCCAAAAGGATTTACGAATTAAAAGAATTTTACAAAAAAAAGATACATATGCAAAACATGAACTATTGTTTGCTATAGCAGAAAATTTAAATTTAAAATAATTTAATGTATTATTAGTAGTTATTGTTATTAGTTAAAAGTTATTTATTCAAATTACAGTTCACAAATAGATTCTTGGCAAATGGAGCTTTAACAAAAAAATATTTGGCATATTTTTTTGTTAAAGCTCCATTTGCCAAGAATCTATTTGTGAACTGTATTTTTTGTTAAACGTCTTTTTGTATTTTTATTTTTTTGTGAAATGGCGTTAGGATAAATAACTATTTGCGAAATGACTTTCGGCTAACTGTGCCATACCCAAAATATTTAAGTGTATACTTATTTTTTTGTCACTTGGTTTTATAAAATATTTAGAAATGAATTTTTTGTAATTTTTAAAGTTGTGAATTACCTGTAAAATAAAGTTCCTTTTTTAGAAAACTAACCAATGAACATATTTAGCTTTTATATGGTTCCTTGAATATGATTAGATTTCGGTATACTTGATATTGAATATGAAAATCGATTTCCAAATGTAATGTATACTGTTTTTTTGGATCACTGAACTTTCAAAACGTCGAGAAAAGTGGTTTTGGACCAACCAATTGTTTGATCATTTTTGACAGGATTTCAATACTTTGGTCTTTTTAGACCGAAGTAATAACAACAAAACACAAACATGTGTTTTCCCAACTTCCGCCATATTAATTAGTTTTTCAAAGGATGCTAGAAAATGAATGGATAGAAATCATTGAGCTTATTATATTACATTTGTGTTGTGCTGAAGTTGGAATCAAATTTACTGGCCAACGTTTTCATTAACTGTAAATGATCTCGTGTTATAGAAGAGTTGTCTGCATTTTTAAAATGGGTTGTATTTAGAGGAAGTTAATAAACGTCATCTGGTTCCCGAGGCTCGATTCTGTTTGTTTATTACACTCTTATTGTGCCCAGCAGGATTCAGCCTCAGCCTAATATAAAAATTTGGGTTGTTCGAGCAACTCTTGACTAAAATTTTATGAAATTTTCATTTCACCCAGAAAAATTTCTAAACATTAAACCAACTGGGCTTCATCCCGAAAAATATTTTGTCTTGAGAATCGGCTTATTTAGTTCCGGAATACTAGGGTTGATGGCTCCAGTTTTGATCCGTAAAAACCGCGGTTTTTTGTTTAAAACGCGTATTCGAAAACCGTCGGTTTTTGGATTTAATTGAATACTTTATAAATTGCTTATTGCATAATTGCTTAGAATTTTTGCGCATTATTCAGAATAATCCATACATTGATACAAAATAAGAAATTTTGAAAGTAGAGAAACAACACTACAGGGTGATTTGGTTATTCTGATTATTACTATTTTACTTAAATATATACTTTTGGGGTATTTTAATTTACGAAATAGAGCTTAGAAAACTGATCCAGAAACCACTTAATTTAAAATCTACGAAACGAAAACTGCGGTTTCTCGAACCTTTAAAAAAAACAAAAATTGATAAATGCATCGAGGGAGGAAAATAGGAGATTATTGTTCGAGTGAAGAAATTGCCGCCTGAGGCCGAAAGCCAAGGCCATATGATATTTTTTTTGTGGGTTCATAATGACCTTATTCTAACCTAAATTGAAATTTCGCTTCAAACTTCGTGGGCAGGAATTTTTTGAGTCACTGATGATTACAAATTCAATATAGCAATAATAGCAATGCAATATGGACCGCTTTAAAGTAAAAAAAACTGATTTATTAAATTTTTTGAAATTTTGAAATTAATTGTATTTGATTTTAATCCTAAATTCATAATCAGCGACTCCAAAAATTCCTGTCCATGAAGTTAGGAGCAAAATTTAGAATTAGGCTAGAATAAGGCCGCTATGAAACCCATGAAATTAGGTATTTCTTAAAGTGTTTCAAAATTGTACACCTAACTTGGTAACCTTACAGGTGCTTTTGGAGACGTTAATTATGAATCTATGGTCAACATCGCTATAAAATACTAAAAAAATTATATTACTTATAATTTTTCGACTTTTTAGTACAAAATTTATACAAAATGGTTTTAGTACAAAATTTATACAAAATAGGGTCGCTGATTGCAAATTTATAGTACTAAATAGCTAAAATTCAACACACAAATAGTGAGCGAACAATAAAAAAATGAAAGAATCGATCTATTGAATAGAATAGAAATGAGTTTTGCTTTTGTTTCATTCGCTGCTGAATGAAGTTTAGTGAATATTATTTTACAAAGGATTATAATATGTAGGTAAATGCGGCAGGGAAACTTTCGAAATTAAGAATGAAGAATAATATGTCTAACAGACGTTTTCGAAAACGGGTTTTCAGGTTTAAATAAAGCAGCGTTCATAAACCCGCTCCTTAAAATTTATTAAGGACTGTATCGAAAAGAAAGTGTACACAAAAAAATTTAGTTTTCTTTGCCTTGCACTAATTCTATTGTAACGGATAAGTGGCGTTAGATAGAAAAGTTTTTGGTAGATAAATGTTGCGTTTGATTTTTATAATTTGTTACTCAGTTGTAATTATGCTACAAATTAAAGAAGAAGTGCGTAAACGTATTTTACACACGTGGTGCACTGAAAAAGGTGTTTCGTTTAAAAATTTAGCAAAGCGCGAAAATATAAGTAAAGATGCAGTGAGAAAATTAATTAATAAGTTTAGGGAACATGGTACGGTAAAGGATTTACGAAAAATCGGTCGAAAACAAGGTCCCAGCAATCCCAAATTAGACGCCAAAATTGTGAGTGAAATTCGCAAAAACAAATCAATGTCTGTCAGAGATTTATGTGGGAAACTAGGTACTAGTGTAGGAATGATCCAGCGGGTAAAAATAAGTTATGACTTGAAGACATATAAAATCAAAACTCGTTTCGTTCCGAAACTATTCCGAAATAGTTCACGAAAGCTGTATGACCGTCTTAACTACGAAAAAATTGAATGCATTATTAAGGACGATATGTCATAGTGGAAAAAGAGCAAAATCCGTCAAATTCACCAGAACTTAGACCAGTTGAAAGATAATGACCAACTGTGAAGCGTTACCAAAAAAATAATGGTAAAGTAGCAGAAAATTTAACAGAGTTAAAAAAAAGTTGGTCCAAAGCCACCAGAAAAATTTAAAAAACTACTGTGCAGAACCAAATGAAAGGCATCAAAGGAAAAATTCGCAATGTATTTAGAAAATAATTTCTCAAATGTTTCAAACATGAAATCTTCTAATTTAGAAGTCTACTTTATAATAAAACATCATTTTATAATACAGTCCTCATTCGCTCTTTACTCATCGAATAATCATTTTTGACTACGTACTGATCGATCGGAACAGTGTGTAGAAAACAAAATATATTTGATGATTACTCTTTTGCCATCGAATAAAAAAGAATACAAAATTATTCTCTACTCAGTCAATTTAACACAATGTGTTATTTTAATCGTTATTCAAACAAAGGGGTGAGTGAAACAAAAGAATAGAAAAATTATCGTTATACGCCTAATTTTCATAAAATAATCAGGTGTTTGGCCAATATTATCAATGTCCGTATTCGGTTCTCGATATTAAATATATCAAAACAATTATGCGCCTTTACAGAATTAATGATGTTTAGTGTTTGTTCATTGGAAAAATTAGTGCTGGTTCAGGAGCCGAGAACTCATTCAAGTAGGGTTGACAATTGACCGGTTTTGGACCGGTCCGGCCGGTTTCCATGCCAATAAGGCTGTCACCGTCGGACGGCTAATCGGCAGAACAAATGATTTTAAATGTATCGAAGAAAATTCGATTTATTATTTTGTACGTGTAAAACTGAACATTTTTGGAGTTGTCGAATAAAAATTTCGTTAGAAGTAATATTTATTACCAAAGACGGTTGGTATATGAATGTGATAAATGCATTGCATGCGTAAAGAAATTTAGTTCATCAAAGCGCATAGTGCAAAAATATTTTTATTTGATTTCACCAACAACTTCTTGACAAAGCAAATAAATTCTAAATTAGCTAAATGTTTTGAAGATTCTTGATCAATTAATAATAAAGCAATAGTGTCCAGGGGTCACCGTAAGATCATATTACAGTTGATAATATAATTAAACATAAAGCAGCTATTCTGAACCCTAGTAAATTATCAAGTAATTTCGAATAATTTTCATTAATATCAAAAAATCTCCTCGAATCTGCAAAACTACAAAAAATCTCGAAGAGTTACCGGACATCATCAACAGTTTTGAATTAACTGTAACATCGTGCGAGTAACATCAACGAGCAGATAATCTCGAAAATCTCTAAAATTTCGAATTATCTTCAACGTTAATCTCGTGAATATAGAATAATCTCGATATCAAGCAACCCAATGTCCAACTCGGATAGATTGAAATTTTCTCAAAAAATATCATCTATGTAAATCAATATCCTCCAAACTTAACTTAACTTCGTAAGTTCGTACGTTCCTAAGTCGAAAAGTGTAGACTCGAGTAATCTCGAAGATCTCGATAATCTTGATATTCTCGAGAAATTCCGAATATTTATGAAGATTTTAAATAAAATTAAATCACTAACAATCAGTAATAAAAAGGCAACTCAATGCTAAGAAACTCAAAAACATCTTTCTCGGAAAAATAACTGGAAGGCGTCGCATAATCTCGAAAATATTAAATTAAAATATTAAACACTTAAGCCTAATGAACACCTGAAATTTAGATTAATCAAAACCATGCTATACACGTCTTAATTTAATCGAATAATCAACGTCAAAATTTGAGGAAACCAACAAACCCGAAGAACGAGATGCATTTAGGGTTCGATTATGGAAGCATTTTTAGTTATAACCGGTTTTGATTTCCCTACCAGAAATGCTTTCAGCAGCTATGCCGCTAAGTCTAACAGCGTATTTTATATTTTTAAATAATTTGCTTGTATTTTTGTTTTATAGCATAGAAAATACGTTTGGCTGGTTTTGAATAAAATCTCAATGTTCCCTTATCAAAATTAATTAATTTAATTTGTTTTTCATTTTATAAGCTAAAAAGTTCCATGAAAATTGCATGCATAAAAATTTAAGTCAGCTGCCGCCACTGTTTATTACTGGCCTTTTTTATGATTTAACGGTTCATTTTTACAAATTTTTGTTATCATGTGAAGGCCTTCGCTTCAAAACATTTTGGAAAACATCTTCTCGGTACTTAGTTTATCATCAGACGTTTTAAAAAACTAATCATGGCAACTTTACATTAAAATTCGAGCATCGTATTTATCAAGTTTGGTAACTTCACAGAGTGCTTAATAGTTTAATAGAATATCTAAAACAATTTATAAATAAATTGAATATTCGACTGATTATCTGCCAAAATCCATCTTCAAAACTTTAGATAGATGCTGAATAGATTTTTTAGTTTAATCGGCAATCATTGGAATTAATGGCTCTTGAAAACTTCAAAATCTATTGCTCTGAATTTAAAGAGAGATAACAGTATGTATTTTCAATTTATTTAAATCATTTTACAGAAATAAATTCAATGGTTTTAAATATTGCTTTTAATCAATTAAGTGAAGGAAAATTTAATGAAAATTCGGCCTTTCGCCCCAATCGGGCTTTTCACAGATTCGGCTATTCGACCCATTCGGCCTTTCAACATTCGGCCTTTCGACCCATTCGACACTTTTGGCCTTTCGACAAATTCAGTCTTTCGACATTCGGCCTTTCAGCGTTCGGCCGTTCGACATTCGGCCTTTCGAACCTTTCCCCTTTTGCCTTTTTCCAAAAAATAAAATAAAAATAAAAATATAAAAAATAAAAATATTAAATTTGTATGAAATTTGCTTAATAAGCTTCTCAAAATTCCCCGTTCGTCTTTGCAAATTTGTTTCAAGACAAAAGACAAAAGAGACAAAAGTGACAAGAGTATCGTTTATGTAACATTATTTCTACTCATTTTGAGCGTAACGTTTACGAACACTTTAGTAGAAGAGACCCGTGGCAAGCAGGGTAAGGTTGGACATCTGTCAACAACATAACCCTAAACTATTAGCTATTTTGTATCAACATCATATATTTTTTTTCTTGCGAAAATGTCGAGTTTTGAGCCGAATAAGCGTCATTTGCGGGAACTTTTAATTTATTTCTTTAATGGATGAATATGGTAAAACTAAATCACTTTCAGTATTACTATAATATTTCTCGAGAGTAACATTTCAAGTTTAAATACTATAGTATTTTCTAAAAAATAATTAATCAAAGTACCTAAGATTTTTTCCAAAAATCGCACAACTTAAAATATTCGTACAACATTGTTTTTAAACCGTCTAAAGGTAACCTTTATTAAAATATTGTTACGTTTTTGCCTCGTCAATCAAGGTTCGTATCACTGGATTGTGAATAAGACAAAATCAATTCAATTTATCCCCAACGAAATTATTTATGTCACACAAAAATTATAACAACACTATTTACTAACGATAATTCACAAAATCACTTTAAATAATTTTCACACAATTTTACTGTTCATTTATAATTTTTATTTCGCACAAAAACACTTTTTAATTCCTTTTTATTCTTTACTCTATCGTTTTCTAAATACTAATAATCTTACAAGTTAACTCTATCGCGTTCCAAATACTAATAATCCAATTCGACTTCGTTCGCCTTTTTATATACCATACACAAACCAAACTTCTAGAAAGTTCATGACTTTTCCAGTTAGAATAGCGTAGAAACATTTAGAACAATTTGTATAATGGAAAATTCCATTTTAGTACAGTTAAACATTGAGCTATTAGTTTAACTTCTTCCATTACACACTAGGTGTCACCGTCACAATATTATGTTCACAATTTTTATGAGAGAGGGAATTCAAATGTTTATATTACACACTGTCAAGAATTCAATCATTCAAGTAAAATACGCTTACAATCAAAACCGAGACAAATACCCTTACAGCAGCAAATTAGTTGGACTCACTATTGCGATTGTTTCCTATTTAACAATTTGAAAATATCTAGGAGGCATTGAAAGAAATTCCATAAAAGCCTATTGGATTGTATGTAAAATCGGTGCATGTGTATACTTGTTGGTATGCCAATTTGGTTGTACATGTTGATTGGAAAAAATCACCCAACCAAACAACCGACCAACCAAATTGGATCGTGTGTATGGTTGTTGTCAATTTCTTCATTTTTTAATAAAATTTTACTGAGAACGGATCTATTCTAGAGCGGAAAAAGAAATAATTTTTATATTAGATATTTTTTTGTTTTGTACTTGAAGGGACGATTCCTTGATTAATTATTTTGTGAGTCTCTTTTGAATTTAATGTCGTTCTCGATTGAATTAAAAAAAAGCACTCTGAAGGAGAAAAATTTGTTTTTTTTTACTTCTAGTTTGTAAAAACGTTGTCCTGAGGGCGAAATATTTTTGCTCAAGAGTATTTTTTTTAGAAATCTTTATTTTTCCGTATATTTACCCCTCTTTGACATAAATATGTTTGTAGGTTTATTCTGGTTCTGTAATTTGGCTGATTGGGTGGCGTTTTCAGTTTGAAAACTTGTTATGGCTATTGTTAGTTTAGAAGTGTCATTAATTTAATTTAGATAGAAGATAACCCACAAACATAAAAGAGCAATGAGATCTTCTTGTTCGATTGACGCCGAAATTGAGATTGCTTTTCCATATAGGGGAAAAAAATCAATCGAAAACGACATAAGTGAGTAATAATAATAAACAATAAAAACACTAAATGGCGGTTACTAACCGCGGATTTAAATCTTAGAAATGTATCGAGATTTCCCGTGTCACGGGGATATTTCATCCGTGTGTGTACAGCAATAGAGACGCCAGAAATAGAGCTTTTGAATTAAGAAATTAAGTAATTATAATTTTAATTTCTGTTCGAAAAATACAAGCTGATTGACAGGCAGCGCAATATCACATCGAGGAAGCGAAAGCCCGATAATATAAGAACTTCGTGTAAAAAAGAATTAAAAAAGGTAAAAATAATATTTATTCATGAAATAACAAAAGTGTTATGTACCAGGACAGTGGTACTAACATTTATTGTCTCTTTTGGAAAACCGCGATACCTTAAAAATATAAGGCGGTACAGATTAATTAAGCGATTATGAATGTCATGATGAAGTAAGTTTGTTTATTATATTGTTGCATTGTGAAAATTTGTTGTTATTTCCAAACATAGTTGGTGAATTCGAATATTAGTACATGGCGAATTCGATAGTTGATGTCCTTTATCATTAAAAATATCAACAAATAAATTTCGAATGCTTTTATCATCCTCAGTATTTCTCTGGTCGTTATTACGGTTTAGGCCTAATAATGAATTTTCGTCTATCCACTCTCCCGGCCGGAAGCTTGCGTTATCTGTTTCTTCGTAAATATACACAATAATTTTTTGTGTGCCGTTTCGAAAGTTTTCTATGATAATTGTAGTGCACAGCAAGCTAAAACAAATCAATCAACATTTTCGACATTTATTAATATCGGTTTTTTTAAATATTCGAAACATAAGATACGAATTAATAAGAATATACCGAATATAAGATATCAAAAACGCTTTCAGTCTCTCTTTTCCCACGATATAGTTTTCTGGGGAACTTAGTCAAAAGATTTTTGTTGATAGCAAACTCACTGTCTCCTACAAAAACGTACGATACGAGGATCTCTGTGCCAGGCAATATAAACGAATCAAGTAAAGGTAATTCGCCACACCATAATTTTTAAAAAAATGTATACGTTTGATTGATAATAAAATTGATATGTTTCAAAATTCCGTCATCCGAAACACATCTATTTATCCCCGTACGCACATATATAAACTCATATGTAGTGTTTTTTTATTCGCTCCGGATAGCTGCTATCGAGAGCCGTCATTTTTCTACGCCTAAATTTAAATTTGACGCGCTATTTATTGGTAAACAGTACTTATTTAACATCAAACTATCATTTTTAATTCAATGGTTTAGCAAAAACTTCATATAAAAAATATTTGGCTCTACCTATTTATACGGAGCGCTATCCGGAGCCACTTTTCATATGACGGCTCTCGATAGCAGCTATCCGGAGCGAATAAAAAAACACTACTATAGTTGGCGTTGATCACAGCAAATCATATCACACTGAAAGTTCCTTTGTAATTGTAGTATTACAGTGATTCGATTTCTGGTGGCTTATTTATTAAAATGTCCTTTCCATCCATAGCACCAATACAGTTATTAAATTTAGCTGATGTATTAATCCATTTATTTTCTGTTGAAGATAACTGAAATACAAAATTCAAATGAGTAAAGTTCAAGTGGTGCCCAATCGCGAACTCCAACAGTTAGAGCATTGCCAACAAAACGACGTTCAACTAATATAGTAAAACAACAGGAAGAACTATTGACAAGTGCTATAATCCAGCTGAGGCATATGGCCGCATTGTAGGTCAACAACTTCAAGGAATTAGTGATACAGAAAGGTGCTTTGCAGAGAAAATTATTTCAGAAATAATATTTTATGAGAAGTTAGAGAATTAACACTCAGAACCGGATAAAGATAGTACAACACCAACCCACTTCGTCAATATTTCAAATTACAACATGCAGGACTAAATTAATAATGTGGTCTCGCCCTATCACTAAATAACTTAGAGTAACAACTAATCGCTCTTCAGCACTGATCAATCTCTCATGACTGTTTATTATTTGGATTTTAATGGATTATATAAAAATCGTCGCTATCCAGCTTTTTTAATAAGATCAGCTCAATTTTTTAGCCATTTTCCAGGCCTTGTCTGCGATAAGTAGGGGAGGGTGGGTACAAACGTAACACTGGGTCAGTTGAAACAATGACATTTTGCGAGAACTATGCATAAGCGTAGTAATTTTCTAATGTAGAAACAACTCAACTAAAGTTTCTGAACGCACTCACAAAAATTTGCAGTTCAGTGGAGTCTGAAACGTCAAATAATAGTAAAATTTTGATTTGATACCAAAAAGTAAAAAAAAATTAACGAAGCATTTTTTTAGCTTTTTTGAGATTAGTCATTGGTAAGTTTTTGAAAACATGTTTTTCATAATATTTTAACATATTTTTAACACGCGTGCAAAGTTAATCTCATTCGGCTTATTAGTTTAAACACTTTTAATAAAAATGTTCCAAAAGTCATGGATGGGGCATTTGAAACATTTTTGAATGTGGACGGTTGTAACATGTTTCAATCGTCCATATTATGAATTGTCAGAATAATATGAAAAATTAAGAGGTTATTACTGGGGAACTTGTAAAAATATGTTGAAATTTTAATATGTGTGCTCTTTTAAGAGTTGAATATTGTAAATAATATACATCAACTATATAGAAATATATAATATATGAATCTGTTTTCTTTTAGGACAGTAAAATAAAATAATGACCCGAAATAGAATAAGGAAAACTTTAAGAGGAAGAATACCAAAAGAGACGTATTTGGTACAAGTTATTGAGGCTGCTAGTACGACCCCAATTTTTTGTTTTTTTGATAAATTTGTTTGTTATTTTTTAACTAAAAGAAAAATATCAAATTCTTGTACCAACCAAATTGGTGATCAAAATTGGATAATGTATTATAGCCAATACCAATTTGGTAGGACCAACATCACCAATTTTGTTGTGACAACCAAATTGTATCATGTGTAGGGGCTTTAATATTTTCTTGGTACCTGCATATGAATGTTAATCCCCAATTGCCACGAAGTCAGTCACGATTTTACTTCTAAAAAATATGTGTGTTAACAGACTGCAATAATTATTGACAAAAATGTACGATGAAATGTATTTCTCACACAGACTAATAATTTTAATGGTATGGTGATTTTATGGTATCCAGAATTTTTAAATATTTTATTTTATGACGGAAAAAATTCGAAAAAAATAATTCTGGTGCGAGTATTAATAATAATTAATTTTTAGATAATTTTGAGATGTGAAAATAATCGAATTAACATTAATACTTAATTTTTTTTAATAATTCTTGGTTATGGTTTTGTTTGCCGTCAAAATTTACCCATAAAATCTTGATATAAAAAAAAATCAAAATAAAAAAACTTTAATCTTCTTTGAACGTTTTTCAATTGCTGACTTATTTGAGGAACCTAACTTATTACATAATAAATTATGTTAAATAAGTTAGATTCTACAAATAAGTAAAAGTCAATCCGCACGATGTGTTTTCAGTTATGTTTTAACAAAAGAAAATATGTCAAAAAATACAAGTGTGTTTTCAAATATTTGTGAAGTTGAAAATCGCATCCACACGTTCATTAAAAATTTTTTTGTCACATTAATATCTATCGCCAGGCGACTTTGATTTTTTTAGATTCATTAATACCTACAATTAAAATAGAAACAAAGGAAAAATTACGGTCAAAACTATGGTTAATGACATTTGTTTAATTTGTTGAGGTTATACCCTGTGTAAAAACATGCAAAAATGGATAAAAGTCATTTTTGAAAATTACATATGTATGAAAACATATGTAATCACAAAAGCAAAAATACAACATGTGGCCACAAAAAAATTACCACAAATGTTGGCAGATTTGTAAAAGTACTTGTAAAAACATGTCGTGCGGATCTATCTTAAGTAATTGGAAAAGGGCAATTGGCTGTTTTCGAAACGAATACTTATCTATGTGGAACTTAACTTATTCAAATAAGTATCCTATCGAGGTGACTTATTCTCTATCCCTTTCTTACAAAAAAATCTAAATTGCTTGTTATTCTGCCTATGAACTTTTTTCTAAGGTAATGTGATTCCGAAAAATTTAAAATTTGCTTTTGACGGACGAACACTGAAGTAAAAAATAAGTTCTTTCAAATATGTAATTCATTATTTAGAGATTATCAAAATTCATTACTCTCATTGTTTTATGAAGCATTAGTATTATAAGGTTATTATGTTGCCAATAGCAGTGTCCTTTACTCAAAAACTTGGACAACAAATGAATTTGTGTTGTTTCTGTCAAAATAAGTAAGTGAAATCAATTCGAATGATTTTGCTTACTTATTTAAGATGGCGTCGAATAAGTCAATAAGTATGAAATAAGTGTCGGATTCGAAAACAGCCTTTGTCAGCCTAGGCGCAGACAATTATTCACAGGCATTATGCTCCGGCTGAACGCTTGACCAAATTTTGTTTTTGAATTGGGAAAAACGTTTCTTTGAACTTTAAAGTAGTAATAATAGGTTTTTCATCACTCCCTCGGCTTTTATATTTGTTACGTCGATTTCGTGTTAAGCTGTTTCAGGATTGGGGTTTCTTTAATAGTTGTTTACTAATAAATCCAGAGAATCATAACGATGACTGTGCAAACCTGAATCTGCTGTCACGTTGTTAAAAATTATTTTTTGGGCCAAACGGATCTTTTCGACACTTCAGTGAATACGTTTTTGATTTTACAAGCTGCGTCTAACCGTGCTAACGTTTTTGTGTAGTATTAACCCTTGATAAGAGTTCTAAGTTTTTAAATCACTTAAAGCAGTCGAATAGGTTACAGTTGCTGTCTTTTGCAAAACGGCTCTAAGCCAAATATAATGTTTAGTTTGGCCAAGATAATCTTAGTGAAAAATATGCTTAGGTTTCTACGCACAATAAATTATTTGCTGGATTCTTTGGGAAAAAGCTGCTGATTTGTAAGTAATTAAAAATAAATACCGTTATTAAAAGGAAAATTTGATATTATTCAAAATGTACCTTTATTCTTTGCACATATAATTAGGAACACAAATAATTTTGTAACAATGCGATTGTGTGACAATGCGATATAGGGATATTGTTCCACATACCTTCAATATGTTTGAAGAGCTTATTTGAATTGAGGAAACTTCTGGATTTTAAGAATAAGATTGAGAACTTCATCAATCGGATTGAGGTCTGGCATTTGCGGTGAAGTATATATTCAGAATCATTATCCTGTTGAAAAATAATGAAATGTGGCATGTTTGCGAATGGATAAGGTTTCATCATATTTTCCAGAATATCCCGATATGCATATTGGTCCATTCGCCCATTAATCCTAAATATTGGTACAACACCGCGCCAGGAAAATGCTCCTCACACCATAAAATGTCCACCTTCGTGCGCTATGGTCTTTATTGTGTACTTTGAGTCCAATTATTTATTCTTTGGGCATCTCACGTAGGCCTTACCATCCGATTCAAATAAATTGGTCTTCTACTCACCGCCCCGAAATATATTTTTCCAGTATCCATAATTCCAAAATTTCTGTAGGTATTGTTTTCCAAACACCATCCTTATCTTCAATTTGTTTCTTTTTTAATCGTTTGCCTTATTTGGTCCTAGCGAACAATTTTTTCAATTTGGTACGGCACAGTTTAATTTTCTTCCTTGGCTGTCAGAAGATCGACCTTATTTTTAAAGCAATTGATCCTATCTTCGTATTTGAGCAACATAACTCGACTGGAATCGTTCGATACATTTTCTCTGCAGAATTTCTGCACGATCAGCTTCCGTAATTCTGTTGCACGGCTTTTATTTTTGGTCCATTTTTTAACTACATATTTAGTAAACAGTTAAATTACTAAAAATCCTTTTTTCCTCAAATCGTTACCGTTACCCTCAAATCGTTGCCGTTCGGCAAATTGTAGATAGCGGAAAAACAAAAAATAGGTTAACCAAAACAAAATAGATTAAACAAAATAGGAAAACTAAATTACAATATCGCGGTTCCTATCCTTAAAAAATTGAAATATTTCCAGAATATCATCATTCGTTTGTTTCTTAATAAATTAAATAATATTTTTACTTAACAATTCTTGAAAAATAATTATTCTTCGGTAAATGATGCACATATGTCTAAAACGGACATGATGAATATACTTTTCTTATTAACCAGCGTCAAATCGCCTTGCTCACTGAAACGAAACCGACGGAATCACTTTCAGCAGTTAGTCAGGGTTGAGGAATGAATTTTGTTAAAATTCCGGTTAGACTCATTTAACTCCGGTTTCAAATCTGAATTTGGTGAGAGTGGAGGGAGGGCGAGAGGGTAAACTTCAAATTTAATCTTTTCAAGAACAACCTATCTTCAAGTTCGACTGCACTTATTTTGTTAAATTTCTGTTTTAAAACGTCATAAAACATGAAAGTTATCTAGAAAATTTAAAATCAACCTTACTTACTCGTACCTTACTTCAATCAATTTGTCTAGTAGATTATTTATTCTAGGCCAACATGAATTTTAAGGTCCCGGTTTTCAAAATCCCGATTTGTCAAAATCCTGTTTTTATTTGCTAGCCCTGATTTTCAAAATTCCAGTTCTTAAAAATCCGGTTCTGCAAAAATAAAAATCCCGATTTTCAGAAAATCCCGAATTTTATTTTTATTTTACGGGTTGTATACTATGAAATCCCGTTTCAAAATTAAAATTTTTCTTCACCAGGATTTTGAAAAAAATGGATTTTGAAAACCGGGATTTCATAGTAGAGCCGAATTTTAATAAAACTTTACGATGATAAATCGAAAACAAAGTTCAGTTATAGAGCCTTTCCATGAGGAAAATCACTTCAATAACATAATATACCAAACGTCGGCCTAAGTTCTAATTATAGCTGAAGAGATATTCTATAATTTCAGTAAAACAAGTAGAACAATTTCAATAAACAAAAGGTTGTGGTAAACCAAAAAGTTGTGGGTGGTAATGTTAACAATGTTTAGAATACAAAGTGGAATTTAGAAAATTTAATTCGGCTGAAATTAGCAATTATGTAATATATTAAGCAGGTTGTAACTTGCAAACTTGAGACGCATAAATACCGCTAAATTATATGTACCTGTATTACAGAAAATCCGCCACTGGTCAGAACATTAAACATCAGTTCTTTTTTTCCAAAAATTCAATGTGCGCATGTTCAGTACGCAATATCATATTTTTCGGGAATGGTTTTATCATTTTTGAGTATTTTGTTTATTTACTTTCTTTCCTACTATATATTATATGAATTTGACCTATATAATTTTATTTTTTATGTGCGTATATTATGTTTATTCAAGTATTTTAGATATACACAATTCAAAAATAGAAAACTTTAAGGGAAAGTTCAATGTCCTCAACATTGTTTGTTACACAACACGTGTAATGATAACACTATATATATGTTATACTATATATTTAGTATAATATAAAACCTCATACTACACGCATATATAGGAGAGATAACGAACGAAATTTTTGGGGAATTCAATGCGGTACCGTGTTTCCTTTTGTTCGAGTTTTTTTTTCACTTTGTATGGGGAGCAATGTACTTTATTGCGCAATAAAATAATAGAGTTTATGTTGGTTCTGAGAAAACAGAAAAAATATGGTTTATATATACTTTTTTGCCTTTAAAATTAGAGAGTCCCTGTCCGATCTGAATGGGTTCAACATTTATTTGTTAGTCAAAGTGCACAGGAACTTTAATCTAATAATTTAACAGGAAACACAGCTACAATCTGGCAACGGACAACCTGTCAGTATACGAAAGTTTACGTTTATATACAAAGAAAAATATTTTAGTACTTGTACTAAATTTTATTTAACGATGATTTGAAGGACAGAAATTCCTCTGATGTTACCTATCGTATGTATAGTGAGATATACTTAATCAACTTGTAGGGGAGCTACACTGTACAGTATATATGTACAAATTATAGAATGGGGCTAATTAGCAAGCATACAAATGAAATTTGTTCGAGGAAATCAATACATATTATGTCAGGAAAAATAAAACAAAAATACTGCGGATCAGCTTGTTAAAACCTCCGCCCTCTCTCCCCAACATTGTATTTTTATTCCGAGCACCAAAAAGTTCAACGTACTTTTGTATATAAACCACTTTGGATCAATAAAATAAAAATAACAATGTACAACGTTCGTATACAATTGTGTGTTGACGCATTCCCCAAAATCCAGAATTTTATATACTTTCCCTTTCCTTTCTCTTTTCTTCTTATTGTGTAGGCATGTTTTGGGTATTTGTGTTTTTTTTTTATAAAACGAAAATTATTGATCCCAAAAATATCATCTAATATTTAGTACATATAAATAGCTCTATAAAATATGTTTATATACACAGAGCACCGTTGCTCATTCTCATACACAAATAAATTCATAAAAATTTAAATATCTAATCATATTGTAGATATATGTACATACATACAAACAACAAGAATTACATAAATTTTCAACACGTGTAATCGGTCGGGGTCACTGGACCAATGAACTTTTACTTTTTATTGTACGTTTTGTTTTCATTTATAGTTGCGCGTTCTTCTCTTTTATCTCTCTATACATATAGATACACAACTACTTTAACTCAATCTAAATATCTAATTCTAATTTTAGGTTTTGAAATGCAAAAGGGATTTTTTACTGTATGTGTAACTTACATTTATATTAGTGGAGTGGGAATTTCTTTACAATTCCCGAAACATAAACACTTAGATTTTATGTTTTCGCCCTCATATACTTATACATACATATACATATAATATAAATCCCCCCCTCCGTCACATATTCAATATAAAATGATAGCGATAATTCTGTTGAGATTGATATGTTGTGATTATAGTACATTCCACATAAACTGATAGTTAAATTTGGAACCCTTTAATTAAAATTTAACATATGCAAAAAAATGTTTTACTATAACAATTTGCAAATAAAAAACTTCAATTAGAAGGTGACGAACCCGAATTTTAGTGGTAAATTGTAGTGTGCCATTTAATATAATAAAAATGAAACTTTCCGTTTAATCTTTGCCGCGAGAGCTTTTATTTGTTCAAAGCAAGCGACAAACGTCTTTCCATTGGACTGCACCACTAATATAATTCATTATAAATTTTACTTTTGTTTCGTATATGCGTGTAACGTCTTAAGTTTTATTTGAGTATCTTAAGTTTTTTTTTTTTGTACACGAGTAGAAAACAATAACAAATAATGTTTTTGGATGGGTTCAGGTTTATATTTTTGTGCGTGCGTATTATATTCGTACAAATACACATATTTCCCAAATTTTTTTTTTTTGTAAGATGTTCCTATTGATTTTTGTGGAAGGAAGAAAGGACGAAACGGAAATTGGTGCGCGTATAAAAAGAATCGGATATTTGGGAAGAAATACGTAGGAGTAGTGTGGGAAAAGTAGAAAGAAAGGTTAATAACCTTAGTGCTGCGCGCGCGTTTCAATGAAATGTGTGTTGATTTGATGTTGTGTATATGATGGATAGGGCGCCGCACAGTTTTCTTTTATATATATACGCAATACGCATAGACTTCCCCATTCCTCTTTCACAAATTCTTCGATCGTTGCCTAGGTGACTAAATTTTTTTTTTTTTTTTTTAGTGCTTGGCTCCAAATATTCTGTCTCCCTTTCTTTCTCTCCCCCGCATGGAACAAAATTATTTGGTTTAGGGAAAGCAAAAACAAAGTTCAATGCCCTAGCATGTACAACATATTTACTCATGTGACGCACTTGTTCTGGCAATAAATATAATTTTTTTGACAGTTTAATTAGATATATGTAATATGAACGCGCATGTATAATCCTAATATACATATACTATACTAAGTGCACCCCGCGTGTAAATAAAGTCTCATAAAAAACGGAAATTAAAAATTAGGTCATCATAATTGAAATCATACTCTAGGCAACATAATAACTATAAGTACTACTTTATACATATAAATTAAAGCGTATATAGAGAGTACACATTGTAAGTGATAAAATTATATTTTTCAGTAATACGAAGTTCAATGAACTTCCCCGATTATATAACCAAAATTTTGGTAGTATATAAACAAATATTTCCCCTCAAGATTTTCCCCCCGCATAAAAATATAAATACCTAACACGAATGTACGTTATCGAATAGATGGAGCATCCGCCTCGAAGTATTTTTTTTTTGTGTGCATGTGTATGTGTATACGAGTAAATAGCTAGAACGAGCGAATATATATGCCGATGAACTTACATGAACCCAATAATTTGTTTTGCTACCACACCCAAATATTTATAAATTATTCTCTGGATACGCACAAAACAACCTAAGTAGATAATTAAAATTCCATTAAGCATAACCATACATACAAAATGAAAGTATATGTACCCAAATGTTCCGCACCTACAAAATATATTTAAATTCACTTTCGCCATTTTCATTTCTATATTTAAACAATTTTGTCCAACCATGATCTTATCCACGTGCCGTTAACTAGGTATATATACCCATAAAATAAAAAAAACTAATAATAAACTAATGTATGCATTATAAATATAATAAAAGAAAACTTTAAACTATAATAAAATTGACCGACGACAACATAAAAATGTAATTTAAGCTCGTTAAAAATCATAAAAAAGTTCATCGGTTGTACCCGCATTTGAATCTCTTGTTAAGCTGTTCGTATTGCGCATATGCATATTCTGTATATGTACATATATATACCGAGCATATGTATTATATACCAAAATTACACGTGTGGAGCCGCACACTATATGCTGCATCATCGGTCATTGAGCCCCAAAAAACTATATAATACATAAGAATACATATTTGTATATATAAATAGTGCGTATAGTAAATTTAGGGCCATAAAAACTACACAACAACAACAATTGAATTATTATAGAGAATCATAACATTTCTGTAAAAATGAATACATTTTGATTTCAGGGCGTGCTATTACTAATATACGGTGATAAACTAAAAGTTTCAGTTAAATGATTTTTGGCCATATATATGTACATATGTATAAGTTTTGGTAAATGCGCGATTCAATTATTTATGCACGCTCACGTTGGTTTGAGGTTAAGGTGGAGCTTATTAATTTCAAATATGATATAGAATATTATTTGATTGATTCGATAGTTTGTGATAATAGATTTTTTTTTTTCCAATATTTGATTGATAAGGGAAATGTGTTGTAATATAATGTGTCAATAAACGTATACAAAAGAATATATTCATTATTTTATTATACGAATTGAGAAGCTTGATAAATAAATTATGTTCAGCATTTTTCAGCTCGTATATACATATGTGTATAATCTAATGTTAGTAATATTGGAACTATTTTTAATATAAAATCAGCAAAAATATTTCCGAGTTTTATGATCTCGTTTTTATAAGAATCAAATTAGGCAAAAATGCCAACCAGTACTGCTATGAATTTTCTTCGATCGAACAATTTTTCATATTTTTGCTTTATGTAATGTATTTTATTTATATACCAATTTGTAATCTGAAATATTAAAAATGGGTCCTAGTATAGTGAATTAAAATTTCGCTAATTAAATATTGTATATATACCATTGTGTAGCCCTTAATTTGTCTGCCAGTAAAAACCTTTACCATTTAGCGTGGAAAAAACCATTAAGTCTTATCAGTAATTTAAAACTTAAATTCGTTATTTAATAGAGAAATACACAAATTTTACGCTGCAGACCACTACCGGCACATTTTTACTATTTGCCCTTATTATTGCTGAATAATTTTTTTCTAATTGGAACATAATCATACGTAATTCTAATAATTTAGCTAGAATATCTAAACAATTTATCGATATAAAATTAAAAAAAAATATCACGAACTTCGAATCTAGGTTGGGTTGATTTATTTGTATTATACGTTTTGCGTGCCTCCGTTTAGAAATCAAATTGAGCCTTTAACCAAACAAATTCAACCTTTTACAAATCAAGTATTGATTATTGTTTAAATTTGATTTGAAAAAGGGAGCTTATAGTATAATCTGCTGGTGTTAGATGCTGGTGATGTAACATTGTGATGTTCTTAAAAATTGAAAATAAATTCTTGTTTCCCTCACTTGAGCCAAACCAGTTAGTCTTTATGATCAATTAGCGTTCGTTCGACTTTTAATTTCCATTTAGCGGATCTTTTGATTACCAGTAAACGGTAAATAAAAATTAAATTTGCAGGTATATTTTGAAAAATATATTAAATATAAGGAAAATGCAAATCTCAACTTAATTTTCCAATTAGTGATGGTGCTTTTTTTTTAGTTGTTTTTGATGAGGTTCTCCTGATTTTAGAAATTCTCGCTTACTGATTTCATAACCACTTGTCTCAGGTTTCATCTTTTGATCAATTGAAATGAGATGCGCGATGTTTGAGACTTAATTGGTGATTCGGTGTTTCGATTCATTCAGGTTATTCGAGATTATTCGAGTATGTATATGTTTGAGATTGTCTGGTGTATTTGATAGTTCGATGTTACTCGAGAATCTTAGGTTAAAGTGACAAATGACAAAATATGTGATTTTATTAGTAAAAGCGTAACGCCGTACCAAAAAAACCTTACAACAGTTTAAACACATAGTTAAAATAACTGAGGGTTTGACAACCATTGAAACGCTATCGTAGAGATGGCTACGCGGGTCTGAGTATGCCATCGTACTGTATATGTATAGTAGTATTCAATTCTCGCTGGAATTCTGACAGTTCACGCGCAGAAAAAATACATAGGTTCCTTAGTTCGTGGCAAAAGTTTTCCAACGACGTTGTTTTCATAGGCGTGCAATTTTTTTTCACCTATTAATTTTCACATGAAACATGATTGCAATAACATAAAATCATAATCATTTTGAATGTTTTGTGTATTGAAACTGAAATATAATACATTTTAATCATTATTTATTATTTTATTTAGGATTACTATATGTAAAATAAATGCGACCCATCAAAGTTTTTATAATTTTTGTAACTACATCACTGAAGGCTGCGCAAAACTATTAAAAAAAAAAAATTAAGATCTGAATAAGACTATACCTTGAGGGATGTTTTGGGTCATACGAAGTATTTGCGCGACCAGTCAAACGATTTTTATGAATTTTTCAAAATTTATCTACCCAAAAGAAAGGTGAAGGTGTTCGTTTGAAGGCCATTGACACGCAATCTTAGAGATGGTTACGCGTATCTGAGTATGCCATCGTATTGTATGTACCTTTAGGGATGTTTTGGGTCATACGAAATATTTGCGCGGGTCGTCAAACGGTTTTTATGAATTTTTCACAATTGCTAAATTAAAAAAAATGTGTAGATAGGCGTTTGACGGTCATTGAGTTGATCTTATTATAAAATTATCTTTAGTTTTTAGGTGTTGGATGAATTTTTGCGTGGCCTGTTAACTGCTATTAATAATGGTTTCTTAAATCGAAAGTGCGCTAATTTATAAACTTCTTGTCAGTCCTGATTGCAGGTTCCTTAGCAATGTCAATGTAAATTAAAGATGCGTGGTTAATTCTAGTTTCCGCGTTAGTTTCCATAATGGATTCGGATAAATCATCATGGATTTCCCACGATCCGGTTTTTCTTTTTATGAATCCAGTGTAATGTCCAGACAAACCGGGACTGTGTGCATGTTGATAGTGAATAATACCAATTAATACCAGCTTAGTGGACCAAAAATTCAGCTCTGATTGGATTTCGTTTATTTTGATATGGTACCTTGTATTGGGAAGCAGTGTAAAATTTAAACGAATCTCTAATTGTTTTAAGATCTCTTTCTTTGAAATTAACGTAGTCAATTGGAAGTTCGTTTAATATCGTTATTGAGCAATATGTGAACAAGCAAGGGGTCGTAACGATATCCCGCATTTCAAAATCCCGCTTTATCAAAATCCCGCAGAAAAAAAAATCCCGCTTTTTAAAATCGCGCTTTTCAAAATCCCGCTTTACAAAATCCCGCTTTTTATAATCCCGCTTTTTAAAATCCCGCTTTTATTTAAGAATAAAAAATCCCGCATTTAAATCCCGCTTTTTAATAATTAATATTTTATTATTTTTATAATAAAATTAATTTTATTATTAAATTTGATTATTTGATTATTTTATAGTGAAATAATGAATATTTAGTGAAATAATTTTTCTGGGATCGATATAAAATATTGCATTTCAAAATGTTGCATTAACAAAATATTGCTTTTTTTTATTAATCTTGCAACTACAAAATGTTGCAATTACAAAATCTTGCATAACAAAATAGTGCAATTATTTTTCATTTTAGTAGGTGTCATTAATAAATTCTATATAATCCGCTCCTACGTGCGGCACGCAGTGCGACATGTTTGCTGATCCCGGCTCCTACGTCCCCCGATGTACAATTCAAAGCCCCTCGGAGGGCTAAGCAGGGGGAGCGCAGCGACGTAAGAGTTACCGAAGCCGTTAGCCTCTACAATTCTATTAAAATAGAAAAATAGTGCTATTAACAGTCACTACTAATCTATATTGAAACTGTTCTTTGAACTTTCATCAACAACTTTTGTTGGCAGTTTTGTCCAGAGCAGACTTTTACCCCATACAAAAGAATGGGTCTGACTACTGCGGTTTAGAGCCAGTACGAAATAATACTGCAGCCTCCATCCTTTCCCATTAGGTTTCTAATTTAATTTGCTGTCGAAAACAAAACAAATATATTTTTCGGATGAAAATCATCATTATCTCAGTTTTCAATTGCGCATCTAATAAGATCTACTATGTGCCTTTCCATTGTGAACGTTTCCCGTCTTAGGTATATGGATATATCCTTCAAGTTAGTCCATTTGTTAGAAATGTGAGGTAGTTCCAGGCTACTTTTGAAAATCACTTCTAACCAAGGAATGGTTAAGTCAATAGGTCTGTTATAATATAGTCTGTTCGATATCCGCAAGGATAATACCATGAAGTCCGGGTAACTTATCAAATTTGGTTTAAACTATTTATCGCAAACAGAATTTTCTTTCTATTAATAATTTGACATACGAGGCTTCTTGCCCTATTACCTTGTATAGTCTAGAAGATCAATTCTTGACACTTCCTAATTCATATTTGAATGTTTTGAGGACTTCCTTATAGTAGTCTCAGACCACAGCAGCTCTGGTTTCCTTGCTTTTTTAAAGAGTCTCTTTCATTTTTCATTGGTTTGTTGAATCTTCTAACATCACCAAGGTGGCCGAGATTGACCCATACGCCTAGTAGAGGACTAAGAGGAATAGGGCCTATCATCGCTTTAATAGAAGCGTTGGACAGTTTCTGGAATTTTGGCACCGGGACTAGAAGTGAATTACCCGGAATAGTTCTAAAAGTGTCGTAATCGAGTTTTAGGATATATCATGTCCATTTCCAATCAAAGATAATAACGGTAAGAAGGAAGGTCTTCCGGAACCTTCGTTTATAATAGACTATTTATCATAAAGTTTGAAACAAGGGTACTATATAATAGCTCCAGTCCGTTCTTAGTTATAAAAGACAGTTTGTTGCTTATGTTGCTTATATGATGGTTAGTACATAAAATGTAATCAAGAAGTAACTCACCTCGCTCATTTAAATTCCTACTTTCCCAGATTATGTGATGAAAATTTACATCGCTTCTATAATTAGATTGACCGATGGAATGTTAACATTCATATGCCGGGTAAGCTGATATTAACCAGAGGTTATGTTTGTCGATCTCAATTCTAACCGCTGCTACATCTCCATTGTTGTAATTTGAAAGCAGAAAACAGCATAGACTATTTTTAAAAAGAATACAAGACTAAATCTAACCTTACATTTTTCACGAGCATTAATCTAAGCTTGGGAGTTTTGAGCCCAGGTCACCGACCGGTCTCCAGTGACGGTTCTTGGATCAAGACAACATCTGTCACTTCTTTTAAAATTTTGAGCAGAAGAACGGTTGGTGCTGCCTTACAGTGATAGAGGTTGATGTGAAGAAATCGTAGCATTCTTGGCTGTCCGTGTCCTCAGGACGCTCACATCAGCTTATGCGTGCCCCATTCGGCTTCGGTGCCTCTACCCTGTCCGTATCTTTAAGCAGGATTTCAAAAATGCATTTCAAAAAGCTTCTGAAGGAACTCACTCTCAGACCCTCGGTCGAGAAAGGGGATCTCTTCTCTAGCAATAACACCAAGGCTGTCTTCACGCCTTACCTCCCAAGTCTCTCCACTGCCTGCTTATGGAGGAGCAAAGATCTCTTATCCGGCATAGGCAGTGAGTTTAACTTAATTCCTCTACCAAGCCCCATCTATCCTTTTCCATCTTGTTTTCCGGCAACATATTATTAACCTTTGCTAGAGCCCTCCAGCAATTTGGTTCGGCTGCATTTTTGATTGCTCAGGTTTGGTGACCCAAGTCAGAATCCCTCAAGGAACTTCACACGTGACCACCGAAATTGTAACATAAAGTGCATCGAGTTTAAACTTTTTTGTACATCCTGCTTGAACTATGTATTTGTGAACACATTCTATTATTTTTTATAGCTATCTTGTTATATAAATGTTTCAACTAATTAGATTAACAGTCATGTGTAAAATCATCCATAAACAGCGTACATATGCGTACATCCACAAACAGCGTACATATGCATCACAAAATGTAATTATTTAACTCACCTCTCCTTGCAATCCCTTCCACTTGCACGTATGTAATGTATACATTATGAACAACAACGAACATATCTACTAAAATATTTAACAATCAAAACCATGCAAATTTTCTTCAAATGTTAGTTAAATTTTCCTCCTTTTCGCTTTTCAAAATCCCGCGTTTCGAAATCCCACTTTTCATAATCCTATTGCTCAAAATCCTGCTTTCAACCGAAAATATTTTTATTAATTCGGGCGCGCGCCCGAATTAATAAAAATATTTTCGGTTGAAAGCAGGATTTTGAACAATGGGATTTTGAAAAGTGGGATTTTGAAACACGGGATTTTGAAAAGCGGGATTTTGAAAAGCGGGATTTTCAAAAGGCGGGATTTTCAAAATCGGGATTTTGATTTCGGGATTTTGAAGGCGGGATTTTGAAAAGCGGGCAAACTTACCTTCCCCAACAAGCAAAACAACCGGATTTACTTGCTTGGCCGTTCTACTAAAAATTTGGACCAACAGATTGCCACTCGAAACCAAGCACCGCCGATGGTGATGGTTTGGGCCGCCGTAACGACCGAAAGCCGTTCACCGCTCGATTTTTGGACCGTGGCATCAAGATAAATGGCACAAAAACATTTCGGCCGCAGAGCCTGGACATTTCAACAGGACTTGGCGCCGAGTCATAAAACGCGCGTCAATCAAGATTGGCTGAGAAACAACGTTCCGCGGTTCATTTCCACTGCCCAATGGCCACCAAATTCACCGGATGCAAATCCGCTAGATTTCTCGGTTTGGGGTATTTTGAAGAGCAAGGTTGGGACAAAAAAATACCAAAGTGTCGATCATCTCAAGCAAGCGCTTCGCCGGGAATGGGCCAAAATACCGCAGAGCCACTTTCGTGCTGCATGCAATAGCTTTGTCGACCGTTTGAAGGCCATAATCGCGGCTAAGGGTGGCCAAATTGAAAACTGCTAATGAAATTCGAAAATTTAAATATTTGTGAACATTTTTTACTTTGATTCAATAAAATTCATTAAAAAATAAAAATTCTGTGGCGTTTTGTTTTGGTAACACTTCGTGTCAGTCACCCTGTATAGTGTAAGTGACTCAAAAAAATGAAATGGAAATAGCGAACTGTGAAAATTGCACATATACATTGAAAATTGCACATATACATTGAATATTTGACAAATCGGCCACAGAATTTGTAGGTAGCAATTGACAAATAGGCTATTAAAATTCTAATGTGAATATCAAAATTTATTATTTTTAAGAAAAGTATGCTTTGAAAATTTTAATGTATTCTGACATATCCTCTGTTAAGTGACATCTGAACTGAACGAAAAGTTCTTAAAGATTTGCTGAATGCTTTGTTATTTAGTATTGCTGAAATACTCATGCTGTTGCTGAGTTTGGTTATGGTGATTTCGCACTACTGTCTTTCCAATTCTTATAGTTTTACGGTCAACATTGCGCACCAATAAATACTAAGCGAACAACAGCCGTCTTTATGCAGGGTGTATGAACCTAATCGAAATGGCTTGCATATAAATCTTTAGGGAGTAGAGCGTGAACTCGCTTGTTGTTGTTTTAGTACCAATTTTTGACATTTATTTGAAGAAACCGCACACAACCAAACTATCACAATCAAATCCTATGATAATTTTTGGCATACACAAAATAAATTCATTGTGTGATTGATGTAGTTGCCTTAGCTTTTTATTTCAAAGAAATTCATTTTCCTCTTTCGCTGTTATACCCTAGACAAATGGTGGTTTAATAAATCTGATTTAGCTAAACTTGTTTAAGTTTCTATGCAAAAACAAAGGGATTAACTAAATCGAGGTTGACACACTGCGGCTAATCTCGAAAAATTCACAAAATCGGTTTTATTAAATCGCAGTGTGTCTAGGGTATTACGAGATGTATGTTTTCAACTCAGCGTGATTTTTATTCTCTTGCTGTAATTTTTTTGTCGATTTCAATGAAATCATTGAATGCCCATTATCCACTATCTAGAAATCGGATATTTTTCAATGATGTGAATAGTTCAATTAGTGGTTTATATGCTTAGCTTATGGATTGTGAAGGTGGCTAGGCCATATATTTGCTTGTTCTATTCTCTTTACATACACTTATTCAAAATCACAGCCGAATTTTCAAAAATATTACCTTTGTTGGCCGAATATTGCTCCCTCAGTGCAATTATGTACTAAAAAACCCAGAATGTTCTTTTTCGACCAATTCCGGCAATTCAATAGGACACATTGAAATTTTAGAATTATTCAACATTTCTTTAGCTGTTCCTTTTTTATATAAAAATAAAGTACAAAAAACCTTATTATTCTGTAATCAAGCCACTATTTAGCTACAACATAAAAAAATTCATCATGCTTACTTCAGGGTCAAGTTACGCCACTTTCTGTCTAAAAGCCAGACAATAAATTTATGAGAAAGGGAAATATGCCTAAAAATTTTAGTATGCATTCACAGTATTGTTTTCGCCCTGCGTTTCAATGTTGTTTTCAGATTTTAGTTTTCGTTGTTGTTTTTCTTCACGATATAAGCAAAGAAATGCTCCTTTACCATATAAAAAAACTTATCGTTCGCCTGGAAAACATCAAAGTTTTCCACCAATATTATTTAGTGGCATTAACAAAATATCCAACCGAAATATGTCTAGCATAGTAATTTTTGGTTGTTTTCGTAAATAAAATTTGAAACTTATCGATATTTGGTTTAAAAATGGAACTGTCAATCAATCTTTTTTATTGTTTTATTTGACAAATTGCAATAGCTGTGCATTTTTGTTAAACAAATTGTATTTGCGACGTCCGTGATGTAAATAATATTCAATTTTTTTTTTTTTTTTTTTGACAACAAGTGACCAGACCAGTGTTTGGAAAATTTTAGAACATCATAAGTATCATCCATATCATGTGTCTTTACACCAAGATCTTCATGGCGTTGATTTCCAAAATCGGGTAACTTTTTGTCAGTGGGCACGTGAACAAATACAGCAAAACCCAATTTTTTTGCGTTACCTATCGTGAGTCGTCTTTTACAAACCATGGAACGGTTAATCGCCACGACATGCATTACTGGAGTGTTGAAAATCCGCACTGGCTTCGCCAAGTTGAACATCAGCGTCCTTGGATTGTCAATGTGTGGTGTGGAATTATTGGCAGCAAACTCATCGGCCCCCACATTATTGAAGGCAACTTGAATGGTCAAATGTACCGAGATATTTTGGACAATGAACTGCCAACATTATTTGAAGACTTGAGCTTAGAAGTGCGACGGAACATGTGGTTTCAACATGATGGTTGTCCCGCACACTATTCGTTGGTAGCACGTGCAGTACTTGATCGTGATTTTAATCAGGTCGCTGGATCGGGAGGGAAGGTCCGGTAAATTGGCCTGCCAGATCACCAAATCTTACTTCGCCAGATTTATTTTTGTGGGGCTATCTCAAAGACCAAGTTTACAAACAAAAACCAACAACACGTGAGAATATGATTGAGAGAATCATAAATGCTTGTGGTGAAATTCAAGCAGACACACTTCTCAGTTGTGTACAGTCATTTGAAATGCGGATTAATAAGTGCATTGAAGTCGAAGGCCATCATTTTGAGCATTTAATTTAATTGAAAGATGATGAGGCGAGTTTTCCCAATTATTCGAAATTTGCAAAATGAATAAATTTTTGATGACCAATTTACAATGAAACCGTGGTATTTTTATTGCAGACGTATTGCAGAATCGTTTCCGTAGGTTCTCAGTAGGAGGAATCGAACAAAATTGAATATCGTCAATTACAGCTCCATCTATCATGAATCGAAAAAAATGTTTCAGTCAAATCCTACGTATTTTTAGCCGTAGAATCCACATCTGTAATAAAAAACAGGGGTTCATATTTTAGTTTCAAAGTAACCCCTTGCCCCACCTACAAGGAGGGGGGGGGGGTACTAATTTTAACACTAATATATTTCCCCCAGAGAATAATTAAATTTTGATCTTTACCATTTTTTTCGTAGAGTGCTTATTTCCGAGATGTTTGAGTGTATCAGGTTAAAAAAATCACCCGATATATATATATATATATATATATATATATATATATATATATATATATATATATATATATATATATATATATATATTAAAAAAAAGTTGAGCTTATGTCCGAAACACGACCTATTAACGTAGGACTACGAACAATTGAGAAAACTTTATTTGTACAGTTTAAGAGAAACCAAAATTTAGAAATTACAAATTTAAAACAAAAACGTTAATTGTCTAATCTGCCATCTTTATGCATTAGGCTGTATCAGCCTAAATGTTGATTACCCGTTGCTTTTTTTCTTATTTTTTATATTTATTGTTCATACAGGCGGCAGTCGAATTCGCGAGTAAATCCGCTAAATTCGGGTCATTTATCTTTTTTTTATGGAGGGTAAACGAAATAAAAAAAGGTAAAGGTTTCATGTTTAGTTAATTTATTCTTTATTGTTATAAGGATTGAACGAGCATAAAATAGAAAAAAATGCGTAATTTAGTAAATGATTTACCCGAAAATTCGACCGCAGCCACAATACTAAATTTTATATTCCTCAATTCGTTATGCCACAATGAAATGCCGTTTTAAAATAGAAATAAAAAATTGGGTCTATCAGGCTCCTCAAATGACACTTTTTCCACAAAGCGTCGGTTAAAGGTCACTAAACCAACCACTTATATTTTATAAACATTTTCTGTTATTTTGGGCAGGCATTTTCTTAAATTTTGAGACCTCTTCCCCAATAGCACAATTTATCACGTCATGCCGCCAAATGCCAGACTCCCAAATAATCTTACAAGGGAATCTTTTATACTGTCAGATTCAAAAAACTATAAAAAGTATTCTAAAGTTGTAGTACTCTGTGAGACATTAACGAAATCATTTTTTTTTATCGGCAACCAACCCCGTTTTAGGGGTTAAAACCACCCCTTAATTTGCTAAACCAGGTAATTACATCCTATAAAAAAATAGAGATGCAACCCTTATAATCTAATTTAGTAGCGATTACCACTACTTTTTATGAGGGATATATACTAATTTGTTTTATCAGAAAAAGTGGAGTTGAATTCGGGATATATCGAAAAAAAAAACGTTTATTGAGGTTCAATTAACTGGTGGTTTTAACCCCTAAAAAGGGCTTGGTGTCCGATTAAAAAAGGTTTCGTTAATGTCTCGCAGAGTACTACAACTTAGAATACATTTTATAATTTCTTGAATTTGACAGTTCAAAAGGTTCCCTTGCTAGAATATTTAGAATTGACACGTGTTTTCTACTTCGACCTTTAACAATTAGATCTAGTTATACATCTCTAGTATACTGTTGAAAATCCTTAAGAATTTAAATTACTTCGTTTAGAGAGCATCCACAATGTTAAAAATTTCTTTTATGAAAATTTATGCTATTTCACAATATTATGTGAGCAACGTCAGAATTGACGATATGATTCTTCACTCAGTGCTTGGCATCACTGTGGATCATTCGAGAATACAAAATAATAGAATACAAATAATACAATATCAGAGTTAACGTTAATTATCTTTTGTCACCGAATCTCACCTCCTCGTCGCATACCACTTCATTTTATATATCTCCCAGCGCCTCTCTACGAAACTTGCTCCACCCTAATGTCGTGATATTATTTTAAAAGCGTACCATAATAATTTTCTATTAAGGTTTATATACGACCGAAGTTATTGCTCAGAAATAATACCTTTAAACGCCATTTTAATAAAGCAATTCGCAAATAATGTATCGATCAATATATCGTTGAAATTTCAATCATTAAAATGTCACAAAATGTCAATAAAACGTCAAAGAAATGGGAATGTCTTGTTTTTAATACAAGCTTATAGATTTAATTTATTTTTAAATATTGACGATTCCGGTCACTTGGAAACTTTGAAGTCCCATAACTCGCAAACCTAAACATTTTTCGGCCTAATCTTTGCGACTATACATTTTTATAAGATTGCATAGGTTACACAGCATATAAATTCAAAAAATATACCCAATATTTTACATAATGAGAATAAAAATTTTTTGAACTTTTTCATTTTTATTTGATAGCTTTAAATCAATAATGGCGTGCGGCATGTTTGATCAAGTACATCACTATTTAATTAAAATTAATTTATTTTAATTTGTTGTTTTAATTTTTTTTCAATCCACAAATTTTTATTTAACTTGTTTTGATTTTTAAAGTTTCTAAAACTTTACATTTATATTTAACAAGAGACATTTCTTAAATCAAATAAATTTCGTAAATACGTCAATTCCGTGACGCGCGTCATCACAAAGAAATTTTGGTTTACCCCCTATATACAAATGAAAACAAAGACGTAGTCCTACGTCAAATTTTGCTTTCTCCAGGCACTAAAATTACTTTTTATCGTGAAAGAGAAAAAGAAATGCGGAGTTAAGAAGAAAATATTGCTTTTTGTTCAGGTATTAAAACCTTGTTGATAAAAATGGGTTTGAAACAATATGAACCAAGTGAATGGCGTTTATTCATCGATAGCTCAAAATGAACTGGATACGCTGGGGTACCTTTTGGTTACAGTACAAAAAAAGGAAGAATATTGTAACATCTTGTTAGTCTTGAATACAATAAAATACAACGACGAACATCGGGTAAGAAAAAACTGGCCCTTGAGAGAAAATATAACGCCTGTGGCCCTATTCTGGCTATTCCCTGGGAATTGGGAATTGAACTATTTTGACAGTATTCTAGCAGTTTGGAATTATTTTTTCCAAAAGTGTATTCTGGCGATTGGGAATTTTTATTGTAGGGAAAAAATAATTCCATTTTATGTAAGTTTTGACGTTTATTTTTCCCAATTTTTTTTTGGGGGAATTAGAAGAAACTGTTTGTTTTGTGTATTTTCAATATTTTATTTACGACGTAGTATTGGTAAAGTTTTTATTTTATATGTAGAAAATAAAATTTTTAAATAATGGCGGCTGCAAAATTTGAAATAGTGGTTTTTCCCATTGGATGATTCCCAATTACGCCAGAATACACTTTTGGGAATTGGGGAATAAAAAATTGGGAATTATTGAAGTTTGGAAATATAGCAATATTTTTCCCAATTCCCAATTCCCAGGGAATAGCCAGAATAGGGCCACTGGGAAGCAAAATTTAGTTCACAATTCACTAGTAGCTCGCTGAGGATCATGAAACAGCTTGTTAAATTACTCGATAAAAACGGGAACTGCTTTTCCTACGTTTACCAAAAATTTCCTCAGCTCACTAAGCCCGGTATTTTTGACGGCCTCCAAATTAAACAACTTACGAAAAATACTCGAGCTTGAGTTAAGGGCTTGGACAGAAAATTATCAAAAAATTATATTGAGCTTGTCACCTGCACCCTGATCCCTGTTGTATGTTAAATAAGAATGAGAAATATTAAGAAATATTTTTTCGACCAGTGGCACTATTCTGGTTTTCCCTGGGAATAGGGAATTCAAGAATTTTCGCATTTTTCTAGCAGTCGGGAATTATTTTTTCTTTATGTTTATTCTGGTGTTCGGGGAAACTTTGTTTTAAGGAATAAAAAATTCACTTTTGTTGCAGTTTTGACAACAATTTTTCCTCGTATATTTGAAATAGAATTGAGGGAAAGAAATAATTTCTGTTTACAAGATTTCGTTACAAGTGTTTAATTTAATTGAAATTATTTAAATATAATTAATAAAAATAAATTGTTTAAATTGTTGAAGTTAAAAATTATAAAAAGTACGTAATTTTTTTTTATTGTGAATTTAGGGCAAAAATATTACTAAAGAAAAAAAAGATTTGTTGGTCAGCTTATTGGAAGAGGACATTCCATTAGCAAATGATCGGTAGGTTATCGTATATATAATTCATAGTTTTACCAAATGTAACCAAATGTTATATATTGCTAAACTTTAACATGTATTTATAGATTTGATAGTGTCGATGGAAAAAATCGGATTCGGCAAGGATGACAACGAATTGCAGCACAGCTTAATTGTCTAGGTGGATCTACAAAGGAAGCTGATAAATGGAAGAAGGAATGGATCGACATGAAGTATGTTCTCCTAATGTGATTTGTTATATATATATATATATATATATATATATATATATATATATATATATATATATACATATATATATATATATATATATATACTTATATATATATATATATATATATATATATATACATATATATATATATATATATATATATATATATATATATATATATATATATACTTATATATATATATATATATATATATATATACTTATATATATATTATATATATATATATATATATATATATATATATATATATATATATATATATATATATATATATATATATATATATATATATATATATATATATATATATATATATATATATATATATATATATATATATGTATATATATATATATATTTATATATATATATATAGAAAGAGTGGGAAATTCTAGGGGTTTCCATACTTTTCCTCACTCAGTATATGTAGCTTTAAATTTTACTTTTCATCTACTAGGTATAGTTTCCTTATAATTTATACTTTTAGGAAATATGTTCGGGCTCAATGGGCAATGTTAAAGGAGTATGACAATAGGGTCGGCCTTGGCACACAGGTAAAAGCGCGACGACCAAATCAACTTTCATCTTTAGATGAGAGAATTTTAAATATTATTACTTCGGAATCGGTCGAGGGCACAAATACAAATGAGGGTGGCTTTCTCACAACATCATTGGTTTGTATAATATATGATGAGTTTATGGCCTATTAATGATAACAATATTTAATATAGGAAATTCAAAATAATGCTGAAATATCGACAATTGCTACCCGACAAATCTGGATTTGGATGAAAATAATATTTCCCAACAAACATCTAGGCCCATAAGAACAAGAAGAATTCGAGGTTTGTCTATTTTAGTTTAAAAAATATTATCATATAAACAAATGTTGAATTACCTTTTTAGAATCTGCTTTTACACGAGACACAATTTTGCAAGAAACAAATAAAATTGATCGTGAAAAAGCAGATAGACTGAAAAGGCTGGCATGTGCAAAAGAGCATTCAAACACAATAAAAGAGCGAGGATTAGCAATAAAACAGCAGATGGTATCGGCAATGGAAGAGAGGAATCGCATATTACAAGAAATATATTTGAACAAAAGGTGAATATAGAAATGTGAATTGAACAATTCATAAACGTTTAAACTTTAGTTTAAATTATTTTATTAAATTTCAAATTATAACATTAACCAAAATAATCTTGCACAATCCCTGTTCTTACTTCCCTGCCAATTTCCAGAAGTCTCCTAGCCGTGCTATCTTGCAAATATTCCTCCTCTAAATCAGTATCGGCGTCACCTTCATCTTCATCTCCTAGTACAAGATCATGATTATCTATAAAATTGTGGCATTTTAAGACATTATGCAGTGTTGCACACGTATTTATTAAAAGGCCCATCATTTCAGGCGAATATTTCAAACATCTATCTTTCGAAAGGCACCTGAACCTTGACTTTAACACTCCATTGCACCTTCCGATACAATTTCGTGCTGATCTATGCGCCATATTGTATCGCTCCTGGCTGTCGTTGGTTGGGTTGTCAATCGGAATCATTAACCACGGTTGTAGTGGGTAGCCACTGTCACCTAGAAATATATTTACACGTATTTATGTTTTGTAATCAAATTTTCCAATAATTTTTAGACTTGTTTATAAATACGTATTTTATTTATTACTATTTATTTTCAGTAATGAAAAAGTTAATAACAACGAATTTTTTGATACAGAATATTTAGACGAAAACTAAGAAGATTTTGATCATTTTTATTTTGAATTGATGTGTTATTTATTCCTTATTTTATTTTAATTTATATTTATGTAAGCACATCTTTTTATAATAAAATTAAACTGAATTACCTATAACCATGTGTTTTGCAATTCCCCTGCATCGTATTTATTATGAAGATATGCTTTTGCCAGAGATTTCCTCCAAATCGTTGCGTCATGGTTAGATCCGCCATACTTAGCATTAACATTTAAAATTTTTAAATAATAATCACAAATCTATAAATAAAATGTTATGAATAGAAAATTAGAAAAGCTCAATCAATTTTCATGCTTACCAATTGAACATTTTTCGAATGGTAATGATGGCGGTTAAGATAAACATGTTCCACTCTTTGGTTGGGTCTAAACATCGAAACATGGGTACAATCCACACATCCGATTATCCCCGGCAAGTTGAATTTTTCATAAAATCTAGCAGTAAACAACATTTATATTTGGTAAGTTACGTGTTAAATTTAACAATACGACTTACTGCAATTTAATATTATTAATTTCACTAGTAGTTTGAGGAAAGCGTATAAAATCCGGCATCAAATGGTTGTTTACTATTGTGCAAAATTCTTTAATGCATCTGCATGCAATTGATTGAGATACGCAAGTTAAATAATTCACACCAATCTTTTTTTGAAATGAACCTATAAGAACACAATTGAACATTTTTAAACTTTCAGATACACACCAATTTAGAGATAAAATACCTTCTGATAAAAAGCTTAGTGCCACTCTATCTCGAAGCCTTTTCCTTTCAATCCTTTCAACTGCTATCTCGAAGCCTTTTCCTTTCAATCCGAAGATTATACCGATTATCATCTTCATCATCATCCATATAAACTATTAGTTGTCGCGCCATATCAAATATTACTTACTTTCTCAATAGAATTAAAAAAAAGCAAATTTGTGATAGAAAGATACAAAACTATTTAATTTGACATAAAAATTGACATCTCCTAACAATTTTGTGCGATGCCGTGATGAATATTTGAACCAAGCTCAATTTCCCTGGGAATTTATTCCTTGGTTATCAGAATAAACTTTTAAGGAATTGGGAAAAAAAAGTTGTGAAAAAACTGCCTGAAGGAATATTTGAAATTTTTCCTCAATTCCCTATTCCCAGGGAAAACCAGAATAGTGCCACAGTCAGTTCCCATTCTCATAGTTTTTGAATAAGGTGTAAATAAGAAATTTGTCAAGGCATCTGTAATATTTTTGTATTAAGGCGAATTGTTCAGTTATTTTATAAAATTAATAATTAGCTGCTACTCTAATACGGATTTTCGTCTTACAGTTTGAATATATAGGTTATGTTTTATATTCTGATCCCTTATAATAAAGTACACAATTAAACTGAGGTGTCAAAATAGTTTTTTGAAATTCATAACAAATTATGGACTTCATAATTTTGGTTTGTAGGTTTAAATCGAAGGTAACCTACAATATAATTCAAACAGCTTAACAGATAATTTATTATTAATTAAATTTATTGTGCTTTAGGTTTCGTCTAGTGAAACCAAGGAAGAGATTTAAAGCGAAGTTTTTTAGAACTCTACTTATATATTTGAAATTAGCATATCATATGTAGTCAGCAACAACAAAAATTTTTCCGGCCAGGGGGTTGATTCTGATGAAATGACAATTTTTCGTGACATTTTGTTATTAGTACAAAATATTATCACGAAAAATTTGCGATTCTGATGAAATGAGTTATGACATTAACAGCAGTTTACAGCAGTTGCATTTCTAGTTTACCGCAGTTATATTTTAAGGGTAATTTTAATGATATTATACGCTACATACACATTATATACATATATAGAAATAGATAAAATATTGTTTTATTTTAATTAAAATATAAACAATTAAAATTTATAACAAGAATTATTAAAAATTAACAAAATATACTAACACATATTTTATTTAAAAATGCAACTGACATTTGTCACGGAAAACCAAATCAATGACAATTTAGTTTAATTTGTCATTTTTTATCGTGTGACATTTTGAAAAAGTCACTTCATCAGAATCGCATTTTAGAACTCACAACTATATTGTCATTTTATAGCAGTTAAAATTTTAGTACAAAGTCACAAAAAATTGTCATTTATCATTTGCCACTTGATCAGAATCTAGGCCCAGATGTAGTGTAAACTAGTGGAATCTATGAAACAGTTTAGCATTTCTTCTCAATATTTTTTCTTGTCTTATATTTGTTTCATAAGACAAATTTTGATTGTTCTAAAAATTTATGAAATTTCTTGAATATAAAAATTATGAAAATTTACGAGTCTAGCAGTTTTGGATTACCTGAATTTTGATCTAAAATCCGACTTTGTGCATTGTCCAACAAACAACGCAATTGCAATAGGAACTTATCATATCCTTAATTCAAAACACCCTAACTAGTATCCAAAACTAATTTGATCACTAACATTTACGTATTGATGAAATTCCAGGTAAAGCAAATAGTTCAAACATGAACTATGGTTGTCAGTTACAAATTACCTTGAACTATTTTTAACAGAAAGTGGTTATCCCCGAGTCCGTATGGTGGAAAAATCGTAAAATTATTACAATTGGCATTGAGTTTCAAGTCAGTGGAACATTTTTTTCAAAAATAGTTATTTTAAATTAGATATAATTTCAATATTAACTTTACACAATCAAATCTTTACACAATGATTTTTAAAATTCAATCGCTAATGAATTAATGGCTACGTGACTTGTGATACCTAAAACAGTCTGTTTCAAACGGTAAATTGAGTCAAAATGTCGGAAACATACATACAAAAAAACAACTGTAAAACAACTGAAAAATGTTGAACAACCAGAAGAATGAACTTTAGATTAAACAATATAAGTACATACATAATTCCTCCAGCAAATTTGTTTAAATAACAGCAACAACAAGAACTTGCATGTAAACCTTTTAATTAACCAATGAAAATTCTTAGAAAAATTATCCCCAATATTTAAAATATATGCCGCCATTTAAAAGCCTATGAAACCTCCTACTGATTTCAGTACATGCATATAACATAAGCTTTCCAGTTTGATATTTAAATTATCCCCGAGTACACATTATTATTATTATTATCACTGGAGCTCCCCATCTCCCTATATCATCATTCCACCACAGAAAAAACATTTTTAATTAAATCAAAATAAATGGAAAATATCCATTATTAAGCGCAACCCATTTAATGTTATAAAAAGGGAGACATATTTGTGTGTTAGAGCCATTGTTATGTGTGTGTATATTGTGAAAAATAATGGATATCTAGAAAATAGAAACGATAGATGAATTTGTTGTTGGGCTATAAAAACTTGAAAAATCTACGTACGCAGAGTTTTCCAACTAAAAATATTTCCGTAAAAGTGTTATACATATATTACATACGTACATGGAATGTTAACGAATGTTTTATGTAAGAAAACCCTGAACATGGCAAGTATTAAACGATTTTTCAACCCCTCGTCCTAATTTTTCCCAAAAAAATATACATTTTCCAAGTCAAAGAAAATACGTTTTTGTTTTATGCGCGTTGTGTATGTATGTATGTATTCCATGTACAAATACAATCAATTTCCACGTGTCGACACACAATTTCTATTTTCCTGGGGAAGAAACGAAAATTTTCCATCTAAGTTCAATGACCTGACGATTTTTTGGGACTATACGCATTTCCAGTGTTTTCCTTTATTAAGGAAAATAAATTTATAAATTTTCCTAACTTTTCGTACATATTTGATGTTGTAAACAGTTTTTTTTTTTTTGCTGTATTGTATGATATAAGGGGGATAGGAACAAAAAGGGATCAATATTATTTTATGTACGACACAATTCGGGATGTTTTGGATATTATGGTAAATGTTAAATTTTAATGATTTTTTTTTTTTTGTTTTTTAAATTGGCTTATTATATTAGAAAATATATATTTATTTGTAAGCTCGAAAAGTGAGGTTCTTAATTTTTTATTATCGAGTACCTCTAAGGAATCGGTGATCATGCTTGAATAATCCGGATTACGGCCGTAATGAAGTTTTGAAAGCACATTAATGTTCAGTTTGCAATTTAATAGGATTAAATATCAATATGGCCCTAGGGCGCCACCGCCCATTGTTCATATACATGGTGTCCCACAACCTACGAACAAGCGGCTTATAAGGGTTGCGTACTAAATCTTACTTTTCAAAATTTTACTTTTCCCAAAAATCTTACTTTTGTAACTCGGGCCGCCTCTTTTGGTGAAGGAGAATTTTAATGAGAGCGTATCATGGGTTTGGGCACCTACGTGTATCATGAGTTAGGATTTGGGAAGTTAAGATTTCGATACGCTCCCGGCTCGTAGCCTTCCACTATAAACAAAGTTGTCAAGTTACCATAAGATTTTTGCTCATAGAAGAAAGTTATCCTGAGGATTTTTCAAATTTCAACCTATCTGAATTCAGAGAGTATATAGCTGTAGGTCGGTATTATCTGACAAATCCATTTCCAAAGCTGAAAACACCATTAAATATGCGTGCATAAATTGCAGTGGTGGTATATCATTTTTCAAGACAGTTCAAATATTTTTAAAAATGGAAGACCGGTTTCGGATTTTCATACATCTTCAGTCCCAAAATAATTTTAACTACAGAATCAAATTTGAACAAATCATGCATTTTTATATGTTGCACTCGTCGAAAATGTTTTTTTCATCCACCCTACAAAATCATATCGAATAGTTGTTTGTTTTTGTATTCATTTTATCGTTGAGAATGTGAAGATTGTAACGATGTTTATAAATTTTCACCTCTTCTAAACGATCCATCATGTTGCCTTTTTTCAATGTGTGTAATATTTTTAAATTTGTGGTTAGCTCCGTGAATATGTGTTGTTGAGTGATTAAATGTTGAGCATAATTTGACTTGAAGTTTGTATTTGTGTTTGTGCGATTTGCCTCATTAGTGTGCTCAGCCAATCTTTGTGTGAATGTTCTCCCTGTTTGCCCAATATAGAACATAGAGCAATCATTGCAAGTTAATTTATATATGCCACTGTCACACATACTAAGTCGAGCAAACATGGAGAACAAGTTATGTGAGGTCGTCTTCTTTAGGACAAAAAAAAATTGATTAACAATTTTAGTGAACTATCCATAGACACCGATTCTTGGAAAATATTGATCATGAAGGGAGCCAACTTTTTATCAGATTAGGGCGCTTAAATTTGCTAAGACTGCCCTGAGCTCCGATGGTATATTAACCAAAAAACTACTACAAACCTTTGACTAAACTTTTTGGCGATTCCTTCAGCAAGAGGGCGGAAAAGCCGCTTTGAACTGTCACTCGAATGCATTGCCTGTCCTTTCCACGGTGCACAAAAAATAATCCATTTCCATCTGATGAAATAACTATAAGAACCCCAATAGTTTAGACCACCACTTCTGGTTTCGACGTGAATCGATTGGTGATTTAACCAACCTCGCCAGCAGCAAGATACAAGAGTTTAAAGTACAAGTTTAGTGGTGGATGGCGCGACTTTCATGCCTCATACATTAAATGTTGGTGTTTCATGGGGTGATGCAACAAATACCCGCCTGGCTGCAGACAACCGAGTTCATTTCCAACAGACGGAATATGACTGGTGTGTGTGTGTCTTCTGCTAGTATTTTAATTACATACGTTTGTGGGTGCCTTATGAACTTGTGCAAAACTGTCTACAAAAGTACAAACTGAATATCAAAAATAAAATTCTTGAAGACTGAACTACCAAACCCTTATTATACCCTCATGTCATTCCTTCAGGGTTGAGAATATTCCTTTGATAATACAGTACAAATATTGTTGCAGAGCAGTTTTGCAGAGTCAACATTTTTTTGACTTCACCAAACTTTTTCAGACCAATCTTTATGTATTATTTTTCAAATACAGTGAAAGGAAGAATATTATCGATGGCAAAAATGCATTGCCGTGTATCTATAAAATTCCCCAAAATCGTTTTATTGGTTTATCGATAAGAAAACTAGTTTTCCTTTTTTTAATTAAATTTGTGCAATCAGAACGTTCAAACATGAACATGAACAATTATATTCAATTTGGTTAGTTTCTTGTAGTGTATCTGTATCGCAAATTCTTTCGGTTTTTTCGCCTCCTGCAAAATATCAAAAATACACGGTTATGCCATCGTGGTACATGCAGTATATTTCGAGAAAACATTCCAAGATCATTCTAAGATCCTTCTTACCGAATTTTAAAACCTCCGACAAGAAAATTTCAAAAATGTAGATTTCTAATAAAAAGCAGAAACAATACAAAATATTGGGTGTGTGAATATGACTCCGCCCTTTTTTGTTAAAATAAAACACATTTGCTTGTTTAGAAAATGAAAGAATTATTTATTGAAAGTATGCACCATTTGCAGCTACAACTTTCCCCCATTTTTCAGCCAGTTTACGGATTCCCTCTCTGAAAAAATCTTGGTATTTAGAGGCGATCCAATCATTAAGCCAATTCTCGACTGGAATAAGTAGTAATCTGAAGGAGCTATGTCTGGTGAATACGGCGGATGGGGTAGAACTTCCCAGTCCTGTCCTTGTAAATAATTTTTCACAACGTTTGCAACATGTGGTTTGGCATTGTCATGCTGAAAAATTAATTTGTTGTTTCTATTCACCCATTCTGGTCGTTTTTCCTCTATAGCTCGCTTCAAACGTATATTAGTTGTCGTAGGTACACATCGCCATTGATAGTTTCACCTGATTCCAGCAGTTCATAATATACCACACCTTTCTGATCCCACCAGATACAGAACATAACCTTATTGTAATGGATATCTCGCTTTGGTTGCGATGGACCAGCTTCACCACGCTTCGCCCAAGATTTTTGGCATTTGGGATTCTCATAATAAATCCATTTTTCATCTCCAGTAACTATCCGATGCAGAAAACCTTTTCTTTGTTATCTTTGAATCAGTATTTCACAAATGGTTTTTCGACGTTCGAGATCTCTTTCTTTTAATTCATTTGGAACCCAGTTGTTAGCTTTTTGAACCATTCCGATTGTTTGTAAACGTTTTGCAACAGTTGATCGATCAACATTTAATGCTACAGCCAATTCTAATTGTGTTTGAGAAGAATCTTCAACCAATAACGTTTCCAATTCAGCATCTTCAAATATTTTGGGTGGTTTTCCTTTATCTTCAATGCCAAAATCATCATTTTTAAATTGTCGAAACCATTCTTTGCACGTTATATTCGATGGAGCATGCTTACCCTAAATTTCCACAAGCCAACGATAAGTTTCCGCTGCATTTTTCTTTGCAATAAAATAATGTAATGAAACTTCCCGCAAATTATGTTTATTTCTATTGAGTCTTTCTATTGAGTCATTGCAATACGAAAGTGAAATTTGCAGCCAAAGCGATAACGAGGGCTGCAATCACTTAAGTATTGTTATTACACATTTTCACACGAGTTATACACGTTATTTTTTCTACGATACAATAGTCCTGTAATATTTATAAATAAAAGCAACATAAAAAATAACAAACTTGTACGGATCAACAAAACTAATAACTGAAACGTTCAGCATATAATTGAAACATTTTGTTGTGCAATGAAATTGCAACGAATAGCATCCTTTTCTTATAACTATCGTAGAAAAAAGTACATAAACATTTTGTATATTTGCTTTTAATAATACGTAAGAAGTGTAGGCCAGGGGTCAATTCTCGTTCTTTGAAAAAATCTAATGAAAAAATATTTTCATTTTGTTTCCATGAAGCCTTTTTCATTTATAACATTTCACACAACGATAATAAGCGATTCTCGATGTCCAAATGAAAAAGAATCCTGAAAAAACACTGAATAAGTTGTTTTCCATAGTAAGCTACACTGTAAACAAACATTTTATCGAGTTTCATATAGATTTCCGCTAGATGATACAGCAAATGGTTTAAATATTAGCTAAATAAATGATAAAGTAGATTTAGTTAATCAGTTTTCGTCATTGCCTGTCAAAATATAAAATAAATTATAAAAATGACCAAATTATTTTTAAAACTTAACTAAATTAATTATTTGGAGGCTTTTCTTAAATAAACGGAATAGTTTTTAATAGATTTACTTAGTAGTTAAGTTTAAAGTGAATCATATTATAGTTTCAATGCACATTTAATGCTAAAAATACAAATTTAGTTTTTATAGAATTTTGTTTCCATATTTATGATGCACCGCCAAAATGGTCGGTGAGAAAGTTTTTCCTTCTCGAGGAACATGAATCGGAAATGTGTATTTCTCACTGAAAATACTTTTCATGGAACGAGAATTGACCCCCGGGGGGGGGGGGGAGGGGGGTAGAAAATGAAAAAGAATTTATGGATAATTGGCCCTATTCTGGCTATTCCCTGGGAATGGGAATTGAACTATTTTGACAGTATTCTAGCAGTTTGGAATTATTTTTTCCAAAAGTGTATTCTGGCGATTGGGAATTTTTAATGTAGGGAAAAAATAATTCCATTTTATGTAAGTTTTGACGTTTATTTTTCCCAAATTTGTTTTTTGGGAATTAGAAGAAACTGGTTGTTTTGTGTATTTTCATTATTTTATTTACAATGTAGTATCGGTAAAGTTTTTATTTTATATGTAGAAAATAAAATTTTTAAATAATGGCGGCTGCAGAATTTGAAATATTGTTTTTTCCCATTGGATCATTCCCAATTACGCCAGAATACACTTTTGGGAATTGGCGAATAAAAAATTGGGAATTATTGAAGTTTGGAAATATAGCAATATTGTTCCCAATTCCCAATTCCCAGGGAATAGCCAGAATAGGGCCATAGGAATATTTAATAAATCTTGCCTACATTTAGGGAATTACCAAAGTTTTGCACTTTGTATTTAAATGCGATCGATGAGACATCTGGAAATATTTTTTTTCGTATGATGGTACTAATATTAATACTATGGCGACACGGAGATAGAAATAAAATTAAAACCTATAGAAATACCCGTATTCTATGGAGATTATATGAAATGGGGTAGCTTCTCAGAAATTTTTAAAAAACTGATAGATCAAAATCAGCGGCTATCCAATACCCACAAAATCAATTAAATGAAAACACATTTACCTGGAGCAGCGGCTAAGATAATTTGTCATCTAGAATCGACGCCAGATAATTACGCAAAAGCCTGGAGTATATTAAACAACCAATACAACAACAAAAGACGACTACCTGAAGCACGACAAGCGACGACAAGCTGAACCAATCAACCATTGTAACTGAGTCGTCAGCTGCAATTATAAATATGCTTAATACGACTACCGAGTGCCTACACTCGATTAAGAACTTTGGAATAAACGACGAGTCCTGGTCATTCCTAATTTTCATTTTATCAAAAAAGTTAGACAATGAAACACGACGACTGTACGAAAGTTCACTTAGATAGATATTCTACTTTGGGCCGATTATTACCCAAAAATCATATTGAACAATATTATAAAAAGGGGCCCAGATAAACCAATGGCACAGAAGGCCGAATTAGGGATTGTTTTCGGAAAGCATAAGAGTTACATCACCCCGAGAGACACAGAATACAATTAATGGTATCTTATGTCGACCTAGAAAACCAATTTAAAAAGTTTTGGGAAATTGAAGAAGTTGGACAAGAGCGCGAATTTACTAATGATGAAGAAAAATGTGAGCAGCACTTTCAAAATACACGCGAGAGGCAGGTAGATGAAACGTACAAGTTGCAATACCATTCAAAGAAGATAACTTCAAGTCATACGGAAGAAATAAATAAGTTGTGTTGTTTTTGACGATTCTGCAAAAACTTCAAATGGAATTTCACTCAACGATATAATGTACACTGGTCCAACAAAACAACAAGAGCTAGTAGAAATCCTACTGATATGGAGAAAAGACAAATTCGTGTTCAAAGCCGACATCGAGAAGATGTTTAGATAGGTGGGAATGCGCCCCAGAGATCAAACTACCAATTAATGATATGGAGAAACCAACAAGGCAAAATCAACACTTATAAGATGAAAACGGTGACGTAAGAATCAGCAGCAGCCACATATTTCGCCACTAGAGTTCTTCATCAGTTACAAGATGACGGTGAACAATACCCAGCAAAGGCGCTCACTGAAGATTTTTATGTTGATGACGTATTATCAGGTGCGAACACGATAGACCAAGCAGTATTAATGCAAGAACAATTAACAATGATATTAAAGCAAGGCGGTTTTAATTTTAAGGAAATGGAGTAGCAACAACCAAGAAATACTCAAAACCATACAAAATTAACATAAGGACGTATGTAGCCATAAGATAGAAATTGGCGCAACAATTAAAACCTTAGGTATCATCTGGAATCCTATAGAGAACATATTCCAATTTAAAATCAAATCAATAATACTAAAGCACCTGTTACCAAGAAGAAAGTGTTATCCGAAACATCCAAATAGTTTGATCGAATGGAATGGTATTGGTTAGCCCCCGTTATCGTAATAGCAAGGATTACCATGCAACAGCTATGGGCATTAGGCTTAGACTGGAATACACAATTACCTAATGAAATCGAAACAAAATGGGTTTCATATGTCAACCAATTACAAATACTAGACGAAATTAAGCTACAACGATGGACTAGGCATGACAAAGATTAGCTAGGTGAACTGCAAGGTGTCTGTGACGCATCGGAAGATGCATATGCAGCTGTAATTTATTACAAATATGGTAAGGCCGATGATAGCAAGGTGGCCATAGTGATATCAAAAACAAAAGTAACACCATTAAAGGCAAAATTAACAATTCCCAGATTGGAGTTGTGCGCCGCTGTGCTTTTTGCAAAACTACTAAGAAAAATAAAAAAAGCGTTACAACTGCCTGATATCAAAACATTTAGGTGGGCAGATTCTATGGTAACTTTGGATTGAGTCAGAGGAAAACCAAATAAGTTTAAAACGTTTGTTACGAACAGGATTGTCGAAATTCAATCTATATTATCTCCACTACAATGGAATTATGTAAAATCAGAGGACAACCCGGCAGATTGCACATCAAGCGTCCTAAATGCTTCAAAGTTACTAAATCACCAACTGTGGTGGAATGGCCCAAGCTACACAAGAGAAGATCGAAATACGCACACTAATTGCCACGATCAAAGAAGAAAATGGTATATTAGGTGTTATAGAGCGCTCTTCTTCACTCACTAAAGCAGTAAGGATGATCGCTTATGTCCTAATAACAACCAAATCTTTACCCAGATACCTGGCAACTATAAGGCTCTTAATGATAGCCAAATGTTAGCAATGAAACTAACACAACAGTTAGCATTTAAAATAGTAAAGAACCAACTAGAACCTCAAATTGAATATCAACTTCGGTTGTTTGATCCAAATATAGATGAGAATGGGTTACTACGAGTAGGCGGAGACTATCTAACGCCAGGATTGGTGGACAGAATTGGACAACAACATTTAACATTTGAAGAAATGACTACGGTAGTTTGCCAAATAGAAGCATGCTTGAATTCACGAACACTTTTTCCAGTGACATCTGTCCTTAGTGATTTCACAACATTAACACCAGGTAATTTTCTTATAGGCGAACCTACAAGAACAATGTCCGCACCAATTAACCATTTAACACGTTTGAAGCTTCTGCAAAAATTAACTCAAGAATATTGGGAAATTTGGGTAACCGAATATATGTTACTGCTACAAAAACGAACCAAATGACCCAAAAAACCAGATAAATCAAAAGAGGAACTGGTCCTCGTTAAGGATGATAACATACCTCCAGGAAAATGTCCTTTAGGAACAGTTCAAGAGATCCATAGTGGAAACGATGGCTTAGTTAGAGTCGTAACCGATTGGGAGTGAGGATTGCTTAAAAGGCCAATCACCAAAATCAGCCGTCTTCCAATTGAGGATAGTGACGTTATGGAAGAAATGGGCCTGACAAAACCTAAAACGGAAGTTAGGCAGGCATCCCTGGCTGCAGACGGTTGTGAAATGAACACTTCGAAACAAAGACAACCGATACAACAAGGACGAACGACCAGCAGAGCCAACAGCAAATTAACCCTGTTACTTTTCTCGCTCACAATAATCTGCATAATGTATATAACAGCACTAACAACAGTGAAAATCAATATAACACGGTTCACTTCCCATCCTGGCGTTTATTTTGGTAAAATTGGTCAGGGAAATCTTATTAATGGAGAATGGAGGATTGCATCCTACTACAATCTCACATCCTACTGGGCAGAGCTAGACCAGCTCGAAAGTGGCGCTCGTCAGCTAGACGAATTTTGCACTAATACAATACTAATACCAGTAATACACGCGGACACATTCAAATATTGCGCAGCAATTGTTTCGCAAATAAGAAATTTCAGGCATTCAACAACATGGTGACCAGCATCATTTTCCATGAGGAATTCGCCGACCTGGCCCTTCGTGCTATGATGGAAATGATGAGACTTCGTGCATTTAAACCACAACCATCACCGCAGTTCATCAAGGTAAACTCGATGCTCTAATTTTGACACCATACCAACTTCAGGAACAGATTAAACAAATCATACATAATCTAAAACCCAATTAGGATGTTCCATACCAGAACTTAGACATTATACAAGATAATCGACGTCAAAACAACCAAAATTGAAAAAACCGTAATCTATGAAATTAAAATTCCACTGGCACAGAGATCGCATTGTGATAAAGTTATACCAGTTCTCACGATCCACCAGCAAGAATATGTCTACATCATACCATCTTCTAAGTTCTAACTACTTGATGGTTGGACTACAACAAAATCAGTAAATGCGCTAACTGCGGATGAGTTCAATACATGTAATTGACTTAACGGATAATAATTTTGTGACGGTCATCAGCCGCTGTATGAATATAAGGCAAATACAACTAGCTGTGAAATAGAACTACTCAAACAAAATGGTGACATTCCAAAGAGCTGTTAGATTCACAACATGGACGTTACTACGCTAAGAATTCCTTTAAGTAGATACAATGCGTGAATATTTGTGATGAAATCAAAAACCCTCGGTAACTTAATATGCGAAGATGACAGCAATGGAGTTATCGAGACGACCATTGAATTAATTGAAGGAGAAGGGATTTTAGACCTTGATCCAAACTGTGTTTTAAAAGAAGATTCGTTTGCATAGACACTACCCGACATTCGTAAAAACAACCTCAACACGGACTTTGTCCGACATCAATGCCATTGAAGCTTCCCTCCAAGACCATAAGAAAGATTTAGAGTCAGCAACAATCGTTTAAGCTTACATGGTTATCACCACTACCTGACAATCTATTTACTCATTCCAGCAGTTTTGGTTAAAGTTACGTGGTGAATGTGCAGAAAGATAAAACAACATACAGCTGTAGCTGAACCTCCAACCCTACTACATAAGCCATAGCCGTTGACCTCATAATCATATGACAAATTTATGTAATAATTTGTTCTTTATAATATTTGTGTCGTGTCACACAACACTTTGCGGACAAGTCAATTTTATTTAAGGCTTATTAGACGTTATATTTCTTATTGTTTCTTTTTATTGTAAAATAGTGTAATGTGAATGAATGAAATTTTGTGTAAAAAGACAAATAAATTTACAACTAAAACAAATTGTTTTGTTCTCCGATAGTACAGGACATACAAGTTATATAGTCAATAATATGCAGTCTGATAAGGTAATTTTGGAAGTGGTTTAAAAGTGCAGTACATATATACAACTTACTTAAAAATACATTGTGATAAGTATTTGAACTCATTTTAAATCACTTCAGATAGGTGTAACTTTCATTTAGCACCCTGGTAATGAAGTTTATTAGGATCACGTTTCGTTATAATTTAAAATTTAAATGTGCACTTCATAACAAAAACATTCAAATTTTATTTCTATACCCACATTTTTATCGTTACATCTTAAAAATAATAAAAGAGAGTTTTGAGAATAAGGTAAAATGTTCACTTGGAAACAATCCAAGACACTAACTATTTTGGCAAGTTTTGATACTTAGCGCCACATTTTTAAAAACATTTTATTCCAAATTTAACATATTTTATGAGGAAAATGTTTATGTATATGCAGGTTAAAAATTTTCGCATTATTTCGATCTAACTCAATTTTAGTCCTCAGATAGTGTTTTTCCACAGAATCCTTTTTTTGCCATTAATGACTTATATGATCGATGCGGTACGACACATGGAATGAACTAGATAAAAGGTTCAAATCGGCCAGGCATGCGGCTCCTCAACTCACTTTATATGCGACGATATAAATGTGTACCTAGATGAGATATGTACCAGATTAAAAAAAACATATTTATAAATAATGGAACTATTTTGAAAGAATGTACAGCGGAAACCACAAAATCGTATCATTATACACAATTTAGCTATTCCCTTTTCTCTACACCTGAAGTCTAAATTTAAATAAAGAAGTTTAGGGCTATTGGTAGTTTTATTGAGGAGTTAAAAAACACTAACATACATTTTATAACCAACAAAATTTATTAGTTTAAAATATAATTTAACGACGCGCAAAATTGGAATTCATTGAATTTCCCGATCGCTGAATATTATTTATATTCGATTTAATTCTTGACTCGACAGTTTCACTTCGGGCCGCTTTATTTAATTGTCGAGTAATAAAATCACGATCAAAATCTTTTGAATGTGCTTCTTTTTCACGATTTTCTTCGTCCCGATAGCGCCTTACATTTCGTACACGCTCCTCATCACGCCATTCTGCATTTGATAACATTTCACGACGTTTGCGGTCTTTTTCCTCTTCGGTCAGTATATTTTTCTTATCTGGTTTTGTCCATTTTGGTTTGACGTGTTTGGCCGGTTTAAGAGCAGCCTTTTGTTCATCAGTTAATTTTCCGAGTTTCATTTGTTTACCATCGGCGCTAATGAGACCAAATTTTTTTGTCGGATTATCGTCGTTGTCGGATTCAACGGATGACGTGGACACCTCGGAAGATGATTCGGGTGATGGGGTTCGTTTTCTCGTTGTGGTCGGTTTACGTTCTCTGCTTCGAGATTTGGAGCGGTTTCTATTATATCGTGAATTCCTTGGCAATGGAGATCTTTGCCGTTGTTTATTATCTGCATGATAATAATTTGAACGTGAATCATTCCGATAGTTTCGAACTGGGCTTCTAGGTCGGTTATCCCGTCGAATTGGTCGTCGATCAGGGCTTCCTCGTCGTTCAACCGATCTTCTCCTTCGGCTATGGTTACCATCGCAGTCATTGTAGTCCGCCGTTCCGGGTGAGCTGGACGATCGACGCTTCTTTTTATGTTTTTTTGTAATTTTATCTAATTCTTTTGATAGTTTGTCGTATTTCATAGACAAAAGTTGGCTTAGGTCAAGGTTTTTGTCGTCCTCGTCTTCTTGGTTAATAACTCCTTGAATTTTCTTGTACTTCTTAGCTAGAATTTTATCTAAATCTTCGTCATTTGAAACATTTGAACTGCCGCTATCCGAATCCAAGTGTTTCTTCTTTTTGGTTTTTTTCGACTTTTTACTCGATTTTTTTGATTTCTTACTTTTCGAACCTTTATCATGCTTTAACAGCCGATGAAGCTCTTTTAGTTTAACAGGATTCTCTAAAATTTTACGTCGGGTCTCCATTTCTTTTTGTTTGATCGCCATCACGGGATCCTCCATTAATTTCCGGGTAAGGTCAACTTGTTCACTACTAAGTTGACTTCCTTTGAATTGTCGAATCGAGAAAGGGATACATTCATGTTCGACGTGATTTTTAGGTACCAAAACATTACCAGTTTTTTGGTCCTTTTCTATAGCGTCTAGTTGTTCATAATTTTTATCAATCGTACGCCCCAAAAGATATTCCTCTCGATTTACTAGCTCCGTTGAACCTTTATACATCCATTCCAGCTTTTTGTCGTCATTTATACTTAGTACGCCAGAAGTTTGCCCGATTTTTTTCAATTCTTCACGATTCCGTTCGTCTGAAATTTCCTTCTGAAGTTCAGCAAGTTTGCGTTTTTCAGCAGCATCTATTTGTTCGGCTTTCCACACCTTTTCTTGGTTCTTTGCTGTATTTGGATGCCATGATTTCTTTAGATTAAGATCGCCACCACCCATTTTATTTTAATTTCGAAATTTTTGCAAACATTCAATGAAATAAACACAAAATCTTTTTTTGATTTTTATAGAAATCGCTGTCAAGTTTGACAGAAAAGTAAGTACGTTTAATACTCAATTGGATATTTTCGACATTTAAAATGCCTAAAACTTCATTCCAATTGGAAGGAATATCATTTATGTTTCGATGTTTTGGTTTTGCAATAAAATAACCAACCTCAATCATTTCAGTTAACTGAAGCTCGCGTTGAATTCTCGAGCAAAACAAAATCGTCCGCAAAATTATTTAATAAATAAATTTAATTATACAAAATATTAGTGATTTATTTGTAAAATGGCGCGTAGTCCAACAGCTCTATTGTATTCTAAACAATTATTGCAAAATTCTGCCCGACATGGGTAAGTTAAAACCAGTATTGACCTTTGAAGGTCATCGATTTTCTTAACAATTCGGGCCATTCTGGTGTTAATTATAAATTAATTAATTTAATACTATTTATTTATCTAATGGCTCTTTCCTATTTAAAATAAATTAAAATTTACGTAAGTGAATTGTTCTGATGAAATTTGAAACAATTTGTACATCTTGCAAAAATTTGTATAAGCGACAAGGAAAATTGCTTAAATAAAGTTTGACATCGGCAAAATCAAGTAAAACGTAAGCAGAAATATGGAAAACAGATTTTCTTTCGATATAAAATTGGATTACATAATTGTACATATATGACTTTCTTTAACTAACATCAGAAGGAGATCGTGATCATCCTGTAGATGCATGATGTTTATGGCAATTATTGCTAATTTTTGATGGAGAGCGTCATAAATGTTTACAGCTGATAAGAAAATATTTACGAGTTATTTGCGATGATCTTATAAATTTAATTTTTTTATTTATTATTTTTGATAGATAATGATGCTAATAAAAAAACTGGATTTAGATTTCACAGCTCTCTGAAAGATAATTTATTGATTCTAAATTTCACTTCTGTCTGTTTGAAAGAATAATTTCTAAACTTTCGTGGTCCTTTTAAACATTATACATAGTATTCTACCTATATTCTAGTTGTATCAAATTTTATTTGGAGTTTTCCTCTTGGCTTCGTTTGAATTTTAAGAAATCGATAATAAATTAACAATCTATCCTTATCTCGTAATAATGATTTAAGAAGCTAAGCTCAAGGTCTTTTAAAATGTATAAATTTAAACATTTCTTTAAACTTTCGTCTCCAATATTTTTGCTTTTTTTTGCACAGATCATTTTGGAGTGGAGTACAAATGGGGCCACCAGATGCTATTCTAGGTATTACAGAAAAATTCAAACAAGACCCGAACCCAAAGAAAGTAAATTTGGGTGTAGGTGCATATCGAGATGATAATGGCAAACCATTTATTCTTCCAAGCGTAATGAAGGCTGAAAAGAATATTTTTGATCGCAAAATGGATCACGAATATGCCCCAATAGCTGGCCAAGGTGATTTCTGTCGCCTTAGCATTCTCTTGGCTTTAGGTTGCAACCCACTCATTGATGAGAAGCTAAACGCTACCGTTCAAGGCATCAGTGGTACTGGATCCTTAAGAATTGGAGGTGATTTCTTAGCAAGGTTTTTTCCAGGATGCAAAGAAATTTATGTACCAACACCAACATGGCCCAACCATAACGTCATATTTACAGATAGCGGACTTTGTGTAAAGAAATACAGGTATTACGACCCAAAAACATGTGGCTTTGATTTCAAAGGGGCTTTGGATGATATTAGCGTAAGTACAATCCTTTAAAACAGATAAATGAAATGGTCAATAATCTATCAACATTACAGAAAATTCCAGAAGAAGCCATAATTTTATTACATGCCTGTGCTCACAATCCGACCGGTGTCGATCCAAAACCTGAACAATGGGCTGAACTCTCATCGTTAATTAAAAAAAGACGACTATTCCCGTTCTTCGATATGGCGTATCAAGGATTTGCTAGTGGGGACATAAATGTAGATGCATTTGCGGTACGGCATTTTATTGATGATGGACATAAAATAGCATTGGCTCAAAGTTATGCCAAGAATATGGGATTATATGGAGAACGTGTTGGAGCATTCTCATTAATCGGAACGAACAGAGATGAGGCTGACCGCCTCCTATCGCAATTAAAAATTTTAATTCGTCCAATGTACTCAAATCCACCAATTCACGGCGCTCGCTTAGTAACTGAAATTTTGGGCGATCCATCATTGAAAGAAGAATGGTTGTGTGATGTTAAAAAAATGGCCGATCGTATCATTTCGGTCCGAACAGCACTACGCGATAATCTAAAAAAACTAGGATCATCTAAAAATTGGCAACATATTACCGATCAAATTGGTATGTTCTGCTACACCGGGCTAACACCACAGCAAGTCGAACGCGTTACAAAAGAATTCAGCGTTTATTTAACAAAAGATGGACGGATCTCAATGGCAGGAGTTACATCAAAGAACGTTGCTTATGTGGCCGAAGCAATGCATGCTGTAACCAAATAAATTGAACCACTTGACTAGTCATTGCACATTTATAATTTAGTGAACAATTCGACCATACAGAGAATCGAGCTTTTAATTTTTCGGGCATTTTAGTAATGCATTTATCGTTTCGTATTAATTTAATTCCCACATTCTTTACCAATGCGGGTTTTTCATTTGTAATTTCTTTTTATTTTAGAAACTATTTTATTTTTACTAATAAAAGTTTATAAAAATGCACCAAATTTATGGAAAATGTGTGGCTTCCAAATTTATTTAATATGCTTAAGGCTTACTATAGCGATAACGCATCTTATCCGGCGGCTCACAATACTCTTTAACAATTAATTTACATAAAAATACATGAAATACTATGATTATTGCAAATATAGACACCCAGAAAAGTGTTGGTAAACCGCCTAAATGATGTCCATGCTTGTGCAACGCAATAACATGATGCTCGTGGGCGGGAGCTTCGTTTACCTCCTTTACATGAATGACATGATGCAATTCCTCCATGTGCTGTAGATCAGATGTTATATACAATATTGCTGTTACTGGTTCAGTTAATTTAACTGGAAACTCTTTTTTAACCTGGCTCAAAGCAACCGGTTCATCCAGACATCCCGCATCACAAGCAAAATAATTCCCATCACTGCGATCAAGTGCAACAAACATCACAGCCTTATTATCATTAGTCACCGATACGGTTATATTTAGATGTGTCATGTTGCCATAATTCAAACGCCGGAAAACGTAATCCCGATGCAAATATTTTGGATGTATGTTAAATTCTAAATGTTGATTACTAAAGCGGAAACTACCAAAGCTGAGAACCATTGCTTGTACGACACCGCTACCACCGGCTTTTATTAAATTATGACACCCTTGCTTTTCGAGCGTTAACATCCACGACTGTACGACGTTGTTTAAAGCCTCCAATGATTCCATGTCTTTCCATAAATTTTCCGCTTGTAACGTATGGTAACTATCGTAGCAACCTTCGGCGTAGGTGAGCGCTCGGGCAATATCCGTTTTCTTTTGCTGCGAGCTTGAATCCTCAAATTCGTAAGTTCGTACCTGTGAGAGAACGGCGTACAGGGTTGCGTTTATTTTATCCCCGTTAATTGAATTTTCTGCTCGCGATGTTGATATTTGGAAACCGGTTTGCCACAGACTATTCCAAATTTTAGTATGCTGTCGTTTAAAATTATAAAAAGCATTACCCATTTCCTCATCCGGCTTTACATCCTGATGCACTTTCTCCATTGCCGCAATAGCCTTAGACTCGGTTACATCTTTCTGTAGAGCATAGTCTTCTTTTTTAATAAGCATTGAATAGCTGATAGCTGTAAGTAATTCTAATTTGGTGATTCCACGTTTTTTAAGTGTTAATTTGGGCGGCAGTATTCTTGAAACCACCGATACGGAGCGAACTTGCTGCTTGGGATCGTTTGCGTTTACAAGTCCTGTAACAACTTGGTATTTTCGTTCGTTAATACTGGAAATATATTTTAATTAGATAGAGTTTATCAGTAAATATGTCTAACTTACATTATCTCACGTTTTACAGCGGTAGGCCAATCGGAAATCCGTTGTAATACTAAATCTACGTCAAGCAATTGATTATTGGTGTTTGTAATTTGAATTTCTTGTACAAAAATAGAAGGCATATTGCGATGGGCGTAATATTCATAAGCAACAAAAAAATTCTCTTCAAAACACTGGAAACGATGAACAATTCCTGGCAAATATTCAACAACAGTCGACTCTTTAAATTCCTTATTTTTGGTACTGACCGACACCACAGGATGGAAGAATAATGGAAGTTGAAGTGCCCGGCCCAACTTTATATTAAAATGTGCGTCTTCTGCGATTTCTAATCCAAATATTCCATTACCAATGTAGGGGATGTAATTTCGATCGTTTTTAAAAGGCGCTTCAATAGGTTCGATATGCCGTAAACTAGCATCGAATTCAGAATTTTGCATATAGAACGGAGTTAATCGATCATCCATACACCGAAGTATTGGATCTATATTTTTTAATAACAATTTATCACCGGCACATAAAATTAGATAAGATAACATTACAAACTAACCTTTAACGTGTTGCGGTGTACGGAACAGCCAACGTAGTATCGAAGGGCTCACATATAATATTAAGACAACTGTACACAGGCCAAGCAAAAATAATTTACGATAGGATAAATTTCCATCGAATAATCGTTTCACTTTTCGTATAATTTCGCCAGGATCAATTTTCGTCTTCATTATGTATATTTATAATAAATTTCTTCTAATTTTAAATATTAAACACGGAAGGATAAATTAAAACAAAATATATCGCTGCATCGAATTTTTCCATGTAGCGAACTGAAACTTGTCAATAACTTCAATTTTAGTGAATTAACAAAATTTCATAATTAAATCTTTTATACTAAACTATTGCACAATTTGTTATTTTAAAAGTATATCGACAATTGACTAATCACGTGACGAAAAAAGGTACAATCTTTCGAAAGTATTTTTTGCCTAAATTATTAAAGCTTTTGCTGCTGTTTGACAAATTCTAATCGGAAATTGATAGCAGAACGAAAATAAACAAAAATTGAATGAAAAAATCAAAACAAATGGTTGAATCAAAATTACAGAACTCTTCCAAAAAATGTAGTACCCTAACGGCATTGCAACATACAACATCCCAGCAGACGATTTGTCCGTCGGCTTATACCCCAAACACATTGACGGAGCGAACAGCGACGCTAAATTAGAATACATGGGCTGAGATGTTGTAACCATCACGTTTTTCGCTTCGATGCATTTTCGATAGAATAACGGTATTTTAGAACTAAATTGTTTTAAAATTTTATATTTTTAACAAAGCAGTACAGTTATTCTATCGAAAATGCATCGAAGCGAAAAACGTGATGGTTACAACATCTCACCCATGTATTTTCATAAGAGCGAACACATAGAGCGGCGTCAAACTAGCAAAGTTTGTATTTTATGATGCGATGAATGACATTTATATTTACTGTTGTTGTTTTTAAAGTAAATGCTTGGAAACCTGTAATTCTAGCTGAATTTTACATCCAAATGGGCATATGAGAAAGACAATTGTAAAAAAATCTAAATTTGAACTTAAATTTGTTCGTAATCTAATAAGTCATTAAACAAATAGTTTTTTATGAAAATGTTTTGTTGTAAAAACCCAAACAACATTTTTCATATAAATAAATGTCAAATTAGCGACGCATATGTGGTTCCAAAAAATCATAAAGACGAAGAGAAGCAAACTTTTTAACTTTGTTTGTTTTTAAGCTAATGCTAAATCGAACAATGTGCCTAAAATGATGATTGTGCGGGTCGAAAATTAAGCAAAGAACCAAAGTCCTCTTACGATCAAACTTAAATGAAAGTGAAAAGTTACCAGTATTGGTTATTGGAAAGACTTCCAAGCCCCGTTGTTTTAAAAATATAAGAACCTTGCCAGTACTGTAGAAAACAAATAAACATGACTGGATGATTGGTGCAGAATCTGATATGTAATAATCTGACTGTTTATTTAAATAAAAGACTCAGAATTTCTTAAACGTTATAATCATTTATTTTAATAATAAAGAAAACTACTCGTATTTTTATTTTCATCCACACGTCGTAATATTCTCGATTATGCCTCAATTCCATTGTGAATCAAAGTTTGTCAGTAAAAATAACTTGAGATAAAAATATAAAATCGGTGGTTGTGTGAGCGAGACACACAACGGAGTCAGTCAAGATTTTACTTATAAAAAATGTGTGTCTATGTTAGTGCACTGAGACCGAAATTAAAAAAAAGTATCAAACCGAGAACATTTTATGGCAGTCCAACTAATCCATGTACATAAATATTCTGTATCGATGAAAAATATTTCTCGCACACACTGACAATTTTAATAGTTTCGCATTTTTAGGGGAAAGATTTTTTAATTTTCTATTTTATGACAGAAATAATTTGAATAAAATAATTCTAATGTGAGTATTAATAATAATTAATTTTTTAGATTATTTTGAAACGTGAAAATAATCGAATTAACACTAATTCTTAATTTTTTTTAATAATTCTTGGTTATGTTTTTGTTTGCTGTCAAAATGTAGACATAATACCCCAAAACACATAAGCGGCGCTCTACGCCTGGCTTCTCTTCGTCTTTATGATTTTATTCTTCGAGATTTTTTTTACAATTGTCTTTCTCATATGCCCATTTGGATGTTATATTCAGCTAAAATTAGAGGACCTCAAAAAATACAAATTACCAGTTTGACGCCGCTCAATGAGTTCGCTCTTATGGAAATACATATATATATATATATATATATATATATTCTCTTATGGAAATACATATATCTTCGCCAATGTGTGTGGGGTATAAAATTTGATATAAAAAAACAATAATTACATACTTTGTCTTTATTCTCACTCTGATGGATTTTTTTTTTTTGTCTTCTTCCAACTTCAGCTCTGTCAATTTTTCACAATGGAATTGGCGCATTAATTGATCACAATTCACAATGGACCGTCACCGGTCTATAGTGTGCATAAGCAGCCACTCCATTACTTTACTTTTTCCCTACCGCCAATTAACATACGATATATATTTATATATATATATATATATATATATATATATATATATATATATATATATATATATATATATATATATATATATATATATATATTTATATAGATGGCGTTTCATTCGTTGATAGGCGGTTATAAGGGCACTGCGTTTATTTGGATTTTACACTGGTCTGAAAGTAAATGAAACTAAAATTGTACATTTGCAATGTTATTCGCTGTCAAAAAGCCCTGTCAAAATATTTCAAAAACACGGATTTTGAAAGACTGTCAAAAACTAGTGTCGAAAACAATTGCCTTCTTATACCGTAGATAGACACAAAATTTATCGCGATCTTCATTTATTGTCAAAGATCGCGTTGTGGAAACGAAATAATCCTGTTTTTGTGAAAATCTTATAATGACAGACAGGCAAAATCCTTTAATAATCTACGGTATTACTTTGGTAAAGGTTATTCATATTCGGATAGGAATGAAATTTTGCCCAAAGTAAGAGCCAAGAATATTTTTTTTTTTACTTTCAACAGTTGACACCAAGCTCTAAAATATAATTTATTATTTAGAATTTTAACAAATATAAAATAGTGATAACAAATTATTGGAAAAAGTATAATAATTCCAAATAATAATTAACAAAATTTAAAGAAGAGAATTTTTCTATAACTACTTCAGTGGAATGAAATTTTGGCACGGATTGGTTTTAGCTGTCTCACTTGACAGGCGACGGTGGTAAATTTTGGAAAAGGAAGATTTAAGTACTTTTCATACCAGGCGCCTCGGCTTTGAGCTTCGTAAATAAAAAATTTTTATTTCGTTTTTTAACCATGTAAATTAGTTTTATTCGATTGATACCGTTTAGTTTTATAGTAATAAATTCAATTTGTTGAAAAATAATTTATTTTTAAGTGATAATTTAAAAAAAAATAAAATAGATTACAATGAAGTTATCTACAAAGCCAAGGCAATGCGTTCCACACTCGACTGCGAAATTTCATAGTAGTGCAAAGCGAGGTGCTTTGTCAACATAACCTACAAATCATATTTTATGCACATACTTACCAAAAAATCTAGCTCATATGTACGTTACAAATTTAGTATATCTCAGTTCTTGCTATAATTCACGTGTAAAATAGACCTAAATAAAATATTTAATAGCAACGGAATGTTCAAAGCCAACGCCACCGGTATGAAAGGGTCTCAGCTTCGCATTTGTGGTAACTAAATATTTCGAGGCGAGGCGCCTGGTATGAAAAGTACTTTAATTTGTTTTTAAATTAAAATAGAAATGAAATAAAATTTACTAATGTTTATTCAATTGTGTATCATGTTTGCAATTTTGGAAAAGGAAGATTTAATTTTTTTTAAATTAAATAAACAGCGATTTTTAGTTATAAATATTTCCACACCAAGAAATAAATGGCGCCACTTTTACTGAGACAGCTAAAACCAATGCTAGCCATAATACCTCAAACACATAAGCGGCGCTCTAAGCCTGGCTTCGCTTCTCTTCGTCTGTATGATTTTTTGCAACCACATAGGCGTCGCTAATTTGACATTTATTTATATGAAAAATGTTGTTTGGGTTTTACAACAAAAACATTTTCATAAAAAATTATTTGTTTATTGACTTATTATACGAACCAATTTAAGTTCAAATTTTGATTTTTTTACAATTGTCTTTCTCGTATGCCCATTTGGAAATTCAGCTAAAATTAGAGGTTTCCAAGCATTTACTTTAAAAACAACAACAATAAATATAATGTCATTCATCGCCTCAAAAAATATAAGCTTTGCTAGTTTGACGCCGCTCTATGTGTTCGCTCTTATCGAAATACATTAGCGCCGCTGTTCGCTCCGTCAGTGTGTTTGGGGTATAAATACTTTCGACACTACCCATCTCTGGTTTAGCCGGCAGACACAAACTAGATAATCGCGAATTCGAATTTATGTAGTTACTGTTTTAAGTCGTCTCAACACGATTATAATGCTTTCTGGATTACCGCACTTCATAATTTGATTATCGTAATCTAGTTAGACAAACTCGATAAACGTGAAATACAAAAAAAAAAGAGACAGGATGATTAACCCCGGCTACTCCACCTGACATAAATTTTACTATTACAATTACCATATCTTGTAACAAAAATATAAAAAAATGGCGTCGGGTGAGGAAAACATACAATAAATTTGACGGTTAAAAATCATTTGCGTTTTTATATTTTTACCCGGCTACTCCACCTGACATAAATTTTACCATTACAATTACCATATCTTGTAACAAAAATATAAAAAATGGCGTCGGGTGAGGAAAACATACAATAAATTTGACGGTTAGAAATCGTTTGCGCTTTGATATTTTAAAGAAATTGTGCAAAAATGTTTGCAAAAAAGATCGTCACACGTATATGTATTTTAATGGTTCTTTTTTGGCTGCCATATTTTTAAGTATGTATTTAAAAATATCTCAACAAAATTTTTTTTTTTTTGTGACACAACAAATTTTTGTAAAAAAAGTTTCTAACTATAAATTAGAAAACTTCCATTCGAAACTGGTAACCATGTTTTTTAATCCAACCAAGAAATGTAAAATTTTGGTATACAATCAAGTTATGCCTTCTTGGCAGCAAATGATTGTATGACATATCCCAGTAGGAAAGTCATTAGAGACACACTAATGATTCGTCAATGATTGACATGCATGACACGTATATAGAATTTTATCACAAAGCGGGACTCGATTTCGTGTGTGACATGTCTGAGACGCTTATCGTATGACTCGTCATCATTGACAATAGTAAAGTACTTTTCATACCAGGCGCCTCGCCTCGAAATATTTAGTTACCACAAATGCGAAGCTGAGACCCTTTCATACCGGTGGCGTTGGCTTTGAACATTCGGTTGCTATCAAATATTTTATTTAGGTCTATTTTACACGTGAATTATAGCAAGAACTGAGATATACTAAATTTGTAACGTACATATGAGCTAGATTGTTTGGTAAGCATGAAATATTTGTGCAAAAAATGTGATTTGTAGGTTATGTTGAGAAAGCACTTGGCTTTGTACTATGTACTTTAAAATGTCGCAGTCGAGTGTGGAACGCATTGCCTTGGCTTTGTAGATAACTTCATTGTAATATATTTTTTTTTTTTTTAAATTATCACTTAAAAATAAATTATTTTGCAACAAATAGAATTTATTACTATAAAATTAAACGTTATCAATCGAATAAAACTAATTTACATAGTTAAAAAACGAAATAAAATATTTTTATTTACGAAGCTCAAAGCCGAGGCGCCTGGTATGAAAAGTACTTAAGACAATCATATAAGAAAAATGTGTGACATGCCTGAGACACTTATTAAATGACTCGTCATCATTGACAGTAATGTGACAGTCATATGCGAAATGTGTGTGACATGTCTAAATCGAATAGTCAGTGAATCGACATTTGTGACAATTCAAAGACAGTTATTAAACGAATCATATACGACATGGTCGTGATGATTATTTAAGGACTCGTCTCTCTTAATTTAAAAGTAAATTTTAGGAATTAATTCAATAAAACAGTACTTAATTCATATCATCATATATTTATGTTAGGTACATTTCAGTTATCACAAAATCTGAATTCAAAAATTGTTTAATTTATCATTTGTACATATAAGCCTTTAATAATTTAATACAGCCTACGATAAGTCGTTAATCTTAAATTAGGGGATTATATTATTATCAAAAAATTTGTACATATTCACTTTGAGTAATCATCTAAATTAACTTAAAATTCAAAAATTAGAAATTAACATAATCTTTAACAAAAATTTAAATTAATTTTATTAAAATTATCACAAAATTTAATTTATAGTAAATTCCATTTAATAAATTCAGTATAAAAATTCAAAAAATAATTCAAATTAAAATAAAAAAAGTATAATTAAAAAATTCTTATAATAATAAATTATTTTCGCGACTAGATCTTTTCAGTTTTCTTTGGTGCGATCGCCTTATAACCATTTTAATTTTTTTTTCATATACAGCTAATGCTTCTCCGCCTATTGCGTCTAACAAAAACATAATGTATTGGTTATTTAAATTATTGTATATTAATACATAAGAGATATAATTGCAAAGACTTACCAAATAAAATTTTAGAAAAAAGGGATAACAATTTTAAACCTCGCTTTCCTTTTTCTCCATGCCAGTTAAATTGGAACAGTACGTCGTCCGAAAATAAATGTTGAATTACACGGTCATATTCAATCTCCTTGCCGTGAATTTTTGATACATATGCCTTCTGTTTATAATATATAGATAATTCGGAATAGAAATAATTAGGTAGTCGAATGAATATAAAACAGAAATATAATACTAACAAATTTATTATTAAAACTCTCATCCGCTAACTTCATTTCTAGGTCCTCCAATTCGGCGATTGTTGTTATAGGGAGTGGGATTCCTAAATCCAAGTGTTTATTTGAATTCAGCGTTTTTTCTATTTTCTCCAGCCTCATACTTATGGAAGAAAACTGCTTAGCCAAGAAATTTTGTAAAACAACTAAAGAAAAAATATAAAAAACATTAAAAGTTTTAATTTAATTAATGTATTAATGTGACAAATTTAAATTCGTTTCAGTAGATAAACTAAACTACAACTAATTAATTAATTTAAATAATTTACCTGTACTTATTGAACTTTCCGCTTTGTCGTGGTCTGTTTGCGAGCTCGCATTGGCAAATTTTTTTGGTGGGCATGAAGAAGGTTGAGGAATAGCTGTTTTTGTGATGGACTGAACGGAATTTTTTAGTGTAAATCCTCTAACTGGTGCAATTATTGAACTAATTTGAATTTTTTTATGAGGTGGCGAGGATTTACTTAATGATACATTTGGTCTTTTCGCAGGTGTTGTCGATTTTGTGGTTGTTGATTGTGGCTTTGAACCGGGATGTGGCGGGCAGGCTTCATTTTTGGAATCTGAATAAGTATTATAAAATTAAGCTAACATTGTTCCGCTTCGAATTTAATAAAAAATATAATAACATATTTACTTACAAATTGAACATTCAGGAATCAATCCCTCTTCAAACTTTGGATCATCTACCAACTGGTCTAGTGTAAATACTTGGGGTAAACCTTCCATTATATTGCTTCGATAACCCCTAATTGAATGTAAATAAATTATTCCAATTATTTTAATTTTTTAAATGAAGCAAAGGTATAAAAATTTGAACATTCTTATAAGGCAGGGCAACAGTCTTATAATCAATGTCGACAATATTAAAGGATTCTACTTCTTCACTTAAATTACTGACTTCATAAACTCCAAGAAACGAAGAGAGGAATGGATAAGTAAAAAAATCTTTTATGGTTTTGAATCGATACCCGGTGATGGTTGAGTTGTCCACATGCAAAATTTTAAAAAAAATATTTGTTTTAATCACACAATAACAATTAGCTGTTGTGCTTCCAATATAAAATTTGGTGAAACTATCTGAATCTTCAAACTCTGTAAAAATATTCATTTCTGCAGTTCGGTTATAAAGTTGCTGTAAAATGTGCGTGGGTTTTCTAATTTTTTTTTTTAATATTTGAAGGTAATTTTCAAATTTATACGATGAAAATGATGTCAAACAGCCAAACTGTTGGACACATTCACTTAAATGGAGCAAATTATGTATATTGTAAGAAACTAAGTCATCTCCATAAATTGCAGCAAAATCGGTGACGAAATTTTCAAATAATTTCTGAGCTGAAGATGTATTTTCTTTACTATTGCTCGGATGTGATAACAAACGATATGCACAAAAAAAGTAAAGAAAATGTTGGTATTGTTGCGGATCAATAAAATCTTTTAGTACGACGACTCCAGTGTACAGTGCAAACTGCCTAAATTCCGTAGCTTTCCATCTAGGTAGTTCTTTCAGCGATCTCGGTTTGCGTTGAAATTCCTTTGGAATATATTGTTTTAATTTTACAAGTTGGTTTGACATTCGTAATAAATTTATCTTAGATATTTTGTGTTTTGAGCCGAACTTTGTGTCTGTCCAAATAAGCAGCAATTTTTTCATTACGCCTAAATCCAATAGATGCATTGGCTCCACGGGAAACTGTGACACCATACCAATTTTGTTTTCCAATATACTTGCTTCATTGCGAAATTCGCTGTTGTGGTGTTCTTTATGCTGCCTATTCACAAAAGATTTGTCAGTTCTTTTTTCACAAATTACTTTTGAAAAGCTAACTCGTCCATTAATTTGTAATCCCTTTTGGCAGCATTTACTGCATCCATCGAAAGAAGTGTGCCCTCGTGTACCAGTCAAAAAAGACCTCGCGGGTGCATCGCAGGAAAAAAGGCGTACAGAAAATGGTTTGCTTGGTGCATGTTGATTGATTTTAATACCATCTACGGTTAACAGCGTAATATCTGCCGCAAAATCCTCCAGAAAACTATTAAGGCACAAAGGTTTTCCTGGCCCTACGAAGCATCCAATAACAAATGGGTTTAAATTTGGGAAATCAACTAAAGATCCCAAAATAGGCCACAATGTAGTAGAACTACTCTTGAAGAGAGGAATCCCATCAACACCCACATCAATCACAATTTCAGGAATACCATTTAAAAGTGTCAGTGGTATGTTTATTTTTGAAATTGTTTGTTGAATTCCAAAATGCATGTAGTTGCCCCCAGGAATTACTTTAATTAGTGGTGTATCTCCAGTACATTTTAAAATAGTTTTCGATGATTTTCTTTTGATGATTACATTTGAATCGTGCAATATTGTGATTAACTCATCAAATGCCACTCTCGAAATGTTGTGCTTTACAGCCCAAGCACCTAATAGTTCAAACAAATTTTGGGTAGATTCCAATTGGAGTGAGGACGTATCCTGTTCATTAACCAGCAAATTTCCTGTTGTTACGCCACACTGCTCACTATTTGTTTCTTCACTTCTTTCTTCATTTCCCACATTATTTATATGACAATTACTGTTTCGGTTTTCAAAAAATTCAGCTTCGGTTTCTTGCCATTGCATTAAAATTTCACTTTCAGATTTTCTTAATTTTCTATGAAAATTACTTTTAGAAAATCCTTTTAATTTATTCATATTAAATTATTATTTACAACTATTCTAATTATAATTATGGCTTATCTATTTACACTACTCTTAAATTAGTTCTTAATTTTAATTTAAAAAATGTTTATGCACTTACAAAATATTATGAATAAAAAATGACGTTTAATATCTCAGCTAACAAAACAGTTTTTAGATTAGTGCTTTGGTAAAACAATCCGTATCACCACAATATTTTAGATTTAAATAATTTTTAAAAATATTAAAACTCCAAACACTTAAATAATAAAAATAATGTAACTGCGTGCCCTTAGCAAATAATACAAGAACAAAAGAAAAATTACGCGAATGTTTTTTCGAGTAAATGCGTCGAACAATCAAAGGAGAATGATTATGGACTTGTCGTAAATGAATCTTATATGAATTATCAGGAATTGTAGAATTAGTTGATATGTGATGTGAGAAGAATCAATGACATGTCATAAATTAGTCCATTAGTCAACATGCTGTCAATCTACGAAATGCAAATATTTTTTGTCTTTTTCACATACATTTAAAAGAAAACAAAAGAACGTGGTGCGTATTTCCATACTAAACATTTAATTCATATGCATGTTGACAACTTTCCTACTGGGATGCTGCGTTTCGTGGCGGTGTATAAAATTTAATTTTATACCATTTACTTAAAATTGTAATTTTTCTATTAAAAATATAAAGTTTGTAAATGGTTTTATGAATAAAATTTTTATTTTTGTTTCAGCTATGATTTCCTATCACTTAAGACGGTATAAATTATTATATAATTCGCAGTATTTGCATTTCACACAAAAGTTTTGAAACGTTAAAAAATCAAAGTTGACAGAAACAATTTTTTATCCTCTGATTTTTAGACCAAAAATATCAGATAAAAAAATCGCCGCTTAATTTTCTTGGTTTTCGTCGTACATATATAAAAAAAAATCCAAACGACGTTTAAATCTTCTATCCACGTTCATAAAATCGAGTCTACATGTTTATCTGTTGCCCGCTTTATTTGTACCATAATTAGCGAGCGCCCAAACATATTTCGTCCAACCCTGCACATATAAAAAAAATAAAACGCTTTGTTATGAACGTGTCCCTAATATATAAAAAAATTTGACATAATAAACATAAATGGCTGCTTGACGTACAAAACCTCAACTCTATACCCAAATGATAGAACCAAGACAAGAAAAATTTGTGCAAAAAGTTTATTTTTTTAGAAAATATCTAATAATATAATTATGAAAATTAATTAATGATAGAAGTTTTATACATTAAACTAGTGAATATAAAATGTGGCCGATTATGTTAGATATGACAACAGAAGAATGCCGTGGAATATTGAGACGTTTGGGTAATTTAGAAATTTTTCGTTTTGTGTTGGGCTGGCTATTTATGTTAAATTACCTTTTATCTATTCATTTGTTTTCCAGAATTAGAAGCGTATTCCAATTTAATGAGTTCATTTCGTGCACAGGGTTGCCTTAGTGATAATAAAGTTAAGCTATTAGAAGAATTGAGAACAATATTGCATATTTCCATTGATAGGCATCGCGCTGAAGCGAGGCGAGTCGCTAACGATGAACAACTTTGTACAATTGCTGAAGCGTATGTACCCATCAACTTGACACAATTGAGCCTGTTAAGTTCATTCAAAGTTTTATATTTTTTATTTTCGTTTCAAGTTTATTTGGTTCGAATACTGGTCGCGAGTGGAGTATTGAAGGTAAGCGTCCTTTCCCACTGTTACCCCGTGGTGCTGCTTTTACAGCTTTAAACATTGTGGCAGAGAAAGGAAGTGAAATTGGTTGTGATAAAAATACAAAATTGCTGGAACCATTCGAAACGAGGCGAGAAAATGTGACATCAGCTGAAGTGGATCAAAAGAAGAAAGTTGTTGTGCAAGACCCGGTGCGAATTTGTATAAAGTTGGTATGAATTAAGATAGTTTCTAAATGTTACTTGTTTTATCTGGTTACAGTTACGGTTCCACATTGAGAAAATAAATTTGAAGCGGTCGCTTTCTCTGCCTGTAGAAACTCAGCCAAATTCGCCTGCTATTAAGAAACGTGGTGATATTTTAATGTTGAAGCATCAAGCTCACACGCAGCAACAATTTCAACAGAACATTCAAATGCTATCGCAGCAATTACAACAATCCAGTCAACCAATACAAACACCTCAAGCATCGAGTAATCAATTACACACGAATTCTCGAATCCAACAATTGTATCATACTCATAGTAAGACACAATCAAGACATAAAAGAGGCATGGCTACAAAACGAGGAAAAGGCCGCACGCCAAACATTCGAAGTGGTAGCATTGGTGCTGCTGTTCCTGGAAGTGAAAATAAAATCGAGAAGCGCATGAAGGAAAAAATTATATATCCTGTAATTAAAAATGAGCACGTTGAACTCAGTGGTGCACCTAACGTAATAAATATCGAAATCCCAGTAGCCACGCCGCCTCTACAGTCGCCAACGCCAAGCACAATTGTAGAAGCGCAACAAATATTCATCCCACAAATAGCGACTTCAAAGAAGGATATTGCGTCTAATCTGACCAAATTAAATCTAAACGTTAGCAATAATAACGGCCAGAATACTGTACAATCACCTTCTGTTGTGACAACCGCCGCTATTACACCTCAAACGCATGCATCACAAACACACCAACAACAAAAAACAATGAAAATCATATCGTCATCCGCCTTGAACATAAAACTAACGAATAACATACTACAGAAAAGTTTAACTGGTAAAATAATAAATCAATTCGATTCAAATATGACACCATCTGGACAGTCTGCAATCCCAATTGGAAGTAAAATAAATTTACAAATTCAATCAGCCAATAATAAATCTGTGACGACATCAAATCATATTCCAATCACGTTATCACCATCCCATCTGCAACCCATGTTGACTTCACCCTCACATCAATCAGCATCACAACAAATAATCGCAACAGTACCACCGAGTTCAAATTCCTCGAGTGACCACATAAGTTTAAAAATATCGGCGCAACCGGAAGTGATCAGTAATCTCAATGTAAATAAACCACCACCAAAAGTACAAATTATAAGCCAGCAGATAATACATAGTCCAAATATGTTAAAAACAGTCACTGGCTCGACAAACCCGCTCACAACACCAATCAAAATTCCATCGCAGCAGGGTAATCAAGTTCAATTAAAAACTATATCCACAGCGGCGGGTAAAAATCACATCAAATTAATTCCGACTGGTGGAAAAGTTTTAATTAAATCTTCACCAGCAAATCATAAAATAACAGGAATTACACAATTAAAAGGTTTGTTTCTGTACTATTTATGTTGCTTTCCAATTATATTCAACACTTTTTTTCCAATATTTAGGTGCTGGGACATCAACGCCAAATAATAATAATTTAACTTCAAATTTCCAAAAAGTGCAGTTAATGCCAGTTAAAACGGATGCTTCAGGAAAATCAAATTTAATCTTAATGCAAAAAGTTAATCAAACACAAGTGCAACAAGGTGGAACTTTAAGAAGTGTTAAATTGACGAAGGATATGAATAAAATTATTGCGAACGCAACAAAATCCGTAACAATAACGCCATCTAAATTAAATAATACGCAAACACAAAATTTCAACCAGAATAATGTTATTGTATTGGGTTTTCAAGATGCACAACAGCCACAACAACAGCAAATTGTACAAACCAATAATCAGGGAGCCCAACAGCTGGTTGATGAAAATAAAATGATGGGGAAAATTAATTCAGGGGTTATAACAGAGGATACACCAGTAGATATAATACCGAGTATAAATCCCACAGAAGAGATTATAATTAATGGTAATTTGGATGGGGCACAATCTACCACCAAGGGAAATACAATAGACGGATCGAAATTAATTGAAACACATCAGATCACCGATTGGGAAGATGAGTTGGATCATCATACAAGTAATATTTTAAAGAGTTCGCACAACAAATCACTGACGAATATCGAACGATGTGATGAAGATCAAAATAAAGTTTTGCTGTACGAGCTATCGCACAATACGGATGAAGAGGAAGATGATTTTATCGAAGAAGATCATACATTTGAAGATGATGACGAAGCGGATCTCCTTGAGCATGATGAAGAATTAGAAGATGATGGTGTAACTGAAGATGATGATGATGATGATAGTGATGATATTATAATGGAGGAAGATGAGGAGGAGGAAGAGGAGGAAGAAGAAAATAATATGATGAAAAATGATATTTACGGCAACACTATGGAATCGGCACATATTAATTTTGAAACTTATAATTTGTCTGGCGGGACTACTAAATTACTTGCAGCAAGTGGCACAAAAACGATAATGGCAAGGGGCGGAAATACTGGTGGTATTAAAAGGAAAATTATAAAAAATAATAACAATAAAATAGTGGGGGTTGAGGATGTGGAGGCATTAATGATTGAAATGCATGAAATGGATGACAGCAGTAATCGAAAGCTGAGGAATATGACAATAGATGAATTAATCGCTTCTGGTCATATTGTTACAACGGACTCGATGGGTAAGTCTAAATATTTTACTTGCAGTAGTACCGCTATTCTTCGATAATGCTAACTTGTTTAATTAAGTGACCCTCGTGATGTAAGGTTTTTGCTAGCAGGAACATTGAACGATTTCTGATCTGATTTTGCTTTAATTATCTGGAACGCCATTAACTTAATTGGTATCCTTTAATAATATCTTTCTCTTCCGAATTATGGCAGAACACAAATTAAAACCTTTAATAATATCTTTCTTTTCCGAATTATGATTGTAACTGACCGATTTGTAATTGATTCATTTTTATTAGATTTTACAAAACAAAACACCATCACTAACTTTTTCCCTGATTTCATTTCAGTTTCACCAGAAATAGCCGAAATGGCGAACGGCGAGAATGTAATTGAATAATTTCGAAACCTAAACGTTTTGCAATTCAAATTTTTATGAACACAGAAATATTAAATATAATTACTGTAAATAATTATTAAGATTTTTAACTATTTTACATTTATTTTTATTTAAAAAAAAAAAATTCTTTTTTAAAGAAAGACAAAAATATTAAAATACTATTTATAGATAACAGAACGGCAATGTGTGTGTGTTTTTTTTTATTTTGATCTACGGTTTTAAAATTCGTAACAGTTACTATTTAAGTTTTAATTTATAAAAATATAATTAATAAACATTGAATTTATTAACTCCATTGCCATTGCATCTACATTTTTATTTTTGTGTATAATCAAGTACTGGGGATCCTTGAGTTACGTCATAGATAAGTTCTTGAAAGCGCGACGTACGTTAATAAACTGAGAAATAACCTAATATTTTATATAATTTTTTAATATGTTAGCGATATTTCGGTGTTTTTCACCATCTTCTCGGCTAACCCAATCAAATAAAAGTTTTGAACTAACGTTCCGTAAGCAAAAAACAACGTAACTCAAATCAAGGGAGTAATTTATAAACAACGGAAATTAAAAACATCCGTAACTCAAAATGATTAACTCGTGGATCACGTGTAGTTTTTAAGAAGTAAATAGTAATAAACTAAAAAGAAAACTACAAAATCGTATGTTTTGTTGTTTTTATTTGTTGATTGGATCTTGTGTTACGCATACGAAATTCATAGTTATGATTTTTATGATCCGAACTTCCATAATTATAGTATAATTAGAGAAAATCAGAATCCTGCCATTTTTCCCACCAAAACATATCGACGAGTATCGTTTTTTTGTTTTGTTACATTTTAATTTGGTTTAGTATTAATTTTTGGTCAATAATGCTATGCGCATCAATCAACAAATAATTATTATTTTTTTTTTATATTACTAAGTGTAGATAATAAACAGGATAGTTGTAAACTGTAGAAATTGGGCAAATCAAAATCAATTGTAAATAACAAAATGAAATTACTTGATATTTTGTATTTCGAATAAAGTTCAATAATTATTCTTTCTACCTGGGACCTGTGCAATTTTGCATCTCTATTCTTCTTTCTAACCCCTCCGTAATTACTATCAACGATCTAGCCTCTATATTACACTTTTCTATCCGTATGTCCGTTCAAGTAATTTCATTCAACCCCCAAATCAGTCAAATTTTTGTATTCAAAAAACGTTAATATAGTAAGACTTAAAAATTCGTAAATTTTTTTAGAGCTACAAATTTAATTATAGAATGTTTTTAAATATTAATTAATAAAATATAAATGTTTGTACATATATATAATGTCCCAAGTTTATAATACATCTAGAATTTAATGATTATTAGTTTGAGTAAATAAGAAAAAATATTTTTGTTTAAACATTTTGAGAAAGAATCGTTATTAATTATACATTTTTATTGTAAATATTTATTAAAAACTAAAAAAATTTTAATTAAAGAAAAATTCTAGCATTAAAACAGATACTTTATACATACATTTTTAAATTGATTTAATAAATTAAAATTAAACATTTGTTCTGTTCAAAAGATTCAGTTCACAATTATTTTTAATTTTGTAAATTATTATTAATTAGGGAAAAAATTCTAATTTAAAATGGATTTAAATATTATTATTAATTGTTTTTAAAAGTTAAGTGAAAGAAAAATTAATTAAAAAAATTTTCTTTATTTTATTTCATTTATTTTTACATTACTGTTTTCTTTAGCACCATCCAGCTTGGAATTAGTGAAAAAATAAAGAGTTTCGTTCGAAAAACATGCATTCAGTTGTACAGGTCGAAAAGCCGCATGTTCAGCCACCAAAAAATTTCAGGGTTTACAAAGTAGTCCAAAACAGCAAATTTCCCCTTCTCAGAGGAAAAAATAGCGGAGAAATCGCAGCTCGCTGCAAACCCGAATATATCTTAACAGTTAGTTACTGCGGTAACAGATGTGCAGAAACTCAAAGATGCAATTGAAAGTCAAACTTGGGTAGGAAATATTTACCAAAGGAAACCATGAAATCAAAAAATCATGAGCCCAAGCAGTCTTCCATGCAACGGCTGTTCAGTCACGTAAACATAGCAACTCTCCATGTTGCACTAGAATGACCTAATAAGTTCATTCCGCTTTAATTTGTTTCAAGTTACTTATTTTCACCCCTATTATGATCGACAATCAACACGACTGTTGCCTTTTCGTTTTTCATTTTGTTAATATCAAATAAAAAAATGAAAACTCAACACAGAGTCGTGTCGATTGACTCGTCAATCATAATAGGGGTGATTGTATTTTAGGTTTAATCAAGTAAAGCCAATGACTTAAAAATACAATTACGCATTTTTACAACCGTTTGACACCAATATAAACTAGTAATTTTCGGAGTTTGCGATCTTCAAACTCAACCACCTGGCACCTACAAGTTCGAGCAATCAAACAACGGGAAGCTATAAAACGACATTCCGTAAATAACATAAAAACTGTTTGAGCCACCTACCAATAGGCAGATAAACAAAATAAAGAATCATCAAGGCAATTGACGACTTGTAGCGTGCGTCTAGCGGAGGAATTGTAACCGAGAAAATAATGTAAACAATTTTCGCAGTGTAATTATATGGATTCGCCTTAGGCCATATAAGTGGTAACATATCGTGAAAATGAGTTTTTCTTTAAGTGTTTAATTTAGAGTTGGAGTAGAATGTGGTGAAAACCAGAAAATTCTGGAGAAAAATAATATTAATAATAAAATTCTAAAAATAAAAAGAGACTATAAAAAAAAAAGTGCGCGAGGAAAACTAAGAAACTAAAAATAGAAGCCACAACAAAAAATCAAAATGGCGGCTCAAGTCGACCAAGCAATTTAAACAAAGAAAAAATAACATCAGATCCAGATTTCAGGCGATATGATGACAATGAAATAAAATACAAAAGAAAATTAAACAACGATAACAGTGACAGTGAAATAGAAATTAAAATGATTAAAGTGATAATAATAAAACGTTTAATACCAAAAACATGGGAAATCAAGATGAAAAAATGTAGTCAACAACAACTACAGAAACAATTACAAATTCACAGAGCAACAACACCAAAAACATATCAGAAAATATATACAAAAAATCCGATAAAGGGCCATACTATGTACTAGGTTGACGCTAATAACCCAAAAACAATGATATCAATAATTCTAGCGAACATATTTAAAGGAAGTAACATAAGAACCAAAAACATAATTGAAGTCAACAAAAAAAAAACAACTAGATTAGAATTTGAGTCATTTGATAAAGCCAATAAATGCATCCGGAAAGACGACCCTTTACAAAATATCCTGACAGATGCTACATCCCAAAAGCTTATACCCATGTAGAAGGCGTAGTGCGAGGAATATTAGGGGAGTTCGACATGGAAGAGATCAAATAAAATATGACATGTGAGCAGAAGCAACTAATCACCCAGATAGAAGTAATAAAATCATTGGACAGAGCAAAAAGAGAACTCAAAGATACAAATATCCTAAAAATCGAAATAAGAGCGAGCGCCCTACCCAGATATGTATTATTCTACGGCATAAAAGTTAGCCTAAAACCGATATATATATATATATATATATATATATATATATATATATATATACATATATATATATATATATATATATATATATATATATATATATATATATATATATATATATATATGATATATATATATATATATACATATATATATATATATATATATATATATATATATATATATATATATATATATATATATATATATATATATATATATATATATATATATATATATATATATATATATATATATATATATATATATATATATATATATATATATATATATATATATATATATATATATATATAATATATATATATATATATATATATATATATATATATATATATATATATATATATATATATATATATATATATATATATATATATATATATATATATATATATATATATATATATATATATATATATATATATATATATATATATATATATATATATATATATATATATATATATATATATATATATATATATAT
>OY282558.1:193239467-193390245 GCA_958295665.1 Tipula vernalis | reverse complement strand
TAACCAAACTTCAATCTGTCAAAAAATTAATGCGCGAAAATGACAACTACACAAATGACAGCAGAGTGAAGTTAGTACATTTGGTCTCAGCCACCCTGTATATATATATATATATATATATATATAATATATATATATATATATATATATATATATATATATATATATATATATATATTGTAGTCGCCTAGTACTAAAATATTTATTCTCCTCGGTACAAATTAAATACGGTGCCTATGCGTTCAACTTCTACTAATAATATTTATTCCCCTAGATACAAACTAAAAACGGCGACTATGTAAACTGGTAATCATCGTGTGCATCGTACGCTTATTCTTATTGGTTCGTTTAAAATTGGTTATAGTACGTGTGATTTGATTGGTTGTTTTGCGTCAAACGTTTTAAAAAAAGAAAATGTAACAAAGAGACAAAGAAAAAGAGGGCGCGTCATGCTAAAAGGTTGATTGTTATTCGGGATAAAATATTATTTTTTTTGGAGTTCTTATGTTTTAAAAGTAATAAAATTAAGTGTCGAATTATTTATGTGTTTTATTTAAGTGTTATTCTAATAAAAAGCCCCTCAAATTTTCAGAAGTGGGATAGATACGAACAATAAAAGTACGGTCGTAAGACGCTAAGCGTGGAATTTTTTTTTAGTCTTAAAAGTGTTATTGTAAGTGGGAAAAAAAAACGCGGTCGAATAGAACATTTCAGTGAATTTGAATTAAAAAAAAAAAAAAAACAAGTAAAATAAACTTATTAGTGTGGAAAAAAAAGTGTAAATAATTTTATTCAACGAAAGTTTCGATTATGGCGGACTACGATCATATGCTTGTTTCTGCACTAGAAGCAGAGTGCAAAATGCGCGGTGTGGACCATCAAGGGAACCGTGAAGAATTAATAGAAAGGTTGATCCAAGTGGATCACAATAATGCGGAGAACAATAAAACGACTGGCGGAATAGTTGAGCACACAGTAACGGTGGCGAGTGAAAGTGTGGTGAATAACAACGTGGCGAGTGAAATTAGTGCGCATCACATGAAATGATGATGAAGGAGATAGAATTTCTCAAAAGAGAAAATTAATTATTAAAAAGGGAAAATGTGTTGCTGGAAAGAGAGCGGCAATTAGTCGAACGATGTAGTCAATCACCAGTATCCGATAAGCCAACACAGGCCGCACCAGTAGTTGGATATGAAGATTTAATCAGCGAATTTGAAGGAGAGATGAATACGTTCAGTTTATTCAAAAAGCAAATTGACATAGTGAGTGGGTCATTTGCAGTGGACGAGAAAAGGATGCGTCTGATCGTTATTCGGAAATTGAAAGGAAAAGTTTTGAAATGGTTCCAGTCGAATCCAGAGCATGTTAAGCTCAATTTAGTGGAAATGTTAGAGAAAATAGAAAGTTTATTCTCCGCGAAACCAGATCTAGCACTGGCTAGAAGAGCTTTTGATAGTCGATTATAGGGAGCACAGGAGTTTCGTGGATTATTTTCACGATAAAATTACCATGGCGGGCGAATTAAATATCAACGAAGACGAATTAGTCCTGAGCATTATTCATGGCATGAATGATGTTAATCTTGAAAATAGTGCACTGATATTAGGACCAAAAGATACAGGTGAATTATTCCAAGCGTTTAAGAGTTGCCGAAAAAATAAATTTGAAAATATGTATCGAGTCGCGGCATTTAAAGATCGAACAGCGGTAAAGCCAAGCCAGCCGGACAGTCGGCAACCAACATCATCTAAAGCCGCAATTACTCGTTGCTATAATTGCAACAGGATGGGACATGGACTAAGCCAGTGTATAAAGCCCATTAGATCGAGAGGTACCTGTTATATTTGCGGGGAAACGGACCATTATTCTTACAAATGTCCGAAACGAGAACAATCATCAAAGGGTGCTTGCTATACATGTGGTCAGACTGGTCATTATTCAACAGGATGCCCAAAACGAAATCAAATTCCGCAAGAAGGTCCGGATCCAAAGAAGAAATGATTATCAATTCATGTCGTAGGTGTGAGTGAGTCAGCAGAAAGTTTTATTCAAGCGTCAGAGGCATTATTCGATACCGGCAGTCCGGTAAGTCTAGTTAAGCATAAACTAATTATAAATTATGATTTTATTCCAAATAGAAATATTAAATCTAATTATGTAGGAATTAATCAATCAACATTAAATGTTTTAGGCTCAGTGAATTTATTCATTGAAAATAATAATAAAGTTGTAAATAATCAGTTCCTGATAGTTCCGGATGAAACAATGAAGTACGATTTACTCCTAGGAACTGATTCTCTTAATTTGTTCTATATTAAATTGGTAGAGTTAGATTGCTCTGAAATAATTGATGAGCCAAATGTAGAAATCGAAATTAAGCATTTACTGATGATTGATACAGTACAACCGAATGATTGTAATTTAAATGTTAATCGTATGTTAGACTATGCCACTATTTGTGACATAGAAAATATTATTTTCCAATATCGTAGTCAAATTCATAGTAAATGTGAATCATTCCAAAAATCGGAAATGAATATTAAATTAATAGGTTGCAATTCAGACCAAGAGTTATTCCGTTTTAGTCCCAGAAGATTGTCCTTTTACGAGAAGGAAAAATTACAAGAGATAAAATTATTCGACGAATTACTTAAAGATAAAATTATTCAACCAAGTGAGTCCCCAAATTGTTCACCTATCGTTCTAGTCAAAAAGAAAACTGGTCAATTAAGAATGTGTGTGGACTATAGAAGTCTTAACAAAATTACTGTACGTGATAATTTTCCGATCCCGTTAATTGAAGATCAGCTCATGTTTCTCCAAAATAAAAGTTATTTTTCGTCGTTGGATCTTAAAAGTGGTTTTCATCACGTCCACATGCATCCTAACCTTAAAAACGCACCGTCCGTTTTCCAAAGGTATGTACATAATATCTTCCAACCAATTATGTCAACAGGGCATGTTCTTCTATATTTGGATGATATTTTAGTTGCAACAAATACAATACAGCAACATCTTGAGATTTTAGAAATGGTTATGAATATTTTAGCTAGACATAATTTGGAATTGAATTTTAGCAAGTGTCGATTTGGGTATAAGTTCATAGATTATTTGGGTTATTCAGTGTCTAGTGAGGGAGTTAGTCCAACGAAGGCAGGAATTGATTCGGTAGTTAATTTTCCAGTCCCAAAGAATACAAAGGAAGTTCACAGTTTTATTGGTCTATGTTCTTATTTCCGTAAATTTATTCAAGGATTCCACCTAGTCGCAAAGCCGTTACAAGATTTATTAAAGAAAGACTCGTTATTCACATTCAGTCAAAAAGAGCTAGAATCATTCGAATTACTTAAAAAAATGCTGGTTAGTTCTCCGGTATTGGCGATTTATAACCCGAAAGACGAAACCGAATTACATTGCGATGCAAGTTCATTAGGTTTTGGTTCGATTCTTATGCAGAAAAAGTCGGATGGTAAATTTCATCCCATATTTTATTATTCCCGTAGAACTACGGAACCAGAAAGTCGATATCATAGCTTCGAGTTGGAAACGCTTGCAATTATTTATTCCCTTCAACGTTTTCGGATTTATCTGCAAGGTTTAAAATTTAAAATAATAACGGATTGTAACGCATTAACGCTAACTCTTAACCGAAAAGAAATTAATCCTCGGATCGCCAGGTGGGCACTCGAGTTGCAAAATTATGATTATTCAGTGGAGCATAGAAAAGGAAACAGAATGGCACATGTGGATGCATTAAGCAGATCCACAAATATTTTCGTTTTAGAACAAAATACATTCGAACAAACTTTGTCAATCGCACAGTTGCGAGATCCAATTATTAAGAATATAAAGTCGAGATTGGAGACTAAAGATTTGCCTTTCTTTGAAATGAGAAATGGTCTCGTTTATCGGAAGGATAGTCAAAAGATTTTATTCTATGTTCCAATGGAAATGGAAGATAATGTTATTCGAACGTGTCACGACGACGTAGGTCATATAGGTGTAGACAAGGCTTATGAATTGGTTAGTCGAACTTATTGGTTCCCTAAGTTAAAGTCTAAAATAAAAGAATACATACAAAAATGTCTAAAATGTGTCACTTATTCCCCTAACAGTGGTAGAGTTGAAGGGTTTCTCAATGAGGATAAGAAAGAAGAAATCCCTTTCGATACAATTTACATTGATCATTGCGGTCCAATTGATAATTCGACCAAATGGAGCAAGAAACATCTGTTCGTAATCATCGACGGATTTACGAAATTTGTGAGATTATTCGCTGTAGGGACTACAAGGACAAAGGAAGCAATAGATGCGCTGCAGACTTATTTTGAGACCTATAGTAGGCCACGTAGAATAGTGTCTTATAGAGGGAGTTGTTTTACATCAAAGGAATTTCAGGATTTTATTCAAGCAAATAATGTTATTCATGTAAAGATAGCAACAGGTTCGCCTCAGGCCAATGGCCAAGTGGAGCGTGTCAATAGGACAGTTATTCCTATGCTGGCTAAATTATCAGATAATTTGGATAATCCTTGGTACAAAAAGTTAGGTCAAGTAGAATTCGCAATTAATAATACCATTAATCGGTCAATTGGCGAAACCCCAAGTAAACTTTTATTCGGAATTAATCAAAGGGGCAATTGTAATGATTTAATAAGGGAATTTGTGGAAAAAGAGGTTATTCAAGATACGAGAAATTTAGAAAGCGATAGACTCAAAGCTGTACAGAAAAATAAAGCAGCACGCGCGTACAACAAATACAGTTTCGACAAGAAAAGGAAACCGTCAGTTCCACATCAAATAGACGACTATGTAATGATAAAAAATTATGACACAACCCCAGGAATAGTCAAAAAATTAATCCCTAAATGGAAAGGTCCATATAGAATCAAGGAATTACGAGGGCGGATTGAAAATGAAGCTACCTAAGTAGGAAAACAAAATTTTTTTTTGCCAAAAACCATTTATTTCTCAACATAGTCTCCATTTAATTCGACACACTTAGTAAGACGATATTCCAACTTTTTTATACCATCTGAATAATACGATTTCGGGAACCCCTCAAAATACGCGTTAGTTTCGATAATCACTTCTTCGTTTGAGATGAATCTTTGTCCTGCGAGCCATTTTTTCAAGTTTGGAAACAGGGAAAAGTCACTAGGAGCTAAATCTGGACTATAAGGTGGATGATCAACCAATTCGAAGTGTATTTCACGTAATTTTAGCATCGTATCTAATGCTGTGTGAACCGGTGCGTTGTCTTGAAGAAAGAGCACTTTTTTCTTCTTTAAATGTGGTCGTTTTTCCTTGATTGCATCAACCAATTGATCCAATAATGCACGATAATACTTTCCTGTGATTGTGGATCCTTTTTCAAGATAATCGATGAGCAATATTCCGTGTGCATCCCAAAATATAGTGGCCATAACCTTGCCAGCCGATTTCACTGCCTTTGCCTTCTTCGGAGCACTTCCACCAGCTTCCACCCATTGTTTCGATTGATTTTTGGTTTCAGGTGTGTAGTGGTGGACCCACGTTTCATCAACAGTAATTAATCTACGCCAAAAATCAACAGGATTACGCTTTATCATGTCCAAACACCGCTGTGAAGTCGTTTTTGTTCGACACTGAGCAAACGCGGCACCCATCTTGCCGATAGCTTTTTCATATGCAAATGTTCATGCAAAATGTTGAACACACGTTCATATGATATGTTTACCATTTCAACAATCTCACGCAACTTGACTCGGCGATCATTCATAACGATATCGAGGATTTTCTTGATATTTTCCTCAGTAACCACCTCTTTTGGCCTTCCTGTTGATGGTATTGTTGCAGTGCTTTTTCGGCCGCGTTTAAATTCAGCAATCCAATATTTTACCATGTAATCTGACGGAGCAGACTAACCGTAATGTTTATCGAGCTTTTCTTTTGTCTCTTTCGCCGTTTTCCCTTTCAAATAATAGTGTTTAATCACTGCACGAAATTCGTTTTTTTTCCATTTTTCAAGAAACACAAAAGTTGCTTACTTCAAACGACTACAACAAATAAACTAATCGATGAATTTGGGTGAAATTTTAACAGCTGACGTTTGACAGATCGCAATTTCTAAAAAACAAAAAAATTGTGTTTGTGCTGCCATCTAGCGCTAGGTAGCTTCATTTTCAATCCGCCCTCGTACTCCCTAACAATCGATACGTCATTGTTGATCTAGAGGGTCATCAAGTAACAATAATTCCCTATAATGGCATAATAGAAGCAAAAAATATCAGACCGTATATACAAAATAAGTACATTTTAAGAAGTAGATTTTGAATACGTGTTGACGAACACAAGTATATTATTCCAATTAATTATTCTACCCGGGTAAGATAGAAAATTTTAATCACTCTGTATTAAACACTTCTCGTTTAGTGAATTAGTCTAAGTTTTAGGTTGGCCAAAGTTTTAATCATTCTCTAAGAGGGAATTTTGTCAAGTTTGTTGCGTTAATAGTAGGATGAACTGTTCACTCATATTGTTGTTGACAATGCATATTTTATTTTTTAGTCCAGTTGATGCTGCAGTTATTCACACGAGATTTATTCGGATGTCAGATTTACTCAACTAATAGTATACGAGAGAAGTGAAAAAAGAAATTTTATTCTAAAAGAAATTATTCAAGTGTTATTCCGGTCTGAATCGCAGTTAAATGGATATAAATTTTTGTAAATAATATATCTGAAGAATTAAAGATTTATTCCAATAAATACATAACCAATATATGTAGTTGGTCAATTTTAATATGTATGTATAATCTAGCTGTAAGAAATGTAAAGAATTTGAATTATTTCCATTAGTTTTAATGTTTTATAGAATTAATAAGCATTTACTTTTATAAATTCAAGCGAAAAAAAGATAATTAAAATTAAGATTAAATATATTAGGTTAAGATTAATTATGTAAGTTGAGATTTATTCACCAAGACGGAAAGCAATCAATTTATTCACATTTCAATTGGTTAATCGGGTCGCTTAACAGTCAGGATTGCCGAGTTGTAGTCGCCTAGTACTAAAATATTTATTCTCCTCGGTACAAATTAAATACGGCGCCTATGCGTTCAACTTATACTAATAATATTTATTCCCCTAGATTCAAACTAAAAACGGCGACTATGTAAACTGGTAATCATATATCGTGTGCATCGTACGCTTATTCTTATTGGTTCGTTTAAAATTGGTTATAGTACGTGTGATTTGATTGGTTGTTTTGCGTCAAACGTTTTAAAAAAAGAAAATGTAACAAAGAGACAAAGAAAAAGAGGGATACGAGTTAGTCGCGTCATGCTAAAAGGTTGATTGTTATTCGGGATAAAATATTATTTTTTTTGGAGTTCTTATGTTTTAAAAGTAATAAAATTCAGTGTCGAATTATTTATGTGTTTTATTCAAGTGTTATTCTAATAAAAAGCCCCTCAATATATATATATATATATATACATATATTCCTAAACTAAAATTCTGTGCTACATGCCTCAGCTACGCCCACATTAAAAAAACCAACAACCATGCTAAACCAATAACAACGGACCAGACACAAGAATGGAAAGAAAACCTTGAATGCAGATTTTGCGAAGGCAACAAAAAACAAAATAAAATCAAAATCCACATGATCAAAAATAAAACCACATAAAAGGATACAATAACGACACTCTACCCAAGACAAAATATGTTATAAATTTAGCATTTTTTGTATTGCCAGCCCTCAATTTATTGTTAACACTAATCTAAATAAAGCGGGACATTTGGTCTCTTAGAAATATAATGTCAAACTACACTGACGTGTTTTTTACATTCGTTCTTATGCTGTATTTGTTTTTATTTCAACAGTCGGCAATTTTTCAACAGGTTATGGGCCCAGAAGACGCCAAAGTGATTGAAATAATTATTAACAAGTAATAATTAATTAAGTTCGTGTTTGTCGCGATAAATTAAAAAAAAGGAAATCGTAGAAATTCAATACAAAAAAAAAAATAAACGTGTATCGTTTTATATATAGAATTGTGTTTTGTGTGTAAGCGACCTTAACGGTTTCGCAATAGCGCAATAAATAGTGAAATAAAAACAGAAAAGGACAAAAAAAAAATATAGTTATAAAAATGGCGAACGATAAGTGCTTGGAATGGCATAGAAAAATTGCATGGTAGTGAGAATTATCATACATGGCAATTTTCAATCAAAAATTTGCTCGAATTGAACGATTAGAGTAAATGCATCGAAACGGGAACAAAAACTGAAACAGATGAAACAAAAAATAGAAAAGCAAAAGCCAGAATTGAACTAAGTATTTCTCCAAGTATATTCGTATACGTTGCGAATTCAACCTCAGCAGCTGAAACATGGAAGATATTGAAAGATTTATATGAGAATCGCAGTCTTTCGCGTCGTATCAGTTTATTACGCAAGTTGGTGACAATACGTTTGGAAAGTTGTGATTCCATGAACGATTATATTTCAGAAGCATTTGAAACTGCGAATAAATTAAACAGGGGCCTTACTATGCAATTCGATGACAATTTTCAACGGCTATCGTTTTGCATTAGAAAGTACAGGAAAAAAAAGGAAAACCATAACTATCGTTTTCTTTTTCCTTCTTGCACCTTTTTATACAAAACGATAGCCGTCGAAAATTGTCATCGAATTGCATAGTAAGGCCCCAGTATCGGTTTTTCTGTGCCAGATGAGTGGCTTGGCAGCATTTTGTTGGCTGGTTTACCGAATGATTTTGCTCCTATGATAATGGGGCTTGAAAGTAGCGGCATCACAATAACGGGAGATTCAATCAAATCGAAATTACTAGATTGCGGTTATGGTTCGAAATCGGTTGGTCAAGGATCAGCGTTCTTTGGAAATAGCGGTAGCAGCAATAAATCAAAATCATCGTCAAAAAGCAATGTGAAGTGTTTTAATTGTGGTAAACGTGGGCATATGGCTAAAGATTGCCGTTCGCCGAAAAGTAAGAATAAGTCACAGCGACAATATAATAATAATATTAAAAACCAAAGCCCACATGCAAAAGTTGCACTTTTATCACCGGTTCAGAAAATAGTGTCATGAAAGTGAATGGTACATAGATAGTGGGGCATCACAGCATATGTCACCGTTTGAAAATTTGTTCACCGATATAAAATCATCCGAAAATACACAAATTACTTCGGCAAATTCAAGTAAAGTTCCAGTTAAAGGTGTCGGTAAAATACAAGTGCGTGTAAACGAATTCGAGATAGATTTTAATAATGTTTTGTGCGTTCCTGGTTTATCTGCGAACTTATTGTCAGTAGGACAAATTATAAAAAATGGTTATGAAGTCATATTAGATCAAAATGGATGTCGAATTTTCAATCAATTAAAACAGTGTGTGACATTAAATCAGATAATGCTGTATATCGACTTCAGGTGCAACAAGTTAAATGTTTAGCAGCCATGACACAGACAAAGAGTGGTTTATTGTGGCATAGAAAGTTGGGTCATATAAACTTTGCGGACATGTGCAAGATGAAAAATGGTTTAGTAAATGGCATCAATTTTAATGATAAAAATGAAATTGAAATTAAAAATTGTGAGGGACCAATGGAAAATAAATCAATCGGTGGTGCTAAATTCATACTTACGTTTATAGATGACCATTCAAGTTCGATTTTCGTGTATTTTTTAAAAGAAAAGTCTGAAGTGTTCGATCGATTTATTGAGTTTCAAGCTGTAGTTGAAAAAGAAACGGGAAGAAAAATTAAAGCATTAAGATCAGACAATGGCACAGAGTACATCAGTCAAAAGTTCGAGAAGTATTTTAAGATGAATGGTATCAAACATCAGTTGCGTATACTCCCGAGCAAAACGGTATCGCCGAAAGAACAAATCGAAAATTGGTGGAAAAGGCTCCTAAATATATGTTGTTTGATTCTGTGTTGGGCTGAGGCTATTAACATGGCAACATATATAATAAATCGATCAGCAAATGCCATATTAAATACAACAACTCCAGAAGAAGTTTGGTCAGGCAATAAAGTTGATGTTAGTCATATTCCAGTATTTGGTAGTCCAGTCATGGTGCACATCCCAAAGCAAAAACAGAAAAAATGGGATAAAAAGTCAAAGAAATTGGTCTTCGTAGGATTTTCTGAAGGTGCAAAAGGCTATCTTGTGTCAATCCGATCAGTAAGAAACTTGATATCAGTCGAGATGTTGTGTTTATAAACGAAAGTGGTTCTGATCAAGTTGTTGTAACAGAAGATTCAGGTGATTTAGAATTAAAGGAGGTATCAAATGAAGTGAGGGACAACGAACAAAGTGTTCCCACAATCAACAATGAACTCGTTACCACTACTCCTGCAAAATCAACTAGTGAGCCCATCGAAAGTGAATTTGAAGAAACATTGATTCCATTTGACAGTTCAATTGAAACGATATATGAAGACGCAAATGATAAAACCTATGAACACAGTGGTAGTGTTACACCACAACAAACAGTTCGAAGAACAAGTCGTACACCAAAGCAAAAAAAATTTGATGGATATGTTACATATGGAGCCTGTGGTTTACTTGCTCAAGTAGATGAGCCGATAACATATAATGAGGCGTTGAATAATGTAAACTGTGAACAATGGAAATCGGCCATGCAAGAAGAAGTTAGTTCGTTAGTCGAAAATGGGACTTGGCGGTTGGTCGATTTGCCCAAAAATCGCAAACCAATAAAATCAAAATGGGTGTTTAAACTCAAGCGTGACGAATCTGGAAATGTTACTAGATTTAAAGCAAGATTGGTTGCGAAAGGTTGCTCGCAGGTCGAGCTAGGCTCTCACGATGGTACAAATGGAGGAAGGCTTTCACGATGGTACAAATAAAGTCTGAAAGTTAAATAAGGCGATATATGGTCTTAAACAAAGTGGACGATATGGAACGAGAAATTAACAAAGATGTTAAAGACATACGGCTTAAAGAAATCAATAAATGATCCGTGTGTGTTCTTTAATGATGATCTGTCTTTGATCATTACGATCTATGTTGATCACTTCCTGATTTTTTGGAAAAATCAAGTCATGTTGAACAAATTGAAAGAGGCGTTATGCAATGCATTTAAGATGAAAGACATGGGCATTTCAACTACATGTATTGGTTTGCATGTTAAGTACGAGAATAATGGAATTGCCATTGATCAAAAATCGTATATATCAGAAGTGATTGGTCGATTTGGTATGGCAAATTCAAATCCAGTTGCAACACCCAGTGATCCATGTCAAAAGCTGTCTATTACAATGTGCCCAACAACTGAAGAAGAAAAAGAAGAAATGACGAAAATTCCTTATCAGTCATTAGTTGGTTGTTTGTTATTCATTTCACAAAGAAGTCGGCCAGACATTGCATATGCAGTAAATGATGTGAGTCGTTTCAACTCGAATTACGGACGACCACACTGGACCGCTGTAAAGAGGATATTAAGATATCTAAAAGGAACATTAGATTACAAATTGCGTTATTCAAAATCTGATGTAAAGCATTTAACCGGGTATTGCGATGCAGATTGGGCATCAGACATCGACAAGAGACGCTCTTGTACTGGTTATGTTTTTCAACTATAAGTAATGGTGCTATAACCTAGAATAGCAAACGGCAAAGTACTATCGCACTTTCGAGTACGGAAGCTGAATACATAGCCGCATCATGGGCGGTTAGAGTACAAAACTTTGGTCGTGAATTAGATCCAGACATCGCTCAACCAGCTCATATTCAGATGGACAATCAAAGTGCCATCAATTTATCAAAATCGGATGGCTACAATCAAAGAACGAAACATATAGACATCAGGTATCATCATTTGCGACAGAAAATTGAAGATGATACAATCAATTTAACTTATGTTTCAACCGGCGACAACGCAGCAGATGTTTTTACCAAGGCTGTTAGTGGACCAAAGACGAAATTATGCTCAGTAAAGATGGGATTGAATTAATGAAGCAATAAAAAATAAATAAAATAAAATGTAACACAAAATGACGTGAGGGTGTTATGAATTTAGCATTTTTTTGTATTGCCAGCCCTCAATTTATTGTTAACACTAATCTAAATAAAGCGGGACATTTGGTCTCTTACAAATATAATGTCAAACTACACTGACGTGTTTTTTACATTCGTTCTTATGCTGTATAAGTTTTTATTTCAACAGCCGGCAATTTTTCAACAAAATAAGATGTACAAAGAAATAGAACACCAAAATTTCCCGCCAATTAATAAAAACGCAAAAGAAGTACCCTAAATGCCTCGATAGCATGAGCAAATAGACAGGAACAAATAGTAAAAGAGCAGAGTGAGAAAATAGAACTTTTGGAAACATCACTCAACAAATTTATTGAAATAAGCAACAAAGCATACAAAACATCTGAATCAGATTTACTAACCATAGATCTAAAAACGTTAGTAAAAAACCTAAAACTAAAATAATTTGACCAACCATTTAAAAATACTACAATCTAACATCAGAAGCGTGAGAAGTAATATAGATCTATTACAAGCTTTCCTACACTCCCAAGAAATAGATACAGCAATTTTTAAAGAAATATGAAATTACCAAGAATATCAACCAATCATAAAAAACTACAAACTAATCACAAAAATTCGAGACGATGGATACGGAGGAGTTGGGATTCTAATCACACTGAACACCAATCTAACTCACATCGAAGCTCTACAAGTGCAAATCAAATATGGAAGCGAAAATATATTTATAATAGTTTTCTACAACCCGCCTAATGGAAATATAACAGAGAAAGCTGAAGAACTTCGTAAACTAATCGAAATCGCTGAAAACAATCACAGGACAATAGTAGCAGGTGATATCAACGCAGACATCAGTCTATGGGAGCAAAATAGCAAGGAAGACAGAATGGGAAAAACAATCACCGAAATAATCATCAACAGCAACACAATAAATATAAGCAACCACACAACGTCAGCAATAGATATCACCATATGGACTCAAGACATAGCACCCATAGGCTGGAAGAAAACATTGGATCAGATCACTTTACCAAATTAACACATAACAGATACACCCTCAAAGAAATAATCATTTGGAAAAAAGTAACCCAGGAAATAGATAACATAAAGGACACAGACTGCTATGCCGAGAAGAGGAAATAATAGCAGCAAATACAAAGGTGATAAGAATAAACAACAAAAACTTACCGAAACCATGGTGGAATGAAAAACTCCAGAGGCAATGGAATGTCAAAACTAGCAGACAAAAATGTTACAACAGACACAAAAATCTATACACAGTACAAGAACTCATGAGATCAATAGCCAAATTAAAACGAGAAATAAAAAAGGCAAAACGTAATAACTGGGAACTATTCGTTAGCGGTACAAAACCTACCTTAAACACAAAACAACTCTGGAATAAAATCAACAGACTAAAAAATAAAAAAGAAAAAAGCGTTAACCGGTTAGGAGATTACGAAATGGCAAAAAAAATGCATGAATGAAAATTTTCCTGAGTCCATCGAAGACAACACTTCCATTTGAAATAACGCCAACAACCCAAGTAACATTTCATAGTTTCTTAATCGTTGCGAAACCGTTTCGCAACTATAGTTGTCGTGATCAAGAGGTTGCTAATTAGTTGTATCAACGTAGCTATACCTTCCAGGATACGTTTCTGCAACTGTATATGCCCAGTTATTCCGCAACTTAAGTTCTCGACGAGTTTGATAATAACGTTGCGATTTCGTTTAGTTAAAACTTAGTAAGAACGTTGCGCTTAGACTTTGTATAAACGTTACATTCTAACGCTGTATAAACGTTACGTTGTAAAGTTATATTAACGTTACGTTGTAACGTTGTATAAGCATTACGTTGTAACGCTATATAAACGTTACAACACAACGTCTCTTTCTCGTTACTTCTCAACTTTGTAGGGTTAACTCACACCAATTATGAATAAGTTATTATAAATATATTTTATAAACAAGACTTATTTACTAAATTGGCCTCCATATAAATTATCCTGATGCTTCTCGTCAAATAAAAAAGGGAGATCTAAAATCACTTCAAAATTCGAAGAAAATCAAAAAATACGAAAGTAATATACTTAATATGTAGGTATACTCGCAAATTCAATTTTTTTTAAAAAAATGTCACGCTTAAATTTAATTTAATTTGGTTGAAAACGTCGATTAGAGTATTTTCTTGGTAGTTCCAACAATAAAATGAAACTTGTTACAACAACAATCAAACGTAACTTTCATATCTAACGGAAGAGAAGATAATTGTGAATCGGTGGCCGATTTTTCCGAGGGAAATTTTTGAAAGAAATTAGTCTTTGCATATAAACAATAAGGAGAGTGAAATTTTTGTTATTGCCCCTTGTTTTTAGGCTTAGAATTTACATTTCTCTCCGACGATAAGTGTTTTTTTAAATAACATTGAATATCTTAGCAGCTTCTTAATTTCCAATAAATTATAATTTAATTGAAGTTTTACATAAAAACCATTTGTTTAATTCAAATATACATTTTATTGGTCAAATTCAAATTGAAAACGGATTACGAGCATAATGCCGCGTACTACAAATTATTAATTATTATTATTTAGGTCATTTTTTTTCAGTGACATCACTCGGATGCTCATGGTCGGAACTTTCAATATGTCTGAAAAAAGAAATAAAAAGAACGCTGTATGATCTACGAGTAGGTACTTTTATAAAAAAGTGCATTTCTAACTAGTAAATTATTAAATATAATATAAAAATCGAACATACCTTGAACACCTGCCTAGTCTCGTTTTTGCGTGTTTTAGATGCTCTTTAAAAAAATTCGCGTTGTCACAAGCCGTAAACTTACTGAACAGTTTACGAACTGTGTTGGCTATCAACTCATTTATTTCAATAAATGAACTGAAATTTTTTTTTTTTGCTGTACCACCCCAGGAATAATCTACTAAAACCTCATCTGTAAATAGAAACTTGGCGATAGTTCTTGCTGTTTTAATACCGTATGTTCCTCCGAACTTAGACAACTTTTGCGCCTATAAAAATTCAAACAAATTTTATTCAATTAGTGATTTTGAGCAGTTCTATTTTAGAAATTTTAATTTTGATTTAAAACGTCACTGATCAAACTTGATTTGTAGCCGGCATCAGATCTTAGTTTTTTTTCTAAATGTTCAAGTTCTCCGCTAATTTTAATAGGAAATTCTTTGAAAAGATAGTCGTCAGTTTCTTTATTTTCCTTTGGAACAATCTTCGTTAAAATTAAATTTAAGAGAACTTCCATTTTTGCGTCGTGTTTCTGCAATTCTGCTTTAAGCTCCTTTACTTCGTTTCGTAGACTTTCAATTTCCAAATTTCCTACTGCAAATAGAAATTAATTATCTTACAAAATGTGTTTGGAAAACGGGGAATGATGTTTTTTTTCTGTCACAAGAGAGCCAAGCCTAACTTGTTTATAAAATATATACCTAAAGAAGAGCTCAACGGCAAATTCTGGATTGTGTTTTCTGGTAAAACAACATTTTCTGCGACGCAAGAAGAAGTGAAACCTGAAAATAATGAGAATGGTAAATTGTTTATAGAACTATAATTTTAAAATAACATAGCCGGTTTCACCAAAAATAGCTAACAATCAGGAAAATAATATTTCCTATCTGTTTTCTTTTATGAAAGAGCGGTTTCTTTCTAATAATATTTGACTGACCAATTTTGTTCAATTAAATGTTTAACTGAAGGACAAAAATGTTAAAGTCCCAATAGATGCACAATAATTTTATCAATTATATTGTTCAATACTATGCATTGTTAATTTTGTTGAGCGTTTAGAGCTATTATTGACTACATTGCGCAATGATTTATAAAGCTTTTGCTTGTTTAAATTTCTTTCCCATTAAAAATTCTATTATCTATACAGGCAAATTTAGTTGGAGCTGATTTTATTTTTAAAACGACAGCGCTGAGTGAATCGATAGAAAATTTCCCGTAAAACAACTTTGCCATTTTGTATTTTTTCCTAAAAGGCAAAATAACCTAGTTGTTTGGGGAAACGTGACCGCAATCCCTTAACACGGATGAAAAACTCCATTTTTCAACTCTTTCACACTAGCCCGACCTCGAGACTCATCGGATTCTTAATTCACATGAAAAAGAACATCAATCAAAAAAAGCTTTTGACCAATTTGACTATCTCTTTTACTCAAATTTCTTGTTTAAAAAAATGAGATATATAACCAACTCATCGTGAAACCCTCATTTTTCGACCCTTTCCTTGGCAAATTTATTTTCTTTATAAACCCTAAAGGCATTGCCACGTGCAAACCGGAAAATGAGAATTTAAAACCGTCAAATCCAATTTTTGGCTAAGTTGCTTCACGTTGCATAATGAAAATTATAAGCAAATGTTCAAATCTATAAGTTCCACCTTATTCTAAGAAAATTTTATTAAAAATGATTTAATTTCATTCAAAAACCCCCAGTTTTGTGTTTTACCGGCCGTCAGGCAAAAGTTCGTCCGTCAAAATACCAAATTGGAGTTTTTTGAATGAAATTAAATCAATTTTAATAAAAATTTTCACGAATAAGGTAGAACTTATAGATTCGAGCTGTTTCTTAATAATTGTGATATTGAAAATCAACCAATTTTGTCAATAATTGAGTTTGACGGTTTGAAATGTCTGTTTGCCGTTTGTGCATGGGGTAATGCCGTAACTCTGCTGGACTACTAAGAGGGCTTTTAGTATGTAGGTAAAAACCCATTAAAATAAGCTTGTTTGAATTTTTATTGTGAAACAAACCGCTAATTAATTAAAGAAAATAGAGAGGAAATATTATTCAACTGGCGATTAGCTATTATAAAGTAGTATAGGAAAAACCATTACATTTTTTTTATGTAAAATAGAAATCTTTAAGGCATTGCGCCATGCAAAACGGAAAACCGGCATTTAAAACCGTCAAACTCAATTTTTGGCTAAGTTGCTTCACTTTGCAATATGAAAATTATAAACAAATAGTTCTAATCTATAAGTTCTATCATATCCGTAAAAATTTTAGTTAAAATTGATATAATTTCATTCAAAAAGAACCAATTTTATGTTTTGCCGGCCGTCAAGCAAAAATCCGTCCGTCAAAATATAAAATTGGAGTTTTTTGAATGAAATTAAATCAATTTGAACACAATTTTTTACGAATAAGGTAGGGTAGAACTTATAGATTCGAACTATTTTTTAATAATTTTCGTATTGAAAAACAAACAATTTTGTCAATAATTGGATTTGACGGTTTGAAATGCTGGTTTGTTGTTTGTGCATGGTGCAATGCCTTTAAAATAAACAAAAAAGGAATAAGCTATTTGCTGTGAAATAATGAAAAAGTCAAATTTTTTATAAAATATTTACCTGAAGATGAGATCAATGGCAAATTCTGGCTTGTGTTGTCTGGTAAATTACTATTTTCTTCAATGAAGGGAGAAAACACAATAGCTGCGAAATAACGAAAATGGAAAATTGTTTATGTAAAGGTAATTTTAAAATAACAGTCCAATTTCGAATTCCAGATGAAGCCAAAATTTTGATCTGTAGAAGTTTTTAAACTTACCTTCGTTATTAATCGAATTCATCAAATCATTAAAATTAACTGTGCTTAGTGTAATAGCTTTGCTGATTATATTCGTTTGTGGTGGCAATTGTACTATTTCATCTGCTTCGGAACTCGACATAAATTCGGACATTTGTTCTTTTTCGACAGCTTCTTCCCAATCAGCTTAAATATTAAAAGTAAATATAAATATAAATTAATTAAATTATAAAAACTTAAAATAAAATTCTCAATAATCTTAAAATTTGAATACATTGTATGAACATCAGTTAAAAAAAAACAAATAAATATTTTATCTATTATTTACTAAAAATTTTACTTACTTATGTTGTCGAATAATATTTTACATTGCATTTCTGTCCAGTTATCATTTGGAGGTAAGCATTTTTTCCGTCCTTTGATTGCATCATATTTTTTCACAGGCCAAAGTAAAATATTTCCCCTCACCCAACATTTTGGTACTGCTGTGCAATTCTTCTCTCTATCTTCGACCGTTTCTACAACACAATACATTGTAACTGTAATTTCCCTTTTATTTTTATTTTTCGTAAAAACTACGACCACTACTATTTTAACTGTGCCTTTTATTTTTTGTTTCTTGGAATTTTTTATTTTTTGAACTGTTTTGTGTTACTCGTATGTCTTTTATTTTTATTTTTCGTAGTTTGTTTTTGTGGAATTGATTTTTTTTGTTTAACCTTTTAATTTTTGTATTGTATAATAATAATGTGTTGGTGTATTATAACTTGTTATAATGAATGCACTAAAGGAAAATAAGCAGCTTCCTGAATCCTGATCGTTTATTTGAATACGAAACATTTTACAGCGAACGTCATCGAGATTCCATAGTCTTGCAAGTGTTTTTTGTTCATTAGATTTATATATATCGAGGAACGATGATTTGAATGGAAGTTCGTATAAATCGGTTTTACTTTCTAATATTTCACCGTAGATCATAGGAATTTTATCAAAATATGTAGCGAATTTAAAACACACTATTTGTTTTGATTCAGTCAAAAAATATTGGTCCTTACATGTTGAGTTTGTACAAAAAGTTTCAAATGTAATTTCTTTAAATATTCTATTACATTTATCAAGTTCACATGACTTCTTTAAGTCTTCTTTGCCAAGTATGGGGTATTTTTCAGATTCGCAACTGTTTCCGATTTCGTTGGAAAATAGTTCAGTTATTCTGTTTGCTGCTTGCTCTAAAGGCCTGTTTCCTGATCGAATTAACCGTTTTATAAATTGCAGTCGATTTTCATAACAAAATGCACTGGTTTTGTGTAAGGGACCATTATTTCTGACATCATCTACAATGTGGCATAAATTGTGAACATTATAACTGACATTCTCTATTCCATAAATTTTGATAAAATTTGTAATAAATGTTTCTAACATTTTCTCAGCTACATTTAAAAAAGCAAAATGTCTTTCACTCATACATATAGTTATCGCACAGTGCAGCATCAGGAAATGTATAAATACTTCGCTATTTACATAATCTTTTAGTACAACTGGCCCTACATATAATAAAAATGTACGAAATTCAGTAGCTTTCCAGAAACTTATCACATCAAATCCCCTTGGGGTTCTATTAAACTCTCTTGGGACAGTATAGACAACATTTGACAGTTTTTCTGATATACCTTTTTGACCATTTGCCGACAATTTTGTTTTAAAATTGTTCCTGTTTCTTATCCAGTACAACAAAAGTTTCTTGGTAACACCTAGGCAAACTAAATGCATATAATCTAGAGGGAAACCTTTAATAAAATCAATTGGAAGGTCTTCTAATGGCGATCGAATTAAGTGATGTTCTTCGTGGGTTCTTTCTCTAAAAGATTTGTCAGTTCCAATTGCACTTGAAAATTCATGAAAGCTCATTTGATGAGTAGTATTAAAATATTCTCCCTCCACATTGCAACGCTCACACGCAAAATATCCACTATGACCTTTTATACCTTTTAAAAAAGGTCGAGCAGGAGCATCACATATGAAATTTCTAATTTTAAAATTTGTTAAATGATTTTGTACTACAACGCCACATTCAACTACATTTCTTAGCTCATCAATGAACAATTTTAAATAATCTACAACCTATCAGGTTTACCTTTCCCGTAATATATTCCAATAACAAATGGTGAGGAGTTCAAGCAATGTAACTTACACAATATAGGCCAAAACTGACCCTTAGAGCTTTTGCTAATTGGTAAACCATCAATATTAAAGTCCAAAAAAATTTCTGGAATTCTAATCTTGGATTTGTCTAAAATAAAATCTAACGCACGTTTCAATCCAAAATGCCAGTATTGACCGGGCGGAACGTCGTGTATGTCAGTAACAATATTTGGGGTTTGCAAAAGTGTTCTGGAGTCCAGAGGAATGTCATGTCCACTTTCTTTCAAAATTTTAAGTAAATCATTTAGACATACGTGGGAAACATTATGTTTATTTGCCCAATCATGAATCTTATAATTAAACGGCTCGGGTATATTATCAGAGTCAGATTCTAATGGAGATGTATCTACGGATTCCTCACTACTTTCAAGACTAGCAATTTTGTCCGTCGACGGATTTTGTAAATGCTCTGATATTTTTGATATAACTGGGTGTACAATTTGACGGGCATCAATTATTTTTTTAACGCGCCGATTAAATGTTCTGCGGCTTATTATTTTTTTTTTATAAATATTGTGCATTTTAGGAGTTAAACGCTAAGCTTTTTGGAAAACAAAATAAAAAACTGCATTTCATTTGTTTGTAATATTTCCCAAATTATTGGTTTATTTTAGCTTAAATCTTCTGAGACTTGTCTAATTGTGCTATATGAAATACTTTTTAGTGCGACGTTAAAACAAATTTTATTTTGTGGGAAAAACTATGCATAGTTATTGAAATTTTTTAGTCAAGAAAATATTTAGTATACAGAGAAAAACAAATTGCCATTTTATAAGCAATTACATATTGATTACACCTATTTTGTGGTATTTTTTAAATTAAAGATAGCGTTCTATGGTACATTTAAACAATTTCCAGAAGGTTATATCTAACATTAAGCATAAATTCGGGAACGAAATGCAGATTTCTCGTCGTTTTTGTGTGGGATTACGGCTTTAAAATATTTCTTGTTGTACAACACTTTTAAAATTACAAAAAGAGTATATAATGTAAAGTAGAACTAAATTATATTATACATACTATTTCACTTAAAAATAAACACAAAAAAAAATCACCTATCACTTTAAAACAAATTTAAGCAACTGAATGGAAAAAAGGAAAATATTTTAGAGGTTTACGTTGCTTTACGGTGACATTTTAACTTAAAAGTTAAACATTTACTTATTCGTTGACAACGTATTAGTAACTTAATTACTTGAATTCTGCGTGCAGGTGAATATATATTACTTAAAGGTTATTTATTAACTTAAAAGTTGAAAAATCACCAATCAGTTTACAATAAATGAAAAATAAAAATTATTGTTGCTTTAATACTTTAAAACAACGTTTTGATGAAACTATCACGTTTCATAGGCCAAAGATTTGTTTTTAAACCGGTTTAAATTCAACGAAAAAGTTAAGAGTTAATTCGTCACCTCGCTGAACCCAGTTTGTTATTCTATATCTTAAGTTATTTGACAACCAAGGTTGTAAATTGTATACTTGGGAAATGAACATAAATTTAACAATAAAATAATAACAGATATATTAAAACACAAACAAAACAGTGCACCAGGTGAAAATAAAATTTCATGTAGAACCATAATCAATATCGTAGTCAACCACCTCAATAACATATACATATAAAAACCAACAGCTCCCAGAGAAATGGAAAGTAACAAAGATAACATCAATCCAAAAACAGCAAAAGGATATACGAGTATGTACATATACGCAACTGAGAGCTATAGACCGATCTGTCTTCTAAACACATTTGCCAAACCTTTCAACAAGGTCATATTGCAGGAATTAAACGAACATCTGGAAAACAAATCCTGTCAAATAACTCATATGGATTTAGGAAAGAAATGAACATAATGGACTACTTCGTAAATCTATTTAGCACATAATAAAAGGGAAAACTAACTGGAAATCCCAAATTTTGATACCGATAGGCTATATATCAAAAGCATTTGACCATGTCAATAAAAACAAATAATTACAGGAATTAATAAATATCGAAGTACCAAACCACACAATTAATTAGATACATTAATTACTTACAAACAGAATAATCATATACAACAATGGAACATCGTTAGTGGAACATATAACCAACAAGGGAATTCCTCAAGGAATCTGTCTAAGCCCGTGCCTATTCAATATATACGGACGTAAAATACACAATATATCAATTCGCAGACGACATTAGCCATATTAGTAAAAGAAAATGATGAAGAAGGTACACAAACAAAAGCTGACATAATTCTAAACACACTAGAAGAAAAATTAACACAACGAGATCTTAAAATAAACCCCAAAAAATGTAAGTGTACATTAGACATTTTAAAAATAAAACCCTCGGATTTCGAGCTGAAAATAGACAACATCACAATAAAAGAAGAAAAAGTAATAAAGCTGATATGAACCACATTTAACAAACAAATTATCACTCCTGCCGCACTACAAAAAGTTAGATAAAGAAATAGTCGGAGCTACAAATTTACTAAACACCCACAAAAATGGAGGAGCACACCAACATACCATATTGAACATCGACAAAGCAATAATACAGACAAGGACAAAATACGCAGACATTATCACGCCGATAAACAACAAAAGCACATCAAGAATAAAACAAACAGAATATGCAGAGAATATGCACCGGAATGCTGAAAACTACACCTATCCCAACGCTCCTAGCAGAATCTGCCACACTGCCAGCGGAACTGGACAACAAAATAACCACACTAAAATTCATAGCCAAGCACATTAACAAAAACAGTGACATCGGAAAAAGATTGAAAAACAACGATATTTTTTTTTTTTTTAAAGTTGCCAATGGCTTTATTCTTGAATCTTTCTACATAAGAAACTCACAAGAAGTAATCAAATCTTAAGCTAACAATTATTACATATTTTAAGTCTTAACCAATGTTAATACTTATTGTTAGGGCTCACAATTTAATTAATTAAAGACTATACTTATATGTATATATCGAATTAAATTTACAGGTTCCCAGGTTCAACAGTTCGAGTGGATCTGTTCTTCTCAGACGTCTAAATCGCAGCTGTTTTAGTATCTCCCTGGCCAATTCGTTGGGATGTGCTTCTAGTTTTGAGTAATATTTCGAACTGAATTCTTTAATTGCTTCTTTAACGGTTTTAATCCCAAGGTCGTGATGTACCATATACGATTGCGGAATAGTCTTAAAAATATTCCTTCTGGAATTAGTACTTCTGGCAATATTTTTTAGAATTTTATGTTTCCCCTCGAATTACAATTCGAATGGTAACATTTCATTTTGTTTGCCTGAAACAAGAAAAAACTGTTAGATAATTTATAAATAAATAAATAAATATATATATATATATATATATATATATATATATATATATATATATATATATATATATATATATATATATATATATATATATATATATATATATATATATATATATATATATATATATATATATATATATATATATATATATATATATATATATATATATATATATATATATATATATATATATTGATTGATTGATTGATTGATTGATTGATTGATTGATTGCGATGTACGACCAAGCATTAAGCAAGTCTCCCGTATTATAAATGCGAATACCACACACCACTATACCCCATGTTACACAAACACGACACCATTTCTTCATGAAGCCAAACCCCGTAAAGAAAGACGCCACATCGATAACCACATAAGTCTAAAAAATAGTTGTGATATCCGCCCCTGGCCAGGCCGCCGTCGTACACCTTTTTACATATAACAAGATCGAGGGATGTGGGAAAGGAATGTTAGCAACAAAGACTCAACCCGGTTCCAGACACCTAAGTAGTTGATAGTTAGTAAATTTGTTAGTAATATATATTTTTTTAGTAATTTATGCACAAGACAATACAATTTTTTAAAGTTCATCTACTGCTCCAACTTGTAAGAAGACACAATGACAACACAAATTTTTCCTGGTACCGCAAACTCTTTTTCTGAAAAGCTGTAAACAACTATTATTATTCCCCTCCACCATTTTTTCCATCGGCGGTTGTGAGAGGGGGGCGAGATTTCGTTCCATCATCATGTTCCCATGCGGTCACCCAAATTTGTACCAACTGTAGGTAGTGTTGCTTGACGTTGTTGTTGTTGAAATCGTTGCGTCTCTGCTGTCCCTGCTACTCGCCCCCCATATACATATATATATATATATATATATATATATATATATATATATATATATATATATATATATATATATATATATATATATATATATATATATATATATATATATATATATATATATATATATATATATATATATATATATATATATATATATATATATATATATATATATATATATATATATATAATAATCTTTTGCTTCATAAAAAATTTTAGTTACCTCTACAGAGGTAGCTGTAAGCACAATATATCTCTAAATCGTTTGGGATAGTTTCAGTCAACTTAACCTTCACTCTGTCCATACCTTACCGATACGTTATCTGTCTACAGGGGTCAATTTGACCCCAAATAATATTCATCTATATTATATGGATCAATTAAAAAAATTGTATTTGTTTTTATTATTTTTATTATTATTTTATTAAAATAATATAATATTCCTTAAAAATATATACATAATAATTCAAAATATTGCATATAGAGATAAACTAAAAACATAAACGGAAATTCACTAATATCTGAAGTCAATATTTTTCAAAATGTTGGTGACATGTTTTAGGCAGAGGCATCATCAGATATTACATCTTCATCATCCGAATCATTTTCGTTTTGATCGATACATTCGGTACATACATTCTGTGTGTGCTTTGCACAACATGGTTTATCACATAAATGACATTTGGTCCTAGTCTTGGCATCGGCGGATCGAGGGCAAAGGTAGCATCTTGAACGTTTCGAAATTGCTGATGTTGTTGTCTTTTCAGGTGGCACAGTGCGTCCTACACCCAACACACTATAGTCTATTTGGTTGATAGCAATTTTTACATTTTTTTTAACGCTTGTGGGTTTGACAGGCGCCGTAATATATGTGCTTGAGTCAATTGCATTGCTAAATTCTTTAGAAATAATTTTCTCTCTGAAGCTTTACGATTACCATCAAAAAGTTGAGGATTGGCACACTTATACAAGTTCAACGCTGCTACACCCGCGAGATCCACCATATTAAAAAATAGGACCATCGGCCACCGTTGAGTTTTTCGCTTACTGGTGTAGGTCCTCACTAGCTTGTCTAGCGTATCAACCCCTCCTTTTGTTGCGCTGTAGTCCAGGATTATATTCGGTTTATTAGATTTAATGTCAACGCTTCCATCCGTGTGTAGACTTGATAACAAAAGGACGTTCTTATTTGGTTTCGGTATATAGCTTACTAGCGTCAAATTATCATCAAAGCAAAATTTTGACGAATTTACTTCCCTGTTTTTTACATCTGGTTTACACGTAAATTCTTTTGGTAAATCCGGTTTATTTTTGCGAATCGTTCCAATTATTGTTGTTTTTTCTGTAGTAATTGTTCTGCCAATACGCAACTGGTAAAAAAGTTGTCCATGGTGATTGTGCGCCCTTTATTGACATACGGCGCAGATAGTCGATGAACTAAATTTAACGCATAATCACTCGAATGGGGCTCCTTTGGTTGTTTACCTACATAAATTTCACCATTCAAAGGGTACGCATTTTTGGCATCGCAAAGCCAAAATATTTTAATACCGTATTTGCCGGGCTTTGAAGGTATGTATTGCCGGAATGAACATCTGCCACGTGTTAGAACAAGCTGTTCGTCAACAGTTAAGTATCCTGATGGTTTATAAGGCTGTTTTAGATTGGCCAAAAACATATTCCATACATCACGAATCGGGGCTAATTTGTCATGTTTCAACCGCTCGGTTCTTGTTTGGTAATTGTCGAATCGAAGAAATCGTAACAATTGTTGCAGCCTCTTTAGGGACATTGTGGCCCGATAAAATGGACGATTGTCCAAACAATACAACTCATCCAAACGTTCGTCCCAGTTCTTATGAACCCCAGCGTAAATCAAAATTCCAATTAATGCATACACCTCTACAGAATTGGTATCGTACCAAATACGACGAACTTTGGGTGACTGGCTATGTATATTGTAGAATTGTCTGGCCTTTCGATTTGTTTCCGAAACTATAACATTTATAAGCGTTTCCGGTATTATTTTTTGAAATGCATGGAGTTGACTTCTTATGTCTTGTGCTGTTCGTCCTGTTAGGCCTTCTCGTTCTCTCATGATTCGGAAATCGCGTATTTTTGTAGCTTCTGTGGGGTTTGAACTCCATTTACGTTTAAATTTTTTATTCTGAGAATAATACCAAGTGCCTTGCTCTGTAGGTTGTTGATCAATATTAGGTAATTCATTATTTGCAACGGATTCTTGAACATCATGATCAACGGATTCTTCATCATCTACTGAATTATTGAGATACTGATTATTTTCTAGCTCTACATCTGCCTCCCCATCGCAATCAGAAAACGTAACATCAAAATTATCATCAGCTAATGCATTTTCCTCCTCTGATATATCTGGTGTTGTTACATCATCGAACAAGTCTCGCAGCTCCTGACTACTTTGCCGTTTTCGTGCCATACTTTTCAATCTATATTATATTATAAATACCTGCACACAATACGTATCAATGTGTAAATCGTTGGAATTAGATTACTAAAACACTTTCTACATGAAACAAGAAGAATTTATACAAAAGGATTCACTTTTTTCACAAGCAGCTATATGGATTGCAATAGCTATTTAGCGACTAGAAATATTTCAATAATTACGTTGAAATTTATAAAACTAACGGTAAAATGTGTCGAAAGTGTGTTACTGCATCGAACAGTATGTATGTATGTATGTAAAGAATAGTTAATTTACATTGGTTGTTACCGACGAGTAGCATAATCATGTGTTTCGTTTATAACAATATACATACGGAAAAATACATCAATACACAGTAAGTTCACTAAAACTTGTCCAAAAATAAAATAACACAGTTATAGGACGCAAAAAAATGGTTTGTATGCAAAATATATGTATAAAATTTGGGGTCAACCTGACCCCAATAGACCAAAATGCGTTTAGTTTCCTTCAATCAATCGTACGTAACTACCACATTAACAAATATTTGTGACCTTAAAATGCAAAGTTCGCTATTTGCAAGTTTGGGGAAAAAATGAGTTAGATATATGAAAATACTCGTCTTTTTTAAACGAACAAATTCATAAAAACTTTTCATTACAAAACGGATTATTTGGTGAAGAAATTGCATTTTGAAATTTGAAGTTTAATGCAAAAGTCATTATTTACAAAAAAATAATGTTCGAACTTCGTTATTTACATTAAATATTTCAAATGCAAAACTCGTTATTTGCTGCATACAAAAGTTTAGGTTTCAATCAAAACTCGCTATTTACTACAACAATAAAATTCAAACCATTACATTTATTTACTATAGAAATTAATATTTTAGCGCCAAAATTTGACAGAAATAATATTTATTTTAGTTCAACGCAAAATTTAGACGTGTAAAGACGAGTTTTATGATAATTAGGTAAATATTATATTGTTGATAAGAGTGCTGTACGTTTATTTTATTATAATTATTTCTATTTTAGAGTAAAATGATAAGCAATACGCATCCGATTGTTATTCAGGAAAGCGGGCACACCAGAAAACTACTCAAAAGGCTATCAAAGCGGGAACAAGAAAAAGAAAACAGGTAAATATTTTTAATATTCAAATTAATTGAGATTCTTTAATTTTTAGATAGATAATTTAATGTACTTTAATTTTTACACATAGGCAGAAACGACCCCCAGTTGTTCCAAGCTGCATTCATAAAAAGAGCGCTGGTTCGTTTAAATGTTCGAACATACGAGGAAGTGATGCAATGTTCTTTGCAAAAGCATTTTATAGCACAAAAAATAAAATTCAGCAGGATGCCTTTCTGCTTCAATATACATCGGTAGCGAATTCTAAACGAAATTCGACTAATAAAAGAGCGATTTCAATTAAATATTTTGTGCGCAAATCAAACAATAATATTGTAAGAGTTTGCCAAACAGGATTTTGCGGCATCCTGGGTATTAAAAGAGACAGGATTGTACGAGTTTGTAAAAACCATCTACGTACTTGCCACCCACCTGCAGAAAGACGGGGAGGAGATCGCGTTGGAAATAAAAATCAAATAATTAAAGATATGGTGGTCGAATTTATTCAAAAATTCATGGTTTTGGAGATTCATTACTGTAGAATGAAATCTAGCAACCGTCAGTACCTTCCTAGCGAGTTAAACATTAATAAAATGTACAAAATGTTTAAAAGCCAGTATTCAGAGCAAGTCTCGGTTACTCAAAGTATGTTCCGAAAAGTTTTTAATCGTAAATTTAACATTGGATTTAAAACCCCTTATGCAGACCTTTGTTCAACGTGTGTTCGATTGACAGAACAAATAAAATTTGGAAAGGATCCGTGCAAAAAGCAATCTTTCCTGGTGCAACAGATTGTGCACAAGAGACGTTTTAGAGCTTTTTATCAGCTTTTGAAGGAAGAAAATTATGATCTAGTCACTCTATCTTATGATTGCCAAAAAAAAACATGGTTTTGCCTAAGGTAGCAGATCGGTGGTTTGGCGACTATTGGAGCGGGGGACTAAAGTTGAGTAGATTAATCTACCAGCTCCGTAACCTTCCAGTAGGGTGCGCATCACGTGAGCTGTTCTGGTCTTGTCATTAGGCAGCTGCGTGATGGGTACAATTGTGTAAGAGGTAACCTGTTCACAATTCGCAAGTGTACGTACTGCCTCCTCGTGGCAACCACTGGTAACTAAGGCCACTTGGCACATTTTTGGCCATTTGGCACAGGCTAAAGTACGGCGCTAAAGGAGAAAACCTTGACAAAAAACCCTAATCTAAGGTGGAACAGCATATGCCGATGGATGAATGGCTGATAGGTTAATCAGTTCAAAATATGCGGACTCTGGATACCAGGCACTCTCCAGTTTTTAAAGCACAGGACATTCTGTATATATAGAATGTAAATTGTGGTATAGTCAGTCCAGTCGCCGCGGCCTGATGAGAGGATTGATTTTTTCATAATCATAAGCTCATCAGTTCGAAACTGGATTGAATTCTCTTACAATCTTCGGAACATATTAAAATTAAAATTAAATAAATAGAATTCTGTCTATTAGCCGGTTTTCGTTGAATTTACCGTTCGTAATACTAATATGTTTCTACGTGTTAATAAATAAAACACATTTAAAAGTGTCGTAAGACCGGTAGCATATTTAGAAATTATAAGAATTAATTAACATTCAACAAAAATTAAAAAAAAAAAGCGTTCACAGCTTATGTGATTGTCATGAAGAAGAAAAAAATTGTAATTGAATTTATCTATATTAGTACGATTCGCTAGTATATAAAGCACAGGACATTCTGTATATATAGAATGTAAATTGTGGTATAGTCAGTCCAGTCGCCGCGGCCTGATGAGAGGATTGATTTTTCATAATCATAAGCTCATCAGTTCGAAACTGGATTGAATTCTCTTACAATCTTCGGAACATATTAAAATTAGTATCGTCAGGTTCATTAAGAACCTGAATATTGACTGGACGGATAATTAAGCAGGGGCCAGCACAATAGATCTTTTAGGTCGCAGTGCGAAGTGGCTGATCGCCCGCATGGCCTCCCCAATAATAATAATAATAATAAGGTAGCAGATCAGGCAGCTTACTACAGCCATCAATTATATATGTTTAATTTTGGGATCGTCGTTGGATCATCAAAATCAACCCTAACGAATAATAATGTATTTTTATATTCCTGGACGGAGAATGAGTATTCAAAAGGCTCCTATCACATTGCATCCGCGGTGCACCATTGCCTTAAAAATCTAAATTTAGAAAACAAAAAACGGATACGTTTAATTTCAGATGGCTGTGGGGTCAAAACAGAAATACAATAATGATAGGAATGTGTGCTTATTTTCTCTTAAAAGAGGCCCCAGCCAATATTACCTCATTAGAGTTGATATTTCCTGTTGCAGGCCATTCTTTTATACCACCGGATCGCGTTTTTGCCCAAATCGAAAAAGAGGTACTTATTTAAGATTTAACTATATACAAATATTCTTGATTAATTTCAAACTGTCAAATATTCATTTTAGGTACGCAACAGACAATCTATAATTAAACCCGAAGAATATCACGAAATATATAGATCCCACGGGACTGTTATTAGCCTCGGAGACGATGATTGTCCTGTCAGAGATTGGAAAACGCAGGCAACAAATATTATCCTCCCTCCAGGAAAATGGCATTTTCGATTCAACGAATCCAAGCGGTTTATTTTGATAAAATCAACTGGCAGGATATTAGTGCGTGGCGAAGCCAATTATAAATCAGATCTTGGGGCACATCGATCTATAGCTAAAAAAGGAAAAAGCATTGCAACTATAAATCCAGAAATAGTGAAACCCGGGGTCCAGATATCTAATGCAAAAATAAGCGATGTTCAAAAGTTATTAAAACATCATTTCGGTGAAAATTGGGCTGAAATGGACGACCTCATTTTTTATAAAAATGTTATTAACAATAACATACCTCGCATAACGTTGAAGAGGATGATCCGATTTGCGAAGCGCATGATGAGCACATTGGTGATCGAATTTAATTAGTTTGTAGTATGTTAGTTTTGAACTATTTATCTATGTATATTTTGTAGTTATTTTTTATTATTTTTCCATTACTCAGGAAGAGACGTGATATTTTACTTTTATATAATTTTTTATTAACGAAGACTATAAATTTTACGTAAAGAATACGTTAATGGCAGTTTTTATTTTCAAAGTTTTCAATTTTTTCCAGAATAACTTGCAAAACTCGCTATAATTTTGTTTTTTATTCAAACCTAGCTATTTTTAAAATTAAAAATTTTCTCCAACGGACACTATTTACCCAATCATTAAAATTGTTTCATCTCGATAAATCTTTCGATCATCTAAATAAGTTCATACTAAAAAAATATTCAATTATTGCTTATGTAAAGAATAATAAGTTTTTTGCAATTTGTGAAGAACTGCTTATGATGTAAATAGCGAACTTTGCATTTTAAGGTCACATTTTCAATATGTTCTTTTTCTATTGCATATAAAAGACATTAATTGAGGCTATCTCTGTCCGTCGAACGATTTTAATTACAAAATATGTGATTTTTTTCGGTTTAAAAGTGACTGGGGTCAATTTGACCCCAGTGGACAGAGAGAAGGTTAAGTAAGTTAAAATGTCTATATAAATTGTAGGCAGATGCTAATTATAATGTCTATATTCTTTAGTACTGTCAAGATAGAAATAAAAATATCGCACTATCAAAACATTAATTAGTTATGATGTTCACCAATAGGGTGGTTTGAATTTTTTTTCTTCTACTATTTTTTTTTTTTAAAGTGGAATGACAAGAAACGTGTGTGCACATCATTCTATAATTATAATAATAATAAATATCAAATAGAAAATATTACACAACCTGGTTTTAAAATAGTATCCAACAAGTACTAACTCACAATACGAAAGCTTTCGTAATAGTTCAATAATAGCACCCCAGCTCCTTTAAAAATATCGACTTTTACGAGTTTTGATACACGGTAAAAAAAATATAAGAGACATTTCTATTAATTTATAAAGTAAATAAGCAAAAACTGTAATAAATATTTACATCGAAGGACGAGGGTTGTTTAGTTTGACTTATTAAAACAACATTTAAAAAAATTAAATTCTACTTTTTTATCAAATTCAGTTGTATTTCAAAACATATTGCAATAAATATATCTATTTTATAATTTCAAATTTAAGGTAATTGAGAAATTTCGTTAATTAGTGAGTTTACACTAATAAATTCTAGATCAAACCGGGTACTCAATCCATACATGATCTTTTCAATAAAATATCAAATCAGCTGACCCCCTCTGGGTAGGTTGCGGTTAGCACATGAAATGCCTTAAAGCATAAATCAATTGCCTCTAAAGGACTTTCAGTTTTAAATAAAATATCATTTATTATATGAAGCTAATATATTATCTGGAATAATTAAAAATTTTATGTTGTAGAATGATTTTTTAATTTGATACAAATTTTACTTACTAAGTGTATCTCCTACAAAAACTACCATAGGTTGGAACGTACGATTATATTTTTTAAGTTTCTCCAAATGAATTGCAATATTTTCGATGAGCAAGTTCCCGTCCTCTAAATAAATTATATAAAAAAAATCAGAAACAGAATATCCTGATGTCAGGATTAAAGCATACTGTTACATGAATAAAGATGTTCTCTAAAATCTCCTGTTTGGTTAGCTTGACACGTTTGCTGTTTTGTTTTTTTTTTTAAATAGGCATGTGGTAGCGTAAACGGTAATATAGTATACACAACATTAAAATCTCGGTGCATTTTTGTTGTTTTGCCAATTGTATTTCAACCGACTGTTTTGAATCAGCTATTCTAATAATTTTAGAATTTATTGTAGCCCAATTTTCAAATCATTTGTTTTCATAATTAGGATATTTTATTCCGAAGTCGATTATTAATAGTGCGCTACCGGATGGTTCCTTCAAAATAGGAAACTTTGCAAAATATTGCACAATCGTGGTAGTGGAAGTTGGGCTTTCAATTAATTTTTCTCTCATTTTGAATGTGTCTTTCCATGCCGCAATAATTTCTTCGAGTGGCTCAAAGTGTGTTTCCAAAAATTTTACTGATTTTACAACGTCCGTATTAATTTCTTCGCATTGATTATCGTTTTAGTGGATATCGCGTAATTTTTTTTTAGATAATTATAGCTTTCCCATAATTTTCCTTTAGCCACAGACCGAGTTTCTGAATTATATTTAATATAATAAAGCAGTTCTGGTTCTTTTGGAAATAACTTAAGAATCTCCGAAGTTAGCTCTAGGAATCGTTCGGTTTTGATAACAAACTTTTGTTTGTTTACACAATTGTTAAACTCTGCATTTATGATTAAATTTGCAAGTGAGTTGCGGTTTTTATTGTCTAACGAATTATTTTTACTATAATAGTTTTGAATTACAATGCCATTCGCACATTTTAGATACGCTTCGACATTATTCAACTCTAAATTCATTATAATTACGTTGCGTACGTCATACCTGTTCTGTAAGTAGAAAGATATATTATTGTACTATAATAATCAAATTTTATAATATTTCTAAAAAACTTACTGTACTCTTATTACGCTCCGGTGTGAGTGATATTAAAGATTCGGAGTCTTCATATGTGGTAGCACTGACTGTAGCACACTGTGAAAAATTCTTAAACTAATACAATTTAAATAAGCGACGTAAAACTATATTAAATTTATAGTTTCGGTTGTTATCGACTCGACATCATAATTAGGGACATTATTGATATATTTACCTGGTCCGGGCAAAAATGGCTCTTATATTTTGCCCAAAATTGGTTCCGCGGACCAGCTTTGGGAAATAAATCTATCAAACATTCATACTGAAGCTCAGAGAAGCTCTCTACTGTAAACTCTTGTTCTGTCGAAATAGAGGGCGGGTTAATGAGTCACATATTAATAAAATAATTAATTATTCATAAATAATTAAGTCAAAAGCCGATACAATAAACTTTATAAAACGCACAAAACAACAACAAAATAAAATAAGCAAAACTTATCACATACAAAAAATACCCCGTTGAATAGACTGAAACCATCCCGAGGTTAAAGAGAAACCGACAGTGAAAATTTGGTGGAAATTGGTCCGGTTGTTTGAGATTTGCGATCACCTACATGCAAACTAACTACTTTATAATATTAAACAGATAATAGATAATACAGAAACCCTCAAAGCCGCACATAAAATACATATTCAAACAAATTTGCCAGTTAAAATTGAAAGGCGTTATTTGTTCAACATATTTAATATTATGATGCAATGCCACATGCAAAAGGAAACGTTTTCAAAATCGTGTTAAAATAACCATTTGGGTTTATTTACAACCTATGAATTACTAAGTAGTAAACTATATATTGCGAAATTACAATGACGTAATTTTAAATTAATCATTCAACAGTTAAGTATTCCTATTTGATATATTAAATTACATTTAGAATCGCCAGTACTATTAGACCTATTTATATGTATAGAAGAATTTGCTATATGGTAAATTACTACTAAAATATTATTATATTAGTGATCTTATATAGCAAATACTACTATGTAAATAGTTCTAACAATGCAGGTGATTCTGAGAATATTTGTTTTAATTTACGAGTAAGATGACTATTAATTTTATATAAAGCATAAATTCACAAAATTAAACTACTTTAAAGAAATAACTATTTTGATTTTCTCTAATACACATATGTATGCACTACAACAAAAGCTTTCACAGGATACAACATTTTTTATAACACATGATAGTTTTTTAGGACTTAATTCTTATATGTGTGCTTGTAACATGTACACACAAATATATCACAAACACAAAATTTACACAAAATGCCACAATAACTTACCAATAAATAAAGAATGGAGATGTCTAAAGCCCCATTGATTCAACAGTTCACCAATACTATCCATGCCTTACGATAACGTATAAATATTAATTTTATTAAGCGGCTATACTAATTATTTTTTAGCTCCTTCCACTATGAACACACAATATAATATACAATGAATACTTTACAAAAGAAATCTTTTTTTTAACTGTGTCAAAATAAAGGGGTTTCCCCATATTATATGAATTTTTTTCTATTGCTATTTTTTTTGCTCTCTATTGTTAACGGATTATATGTGTTATATACAGGGTGTCCGGGTTTGGGATGCTGATCCGTCATGGGGTGATTCCTTGGTTCATTCTGAGAAACAAATCGTATGTGGAGGGGGATCCAGTTTTGATATCCTTTGAGATACAGGGTGTTTAAAAAATTTGGTTCAGAAAAAAAGTACACCCAAATATTAAACTGTAACTTCCAAAATATTTATCGGAGAGCAACCAACTTAGTCTTATTTGGTTGGTAATCGTATAGGCTATTATTAAGGTTTAAGTGGTTATCTGCATCCGTTTGAGAGCTATGGTGATTTAAAGTAAAAAAAAAATATTTGTTTTTTATAAAATAGAGTTTTTCTCAAAAAAACCGTTATAATTTTTTCTTTTGTTTATTTAATTTTAATTTGTCATGATCTCCTCTATAATCCCTCAATACAAAGTTTGGGTCGAGGAGTTATAAAAGGTGCTCAAAATGTCCTCCTTGTGATTGAATACATGCTAATATTCGTTTAAGTATGCCTTTGGTTATTTCAATTCTTGGTAATTCTTCCCTTATCTGTTGTGCTGCTGTGTGTATTCGTTGTATAAGTTCTTCTTTTGTTTCAATTTCTTTGGAATATACAAGCGCATTCATCCTTCCCCATACATAAAAATCCAATACCGTAAGATCGGGGGATCTTGCAGGCCAATGAATTGGACCATTTCTTCCAATCCAATTATTTGGATAATTTTCGTTAAAAAAATTCCTAACATTATTATGGTAGTGACAAGGTACACCATCATGTTGGTATGTATGCGAGAATCTACTTAAAATGGGAACATCATCAAAAAGGAGTGGCAAAGCGTTTTGTAAAAATTGTAAATAACGTTCACCATTTAATCTAGGTGGTAATATGAATGGTCCAATTAATTTATCGCCAATTACACCAGCCCATACGTTTACACTGAATCGGTGCTGAAATGATATTTGTTTTTTCGAATGAGGATTTTCAGCAGCCCACGTGTGTAGATTGTGAAAGTTTGTTATGCCATCTCTTGTGAATTGAGATTCATCCGTCCATAGGATACGTTTCACAAAACTTGCATTGTCCAAATTCCTTTCCATAAACAAATTACAAAACTCCAATCTTGTAGTGCGGTCTATCGGTAATAGTTGTTGAACGGGTGTTGTATGGTATGGATGAAGATTCTCCTTGTGCAATACTTGATGAATTCGATAGCGAGAGACGTTTAATTGTAAAGCTAGCCTCCTTATGCTAATAGAAGGATTTGCTGTTACATTACGGATTATACCTTCGTCGACATCCAAATGGTTTAGTGAGACTGAATGGTGCTCCGCCCGGGTATTCGATCTTGTTACGATATTTGGCAGTCTCCTATGAATACATATTTATAAATACTCTTGCGTCAGGAATGCGACGTGTTGGAAATCTGAGTTGATATTCATTGCGAGCTCGTGCTGCATTACCATCGCAAAATCCGTAAACAAAATGGATATCAATGTACTCCTCACCTGAGAACTGTGCCATTTTAATATTAATTTTTTTAAATTAATTAAAATTTTGATTCACAACACTGATACAACACTAGATATTATCTCGAAACTAATGACTGAATCTGAAAATATTTAGTTTTTGTTTTTTCGACATGTAAAACAAATGAGTTGATAATCATCGCCTACTGTTTTACAGATCAAAATAAAATTGGTAAAATATTAACACTATAACATCTCTTAATTAGATTGAGAATAAACGGAATACGAAGAAAACTATGGCACGTGGGTACAAGTAATGTATTGGGGGATTGTAGAGGAGATCATGACAAATTAAAATTAAATAAAAAAGAGAAAAAATTTCAACGGTTTTTTTTGAGAAAAACTCGATTTTATAAAAAACAAATATTTTTTTTTTTACTTTAAATCATCATAGCTCTCAAACGGATGCAGATACAAGATAACCACTTAAACCTTAATAATAGCCTATACGATTACCAACCAAATAAGACTAAGTTGGTTGCTCTCCGATAAATATTTTGGAAGTTACAGTTTAATATTTGGGTGTACTTTTTTTCTGAACCAAATTTTTTTAACACCCTGTATCTCAAAGGATATCAAAAATGGATCCCCCCTCCACATACGATTTGTTTCTCAGAATGAACCATGAATCACCCCATGACGGATCAGCATCCCAAACCCGGACACCCGTATAGCAAGTATTCCTATTTAATATATTAAATTAGATATTATTATAGCAAAGAATACCATATAGTAAATAATATTATGTAAGTAGGAAAGACTTCCATGTACATAGTAAATTTTACAAAATATATCGTACAGAGTAATATAATTTGATTTCTATAAATATATAGGAATCAGATTAGTAATTTTTTCTTTCCGTGTACATGAAGTAATCAACAGCCACATGGGGAATACACGAAATCTATAAATTATCTATAATTATAAAGAATACACAGACGAATGCACGTCCATAATGATTTTCGACTTGGCCTGTATTTCACATTTGGCTTTGATTTTCCGCATCCATTGTATCATCTCCCTCTTCAATACAAAACCACAGATCTTCATGCTGAAGATAAGATTTCATAGCAAACTACCATTCATTGAAATTCTCACGTCCCATCTATTGTTCTACTGGCATACTATGTATTAAGTGTCATGATTTTAATTTCCGATTTTTTTAATTATCGCGATTTTAACTAAATCATTCGTTTAATAAATTAATTTTAATAAACCTGATTCTACAATTTTACTGCTAAAAATCTGGGCCCTTAGCCTAATGATTACAGAATTTTAGATATAGAAATAAAACACGTTTGTTTACTGAAACGAGTAAACCGGAAGTCCCGTGTTACTTTTCTTTTATTACATTATTACATCGTTACCACTTATCAATTCACAAAGGTGCCAACTATATAAAACTAAATTCACAATATAATGCCAACAACTTTTACATATACCCAATACGAAGAGCTGAATATGCTGTGCAAATAAGTGGAGGTTATCTTAAGTTCCCGGCCGTTCAAGCCACTCACGTCGTTTTCTAGCGGTAGAGCGATTCTTATGCCAAGCCATCTTTTGATCGGATAACCACTTACTGCCGTCCCTAAACCTTATATTACCGGAGACTCCATTGGATATAATAAACGATGGCACTTTCTTCAACAGAACTGATGGATTAGTTCGCATGGACAGCCTTAAAGCTGGGGCAGGCAACGAGCCATTAAAAAAATATATATCCTCTTCATCTATAAGTTGAATTCGACAAGAGTTCAAGGCGGGAAGAATGAGCATACACGATCAACTATACCCCGTTGCTCCCTATAATTATTAGCGTTAATTTTATTTATACATTTACGTTATGTATACTAGAAATACTTGTTTGTTATGTACTGAACCTTTGAACTTAAGCCGTTTTAGGCTAAAACATCACGATTTATCGTTTCAGACTAAAACAATAAGGTCAGGCCCAAACTTTGAATTTTTTCATCTTCAGAGAAAATACATCTTCTAGTTTAGAGAATACTCAGTTCCCAATTTATGAATACTGGCCAACTATTGCTTATCTCAGTCTCTCCCTTGAAAGTTGCTATATTTTGTGCGAGATGACCAATAAAACATATAAATGTTTTTGATTATTAATTATTCTTTATTTTATTTATACTTGTTACAAACATGTCTTTTCACTATGACATCTGGAAGAAGAGAGCGAAAATATTCTCCTTTCATTATATGTTCCCCATATTATACATTTCAGGTCCCTACGTAACATACATTACACTCGTCTCTTCTAAAGCTTAAAACATTATATAAAACAATAAAAACTATAATTATCATACTAAATTCAACCCTAAACTTATTTAATGACTTCATACTATACTTACATATTATATATATGTATCTATATTATATATATATATATATATATATATATATATATATATATATATATATATAAATATATATCTATATATAATATATATATATATATATATATATATATATATATATATATATATATATATATATATATATATATATATATATATATACATATATATATATATATATATATATATATATATATATATATATATATATATATATATATATATATATATATATATATATATATATAACTAAATATTTCTTAATACTATTTTTGATCTTTTCCATCAACATATCAGTAGCTGTAGGTATCTTTGATGATCTCTTATCATTTCAAAATAATTTAATTTTGTTTTCTTCTTTTATTTTAAACGAATTCAATTAATAAACTTAATCAAATGACGTGTAATCACTAAACCTTACTGGTTTTTTTATAAGCGACTTATCACGTAACCGACAACCCTGCCCTACATTTTGCTCTGCATTCTCATTTCTATTTACCCCTTTCACATTCACATTCTCACCACAGCCTTCCTCCCTTACTTCAAAACCACTTGGATTCTCTGTAACAACATCTTCCACTAAGCCTTCACATTCATTATACTGACTAACGAGTTGATTCTCTACACAACTCCTACCACTATCAAACAAAACAATATTGAAACTTTGACTACCTTCATTCATCACAACCTTATCCTGTTAACCTTATCCTGTTCATTCAAACTCTGCTCTATTTTTGAGTTGTCATTTAGCCTTCGCCCTAACCCTCTCATCTGATTCACATGCCTCTTTATAATCTTGCTACTTGCTGGTAGTTTACATATATATATCCTTGGTCCTAATCGTTTCTCTATACTCTTGCCCTTAGCCACTTTTTATTTGATCTATAATTACTAATTAAAATTTCCTCATTTTCGCTAAGCATCCGTGCTCTATCGTCCTTATATCTTTCCGAATCATCCTCCTCCTCTTTATCTCTTTTAGACTTTGGTAACAATAAATCATATTTTATTTTGGGTTTGTATTTCAATACCAATGAAGCCGGTGCAACTCCTGTCGTACAATGAGGTATGTTTCGATAATCAGCAAGAAAATTACACAACGTATTTTCCACATTACCCAGATTCTTACCTAACCCAGCAGTATACAAAGCCTTAGTAGGAAAATAAGTAGGTGTCAGAGAATGCTTAATGTTATTTGATTTCATAAAATCAACAAACGTCAATGATACAAATTGTGATCCATTATCACTTACCAGCTGCTCTGGCAATCCAAATCGTGAAAACACACTTGACAAACAACGAATAGTGAATTCTGTCGTTGGACTTAACGTATGAAAAACCTCGACCCACTTACTATATGCATCTACAATTATTAAATAAAACCTGTTACACATCGGACCAGCAAAATCAATATGAATCCTTTTCCATGGACCTTCTGGTCTCCTCCACATAATAGTTTTTGCTTTCGGTGGATTTGGTAATACATTTATACAACTCTCACATTCCCTCTACATCTTTGTCTACATTTGACCGCCACACATATGACCGCACTATCGACTTTGTTTTGACAATTCCAAAATGACTTTTATGTATTTGATGTAACATGGTTGCCTGAGAGTCTGTGGAATAACTAAACGATGTCCCCACATCAAGACTTCTTCTTCAATCCCTAATTCATTTCCCTTTATCACATATGCTGCAAATAGTTTTTTATCTAATTTTGAAAAATCGCCGTTCCTCACTGCTTTCATCACTTCTATTATCTCTAAATCTTTCCCCGTCTCCTGCTTAATTACCTCAAAATTAATTGGTAAGACATCATTTGAACACACAAAATTCAAATAACTAATTTCTTCGGAATTAAGGGGCCTATTATCTATTGGAAAACGAGACAACGAATCCGCACAATTTTCCCTAGATTTAACATATTCAATAGAGTAATCAAATGCTGAAAGATGAAATGCCCATCTTTGTAACCTACTCGTCGACATCTGTGGAATTCCACGATGTTCTCCAAAAATTGCAAGAAGCGGTTTATGGTCCGTTACCAATACAAAATGTCTTCCAATTAAGTATTGAAAAAATTTCTTTGTCCCAAAAATAATAGCGAGTGCTTCCTTTTCAATTGTTCCATAGTTTCTTTCACTATCTGAAAGCGTTCTCGATGCAAATTCAATTGGCCTTTCTATTCCACCCTCAAATCTATGTGATAGTACTACTCCTATTCCCACATTCGATGCATCACAAGTAAGTACTAGTTCCTGTTGAGGATCGTATTTTACCAACACTTAATCCGATATTATTTCGTCCTTAATCTCACAGAACACTTTATTACATTTTTCACTCCATTCAAAACCTTCTCCTTGTTTCAACAAATTATATATTGGATGCATTTTCGTAGATACATTTTCAATAAACCTACCAAAGTAATTCACCAGTCCACAAAACGACCTAACCTCGGTAATAGTCTTCGGAATTGTAAAATCACTAATAGTATACTTCTTAATACTTCTATTTATACCCTTATCCGAAATTACATATCCTAAATATCCAATTTTATTTTTACCAAACTCACACTTCGATGCATTAACTCTAATCCCAGCATTTGACAATCTACCAAAAACATTATTCAACGCTACATTATGACTTTCTAAATCTTTCGCAAACACTAACACATCGTCCAAGAAACACACTACCCCATTTATACTTTTTAACACTCTTTCAATCTCTCGCTGAAAAATCCCAAACACTGGTTTGACCCCAAATGGTAAACGATTCATTCTATAGTTTCCCATATGTGTACTCCACGAAACCAACTCTTTAGACTCCTCATCCAACTCCAATTGATAATACGCACGATCTATGTCTAGTTTTGAAAAAATTCGGGCATCCCTCAACTTGTACAAAATATCCTCTACCTTTGGCAATCTATAATTCGTATCTTTCAAATACTTATTTAACGTAACCTTGTAATCCGCACAAATTCTTATGCTACCATTTTCCTTTAAAATAGGCACCAAAGGTGTACCCCAATTTGCTGTTTCAATCTTTTCAATTATTCCTTCCTTACTTAATGTCTCTAACTCCTTTTCGACTTCACTCAAAAGAGCAAATGGAGCCTTTCTGGCCGGAACAAATTTAGGAATAACTCCATTCATAACATCTAAATGTACTTTAACATTTTTAACTTTCCCTAATTTACCATCAAATAACTCCTTATATTCTCCTATTATCCTCTTTAATTGATCACTTGCGTCACTTAATTAGCTTATCTCTATTTGTTTCACTTCAAATGCACTAAAGAAATCGCGACCTAAAATGGATTTCAGAACTCCATCGATTATTAAAAATTTAAACATTTGATCAATCAGTTTACCGATACATATATACTTCCGCGAATTCTTAATATATTTCCACTATAGTAATTAATTTATTTTTAATCAATAAACACAATTCTATTGCTGAATTATACCCTGAGGTATTATAATAAATTTCATTAAATTTTTATCTTTTGTTAATAATGAATCTTCCATTACACCCTGCAAATTGATCATAACACAAGTTTTCTTTCTCATAATTAACAATACTATTTCTTTCCACAGACAAATCTAACTGTTTTACATTAAAATAACCCTTACTTTCTAATTTCTTATTAATTATATTTACCCTGTCACTCGTTGCTCCGTCTAATTTACTTCGTTGTATATCACAAGTCAGAATGACATCCACATTCTTTGCTGATGCACCTTCATTGACCGTTAGTACACAATTTGACTCTTCCTGTTTTCTTTCGGAACACACCTTCTGCATATGACCTCTCTTGTTACATTTTCTACATATAACATTTTTAAATCGACACTGATCACTAACATGATTTGTATATCCACAATGTATACATTTAATATACTTTTGTTGCTGCATATCCAAATACGATGCCTTATTTCCTTGAATTGGAAATTGTTTACTATTTCCATTTTGTTTATTTCCCATTTGGCTGTTATTTTTACCATCCACATATTGTTTTTTTAATGCCATCACTTCGCTTGTTTCTTCTACCATCCATTTATTTTCTACCTTTTTTGCCACCTCTAACGCCTTTTTAATACTGTTTATATCCCTCGTTTCATCACACAGCTCTTCGAAAATTTGTTTACTATGTATCCCTGTCACAAATTTATACATAATAACATTTTGCAAACTTTCACCAAATCCACAATCTTTTGCCGCACCATGCAATTTCATTATATAATCTTGGCATGATTCTCTTTCCTCTTGATTATACTCAAAAAAACGTTTTCGCTGAACCCATATATTCACTGACTCCAAAAAATGATCATCCATGTTTTTTATTAAATCCGTGTACGACACCTCGCTCAACTCCTCTGGACAACATAAATTGTACATAAACTGGTATGTTTCATTCCCACAAAAGTTTAGCAATGCCGCTTTCTTTTGCTCGTCATTATCCATTTTGAACACTGTGATAAACTGTTCAAAGCGACCCTTGTACATCTTCCATTTATCTATTTTATAATTGAAAGGCGGCATGTGGCCCCAAAGGGCTTTTTGCTTATCACTCATTTTATCAATTTTTTTGCCTTTTTTTTATAATTAATCACTGTTGTGGTTGTTGTTCAAATTAACACGCTTTTAGTTAACACTCACAACATAACTTTATTAATATATATCATTTCTAATTACATTTAATTTATTTTAACCTCACTGTATGACAGCCAACAACACAGTATATCGTACCAAAAATGTGTGTTGTCAGAACCGAGAACTAACTCAGGGTTGTACAATGAAATATTATAAATATATTATATTCAGGGTTGCAACATCTCCCCCTAATAAAGTAGATATGGCTCCAGGTATCGAGGAATGATGTTATCCCGTGTAGAATGTCTTAACTCGGTTGGAACTGATGGAGATGGAACTTGTTCCTCGTTGGGAACTGATGAAATTTGTTGTTGCTGTTGTGGACTTAGATGAGGTACTTCAAAGTCATCCAGTAATATCTGAAGAGGTAATGTATCCTGTGCTGGTGAGAACGGTCGATGTGACGATCTTGATATTAATTGATTACCATGCGATCTGATAATTTTGTTGCCATCATCAAGAATAATTTTGTACATGACACGTCCTATTTTGGAATGGATTTTTCCGGGAAACCATTCAAAATTATTGTTTTTATAAACCTTGGCTTGCACCAAGTCTCCAACTTTGTAATGCCTTGGTTTAGTTCCGTGCTTTTGTTGAACTGTTCATTCATCGAATTATTCCGATGATCTGCTGCGTGAGGTTGCTGACTTGGTAGTAGTAGGTCCAGAGTTGTTCTGATTTTGCGGTTGAACATAATCTCGGCTGGAGACAATCCAGAAGGTGTATTCGGATTTGGTGTAGTACGATAATTTGATAAGAAAATTTGTAGTGTTTCCTCTATTGACTCTCCTTCCCCTTGAATTTTCTTCAACGCCCTTTTCAGCGTATCGACGAACCTTTCCGCCTGCCCATTTGATTGCGGATGGTATGGGGCACAACGGAGATGCTGTATGCCGTTCCGCTCACACATTAGTTGAAATTTCGCGGAAACGAACTGTGTTCCGTTGTCTGAGACGATGAGTTGTGGTGATCCAAAACGAGCCAAACTTTCTTCAATGATAGCTACCGTTTTGGTTGCGGTGATAGTTGGTATAATGAATATTTCTGGCCATTTCGAATATGCGTCAACAATGACCAAAAAATATAATCCGTTTATTGGACCGGCATAATCAATATGAATGCACTGCCATGGACCCTCGGGTATCGACCATGACTCCAACATTATCTTTGTAGAGGTCTTTGCAACACTGGTGCATTGATTACATCCCTTGACCAAATCTGCAATATTTTCGTCAATTCCAGGCCAGTATACGTAGCTGCGTGCAATAGATTTCATGCGTTCTATGCCTTGATGTGCTTTATGTAGTTGATGTAATACTTTCCGTTGATACATATGTGGAATTACAATTCTATCCCCGAACATCAGGCAATCGCCGATAACTGATAATGATTGTGATCGTGTTAAAAATGCTCTGACGTCCGTATTGGAAATCGATTTTTGATTTGGCCATTGAGAATTGACGTAACGAATAACTGTTTGAAGTATTTCACATTGCCGAGTTGCCTTGATTATCATCGAATGCGTGATTGGCAAATGACTGACTGTATCTACCTGTGAATTGCGCAGATCAACTTCCAACTGAAGCGATGCTATTACGTAGTCCTCGTCCGGTTTCAATTGTGCACTTATTAAACGTGAGAGAATATCGGCGTAGCCGAATTTATCCGTCGAGACGTACTCAATGTTGAAATCATACAGGAGTAAGGTACATGCCCACCTTTGAAGTCTATTCGCAGTGTAGACAGGAATTCCCTTCTTTGAACCGAATATTGATAGTAGAGGTTTATGGTCCGTTTGTAAAATGAATTTCCGGCCATAAATCATCCGATGAAATTTAGTAACTGCGAATATCAAGCCTAATGCTTCTTTCTCGATCTGCCCGTACCCCATCTCGGCTTTCGTTAGTGGCCGAGAAGCATGGCTAACTGCCTTTACCGAACCGTCTTCATACCGGTGATATATGCAAGCACCGATCCCAGTCTGACATGCATCCGCTGCTACCACTATCTGCTGATTTGGGTCATAATGGGTAAGCATGAGATCAGACTTAAGTATTTGTTTGAAACGTTCGAATGATTTCTGACAATCAGTCGGCCAGTCCCATTTAGCGTCTTTTTTAAGTAAGGCATCGAATGGGCGTCTTAGCTGATGCATATCTTTGATGAATTTACCGTAGTAATTAATTGCTCCCAGATATGACTGCAACGTCTGAATGTCCTTTGGTGGAGGCATGCGTGTGATTGCTTCCACTTTCCCTGGATCTGGTCTCGTTCCGTTTTTATCGATAATTCGACCCAGATATTTAATGGATTTCATAAAGAAATTACATTTATTGATTTTGATGATGAAGCCAAAATCTTTAATACGCTGAAGTGTTTGGTATAAACGATTTTCATGCTCTGCTTCTGTTCTACCACAGACGATTAAATCGTCCATGTACGCTGCTACCCCTTCCAGGCCTTCCACCATAGTGCTCATTATTTGCTGAAATGCACCTGGTGCAGCTTTGACACCGGGTGGCAGTCGATTAAATTTGAACAACCCACGATGTGTGTTGATTGTAAGCAATTCCTGTGACTTTTCATCGACTTCTACCTGAAGGAACGCATCACACAAATCTATTTGACTAAAGACTGTGCCATTTGCCAGTTTTGAAAAAATGTCATCGGGTAGCGGTAATGGGAATTGATGAGGCTCGAGTGCGTCGTTTAGACCTGTTGAATAGTCTGCACAAATTCGAATCCTACCGTTGCTTTTTTTTACACAAACTATTGGTGCGGCCCATTCGGAAAAATCCACTGGTGTGATGATACCCAGTTGTTGGAGACGATCCAGTTCATCATTTATTTGTGTTAATGCCGCGTACGCCACTGGTCGTTTCGCTCTGAATACTGGTCTTTTATTTGGTTTGACGTGCAATGTGACTTGTGTTTTCGTGCACCGTCCGAGAGTATCTTTGAATACATCCGGAAATGATGAAATCAGTGTTGTTATCAGCTGCTGGTCTGAACTGATTCTGTTAATGGATGAAATGTTGCATATCGATCTGAGCGGCACATCCCAGATGTTGAATTTATCAATCCAATCTATTCCGAATAGATTCAGATTTTTATCGCCTGATACAAAACATTTCCCCGTAATTGTAGTGTTATTGAATTCAATATCACATTGAAATTCCGCTAACAATTCAAGCTGTTGCCCAGATGCACTTGTTGCTGATTGATTTGTGTTTTCCAATGTGGGCTCACCAATTTCCTGCCAAATTGATTTGGAAATAATGGTAATGTCTGACGCTGTATCCAGCTGCATATTCACTGAGACATGGTTGATTCTTACATTGATGAATTTGCGCTTTGCAGCCATATCTCCATTCACTGCAAAACTTCCTTTTGATTGTGGCACATTTTTGTTTTGATTTTTAATATGCGCTTGTTTGCTGTGTTGGGTACTATAACAACCGTTATAACCTTTCTTATGCCCCACCTGTTGGCATTCCCGACACCGATGTTGTTTGTATGAACAGTCGGCTGTGAAATGCATGCCGCCGCATTTCTAACATGGCTTACTGGGTGCTGATTGGCGTTTGTCCGTGTGATGATTCGGATTGGGCTTATTTTGGTATTTGTTTTGACTGTTGAAATGTTTTTTCTGATCTGTCCCTGCATTATGATGGTGACTGTTGAAATGGTTCTTCGGATTTGCCCCTGAGTAACTGGCGTTGACTACTGATTTTTGTTGATAAGAATGATTGTCACGATTCTCAATCATTTTTGTGTCTTTTTTGAGGTTAATGAGCTGTTGGGCTTCTGTTATCAACTTCTCTAGTGACATTGTTTTGTCTGCATCGATTCTCGACAACAGTTTTGTTCGGATCTCTGCGTCACATGACGACCTTAACCCACTTGTAAAAATAAGGCATTTGAACTGATCTGCTGTCAAATTCTTCAGATCGAAATGCTCGCAATGCCGGTTTATACGGCCCGCGTATGCCACAAAATCCTCCGAACTTTTCTTCTGCTGCTGTAAACACTCGAATCGTAGATTGAACAATGATTTTTTCGGACCGAAAATGTCTTTTAATTTTGCGACAGTTTCGTCAAATGAGAAATCACGAGGGCTTTTCGGTAAAATGTAACCCACGTATTTGTCATGATTCGATGTGTGTAGTTTACGTAAAAGCAGCCTCGTCTTCACTCCATCGTCCAAATTTTCACCATCTACCTTGAACAAATCCTCAAATCTTTCATACCATGTGTCGAAATATTTGCCGTCCTCCGGATCATGGTAAAATTCAACAATCTGATTCGCAAGATTATGAATTTGTTGAACATCGTCATTTTTTGTACTTTTTGCCAAATGTTTGATTATGACGTCGTGTGATTTGAGCATTTCGGTGATGGAACTCAACATTTTTTTTGTAGCTTCGTCCATCTTGTTTTTTATTATATATATTATGTGTATATAAAAAAAAACGCGAACCGTTTTTTTTTTTTTTATTATTTACTCCGTTATCCTCGTCGCCAATTCTGTTGCGGTTGTTGTTCAAATTAACACGCTTTTAATTAACACTCACAACATAACTTTATTAATATATATAATTTCTAATTACATTTACTTTATTTTAACCTCACTGTATGACAGCCAACAACACAGTATATCGTACCAAAAATGTGTGTTGTCAGAACCGAGAACTAACTCAGGGTTGTACAATGAAATATTATAAATATATTATATTCAGGGTTGCAACAATCACTAATATATTATTTAACACTTTCCTTATTAATTTTCCTCGTCGCCAATGTTATATTTTGTGCGAGATGACCAATAAAACATATAAATGTTTATGATTATTAATTATTCTTTATTTTATTTATACTTGTTACAAACATGTCTTTTCACTATGACATCCGGAAGAAGAGAGCGAAAATATTCTCTTTTCATTATATGTTCCCCCATGTACCATATTATACATTTCAGGTCCCTACATACCATATATTACATATTCCATACATTACAAAAGTATCCAAAGGTTTACATTAATCTAAACAACTTGAACCCTTGGCCAAATGTACACGGCTGCCAATAACTGAATGAACTATTTTTCATTACCGTCTTAAGGCAGGACTATTTCGGTGTCAAATGAAGGTGAGCGTTGTTTCCAGCGATATTTCCTATAGTATTGACTCAACACTGCTCGAAGGTATACGAAATCAATTTGGATTTAAAGAGACAAGTCCGTTTCTCTATTGAGATATATTAAAAATCAAGAGCTTCCTTGAACAAAAAAAAACACCTGTTTTTATGTTCATCATTATTTCTATAGATATAATTGGATTATTTTTAATCTCTCAAAATATCAGGGTCAATTAATTCAGCCCAGCTTAATCTTAAATTACCTTCGCTTTTATCCTCATTGCCAAAAATGTCCATTGTAAATTTGCAATCAGTCACGTTTTCAAATCTGATAATAATAATTTGACTATAATAACGTGAACCAAAATCGCGTGCTTTTTAACTTAATTACTTATTTGATAGATATACCACCACGCCTATGTTCTGGAAAAGCCATCGAATATGATTGTGTCAAATGAAGTGTTTCAATTCAAGAGTCTCATTATAAAATAAAATACTAAACCAAGCTTACGTAAAACATTTGGCTTATCGATATCAAACCATATCATGATCATATTTCTCATTCATTAATAATATTTTAGGCGTAAAAACAAACCAGTGGTGGCCCCAGTGTTAAATTATCAATCGTAAATATTTTTTTATTACATTATTATTTGACATGCTGCTATCGCACTATATATGGTCTCGTTATCATTGCATTAGTTATGTTAAATAGAATAACTTTACAGTACAACATTTACATCTCCAAAATTCAGTTAAACGTTAACCATTAGATGTTAAACTTGCTCTAAGAAGTGAGGAGCAATAAATAAAAAACGAAAAAATATTATTGCGTTCTATTAATTTAATTTATTGATTAAATTATCAAAGTGTAAAGTGGATGTTACTACAACAGATAATGGATAATTCATCTGGCAACGATGGGTCAGTATATTATTTTTAATGGAAAAATTACAAAACATTTTACGTTGTTTTTAAGTCTGTGCACTTTGCCTATATGTATGACTTAGATGTATAAGACTTGGTAATAATTTAATTAAAGTTAATTTCACTGATAATTATCACTATGCTAATAAAAGTGCATTTTATTGAGTTGTTTACAAATCCAAATACTGTGTATACGTGACAAGAACACGTGGCTCACGTGATAGATTTTGTAATTTTTTTTTAAAGTTAATATTGGTTAGATCTTATCCATAATATGTCGAGAGACAAAGAAATTTTGTAAATAATAATTAAGAAGATTAAAATCTTGAATGGAAACACGGTAGTGGTTTGTTTACGTCCTTCATACTTTTTAATACGATGGTTCAACGTTCGCGTAACAATTTCCACAATAATAAAAAAAAATATTGATATCGAATTATAATTTATAATAGTTTTTGTCTAACTTATTATCTAACAACAACTATCTACATATAATAAACAATACTTCATGCAAAAAGTACAAGTGCTAGTAGATTATGAACGATTAGATTATCGAGTTGTAAAAATGAAAGTCTATTTTGATTGATAAAAGTTTTATGTATTAAGATAATTAATTAGTCATTAAGATTGTCATTAATTTCCAAACTTGGAACAAAATATTATTGGAAAAATGCAGCTCTTATCTATCTCAAAAAACAATAGCGCAATAGAACCTTGCAATCTTATAAACAATAAACATTTTGAAGGTTTGCGGATCATTAATTAGTTTGATAATAAATATTGCACCACAGAAAAGTAAATTCAAATTGTTGAAAACGGAACAATCAAAATCAAAATGCCAATTCCTTTGCTATAAAACATAGTCAAACTGACTGTCAAAACTTGCGGGCTATTTGGGAATTCGATTCGAACGTGATCGAGTTTTTGATGAAACGAATGAATCTGATTCAATTCAAATAGGAATCTAATACATCGAAGACTCGATCACGTTCAAATCGAATTCCCAAATAGCCACCCTAGAACAAAAATAGTTTTAAAAGAAATGTGATTTTCTTGGTAAAATGTGTTTTATTGTCTAAATGTTTATAAAACAATCCAAAGATTAAAAAATCATTTATTCAGGCACTGTACACAATCCTGTTACGTCACATTCGATTGTAAATTAAATGTTTAAAATACTTGAACAAATCACCTCCAATTCGTGAATTTTTTTTATCAATCGATAAGAAGTGCCGTGATAAATCCGTGACTGATATCCAAATATTATATTAGCAGCCAGCATTTACACATTTAACTACTACGAGTATATGAGTTTGTAGTACGAGTTTACAGGCAAAACTATTTTATTATAAGTAAATATTTTGATTTAAGTATTCAAATGATAAGAGGGTAATAAGACTTACACTAAATGTGTGTACATTGTCTAATCACAACAAATATAAGGTTTTGATACCGCCATTCAAAACACACAAATACAATACTAGGCAGTTCAGAAAAAAATAATCAGTCGAAATATTTTTATACAACTGAAAACAACAATACAATTCCAGACATTGTTTCTAAAGTTTTTGTTTTATATTTTTTTACCGCGACAGAAACTCATTGGATTTAGTTTAGCGAGATGGCCAATTACGAAACTAAAAAGTTATTATTACCATTGCACACTACAAAAATGGAAAATTTAGCATATTACCGGCAATCGTCGAAGTATACTTCGTTGCATAAACTCAATGGCGGTGGTAAGTACTTACCTACGTATGTACATGATTCAAGTGTGTTATTGTGATTAATTTTAATTAAATTTCCCGTTTATTATCGCATTTATTAATTAAATTGGACGTGGTAATAGAATTAAAATTGTTTATAGACTTAAGAAATGAATAAGATATGGATTATCGGTAATTATGGCGAAGATTTCGCAAGCCGATTAATATAAGTTTATCGTATTCGTACCTTCGTTTGTGTTTCATTTTATTTTATTGGCTTTGGCTTCTTATCATTACGATTAACTAATTGTACATTTTTAACTATTAAATTTACCCTTTTCATAAGCACGATTTCGAATTCAAGTTTCCCTTGACTTTCAAATGCTTGCCGTCAGTCAAGGTTGCATCAAGTTAGATATAACAATAATAAATAGTTTTTACAAGCCACTGTTAGTTCATACCTGTCAACAATCTGATCCCATCGGTGTCGATTCCAAGCCAGCTCTTCGTATTGACCTAGACAATCTTATACGATGCCAGTACAACATCCTCTGCGCTTATCAAAAAGAGGCTCTTCGTTCCGGCCACATATCTTCGTATGACTCTTCTACCGAATGTCACCAACCAATTTTTATACTTATTCGTCAGGGTCCAACTGTCACACCGATAAATGACAACGACTAGATCAATATATTGTAAAATTGCAGCTTATCGAAATTTGCGTCAATTGGCCCCTAAAACCAGAGATGAGATTTATATATTTTGTTTTGAACTCATTGATTTTAAGACCAACCCGGAAACTGAAAATTATACTTACGAAGGAAGTAACTCCTTCACGCCGTGTGTTTCACTTTTACGAAAGATTTATCCCAACATAAGATTAAAGAGAATCGAGGATAAAACGTCGCCCTTCGTATTTGTATTGCTTCAACATACAGTCTATGACACGTGTTGTAAAAGTAGTTGTACAAGGCAATTCTCATAAAATCATTCATTTGGTGGTTTGACAATCGAAGTTTTCAGAAGCTTCCAAACAGAATTCACTTCGTCAATCCCCAACCTGTACGAATACTGCCATCGTAGCTTCCATGTAATATTATGCATTTGGAAGCCGACGAATAAGGTCTTACAACTTGGACGAACTTGTCCTGTTGAAATTGGCACGCGGTTCGGGTGGATACGACGTATCTGTTTTCACATAAATCGTTCTGATTTTTGGTAACTCTAGCACTAAAGCCGTCAAACAAATGTCCGACGTCGTGCTAAGGTACAGATCCATCAGATCATCTAATCTATTGTAAATTGAATATTGATCGTTGGCTAATTTTATAAGAGGAGCTCAAACTTGACTATCCACTACCATGGTCTCCACTTAAAGGGCAAAGAGTTTCTTGGAGCAACAAGATTCTCAACAGTGCCTGTGGTTTTCGTGGTGTGTGCACGTTCCATGTGTCGATCCTAAGTCTTGCGTCCTGGTATATTCGGCGTAAATTAGATCTTAAAATATTCAGCAGTGCTGGTTAATCTCTTTGCCATCGTTCTTTCAATTAAATTCAAGGCATGCCCTGCGTGTTTTGTACCTTTCAGTTATCTGGGATAATTTCTTGTTCAATATTTATCAGGGATTTGCATACAATAAAATTCTAGAAAGTAACTTTAAATATGAAATAACTAACAAAGAATAGATATTTTGTTTTAGATTGTTTGAGCACACAGCGAACTACTCAGAATATTACCAAAAAAATATACGACGAAACCTCCTCATTGGCATTAACATGGCTCTCCGATCGCTGTTATGGTTGGTTTTGGTCTTAAGATTGTTTAATCAGTTGAGCTAGTTACTATAAAATGTTACTTTTTATTATTTTTCGTGAACATTCACTGTAAGGTGCTTCTGGAAACATCTAATATTTGTGAACGACGACGAATTGAGGTCTCTGGTGTTTGAGTAACATTTTCTCTCACTGGTGCTTTGTCTTCGAGTGAACGTCCGCTACTAGGACGCATTATCGTCTACTTGTCGTCCGTAATCTTCGATCCGAAAATAGAGTTTTAATAATCTCATTATGCTTCCACGTAGCTTTCATTATTTACTAGTTGCAACTAACAGATGCAAAATATGAAATTTTTTAAACCTGCCAACTTTATAGGAAAAATTGATGCGAAATTTAAATCCGATGCTCTTATTGGAAGGGGACACGCTTTAATCAAACAATACCTTTGATGTTTCGATCCGTTCGTTCCATCATTTTCAAGATGGCAGAATGCAGATAGTAAAATAGTATTATACAATTTTGGTATTATACTATCAACGGTGTAAAGCCAGGTGGCGATTTGTGAATTCGATTCGAACGTATTCGATCCTTCGAAGTATAAGATTCATATTTGATTCAAATAAGATTCCAATACTTCGAAGGCTAGAAAACATTCGAATCGAATTCACAAATAGCCACCCAGTATAAATAAACAATTTAGGTTAATACCGTAGACAGACACAAAATTTATCACGATTTTCATCTATCCCGATTGTCAAAAATCACATTCAGAAAAAGAAAAATGGGCCAGATTCTGGAACGATAAAATGTATGTTATGTTATTTTATTTTCCCGTATCCTATATTTGTATTGAAAAAACAAAAATAACATAACACAAAATTTTGGAAGGCAGAATCGGGCCCAATACTGGGAGGCTATTTGTGAATTCGATTCGTACGCATTCGAGTCTTTCGAATTATTGGAATCATATTTGAATTGAATCAGATTCCCTCGTTTCTTATTTAAATAAGAAACAAGCGAATCTGGTTCAATTCAAATAAGAATGTTTTACTTTCGTATTCAGAAATAGTAACTGATAAATGCTCAGTATTATTTCGTTTTCAGAACGCGATTTTTGACAATCGGGATAACGATGGTATTTACCTACGATGGTATTAACCTAAATCGTTTATTTATACTTTTTACAAATAGTGAATCGATTCGAACGTATTCGAATCTTCGAAGTATTGGAATCTTATTTGAATGTATTGAAATCTTATTTGAATTTATTGGAATCTTATTGTATTGTATTCAGAAATAGGTCCTCAGTTTTTGTGAAAATTGTGTAACGACACAAAAATCTTTTAATAATCTACAATTCGCGATTATTCGTTTTGGGTCTATCTATGGTATAAAACTAAATACAAAACTTATTGTGGAATATAATTTTACACATCCTAATCGCAACTTATTAAACTGTTCTGTGGTAATTAAAAAATACTACTTTTAGGTAGTACAAATACAAATTATAGTTTACCTAAACATTAATTCTAAAATCACGTTCAATTAACAATCACAAATCACAATCTTATCTAACTTCATTTTTGTTTATTATTTATTTTTGTTTTGTTCTGCTCGTGTGCGGTTTTGCTTTATTATTTTCCAATAAGAATTTTTAATGTCAAATTTATTTTGGTTTGTGTTGTTTGTGTGATGTGAAATGAAAAGATTTGTGCAGGAAAATTCCACTGGACATTTTTAGAAAAAATGTTTTCTAATTAAATTTAGTAATCTGTGTGAATTTTATATATTGATAAAATAAACTTTTAACCTTTATTATTATGTTAATACATTTTAATCGATATATTAATGTGAGATCCTTGAAAAATGTATGTGTTTTTTGTACTGTAGTCGGGGAGAAAATTTCCCTCGTTGGCATTGAAAGGTTTTTCCTCCTTGTTAATTAATTTTCTCGTTCCAGAAGAAAAAAACATGCATGGGGCTAAACGTGTTGCTGCTTTTTGCATTATGACGGCATTAATTCCATCCACCCTAATAATATTACCACTGTATTTACGTCACACCGTTTTTGCTGATGTCCGGTATAAAATTGCCGAGTCGGACATTTTAGAGATTCACGAGGGTATTTCATCCATTTTCTGCGAGAAACATACAATGAGTATGAATAGTAGCTTCAACGCTTTCCAGCTGAATCATCATCCAGAGATATCTAAGAATCGGAAGCATATTCGGCTGAAGAAATCAATGTCGTTGCCCGACGATACCATAGAATACTGGGGATTTTATTTGCTGAAAGGGGCTACGGTAGAGATGAAAACGTGTTCGGAACAGGATGAAGGATTTTTATTAGTAATTGAAGGTATGATCCAATTGTCACCATTTCTTAATCAATTATTAAATCTATTTTAAACGTCCAGGTGATCGCCACTTAAAAACTTGCGGAATGGAAAAGCGAAAAAACGCCACTATATATGAAGCGGATGGCAAAGTCAAAGTGACTTACAGCGTTCTATCTCCAAATGCCGAAGTTATCGACTCTAAATATAAGATGCATGATAAATCAACAGAAAAGTTGCCACAAATAGGCAATTCACTCATCCAGAACAACGTGATTAACGATGAAGAATCGCGATTGGACAGGGGCGCTGAGGTAACCGATCCTCCATATGTACGTAAGACTAAAGACGATGTAAATGAGCAGGATTTTTCCGAGACTGACACGAATAAGATTAGGCATAAGAGACATCGAAGCCAATTTTATCAGCCACGTGAGCGTCGCGATTTGGTTCTCGATCGTAAAATTAATCACGGGGGAACTGCAAATCTGAATAATAATACGAATGATGCGAATTCCGAATCGGACGTTTCAAGTTTCGAGAACGAATTACTCGAATGTTACGCTGGGCGAATCGTAATGAAACCAATCAAATTGAAATCGATCGACAAATGTAAAGAACTCAAGTACTTGGTGAATGGGGGTATGCACATAAAGACAACGCATACTATTGATAAGGATGGATATTACTACTACATATTTTACACAGATATTGATACCGACAGCAATAAGATTCAAGCAATATTCGACATATACAAGCCGACATACATCTACGCTAATATTCCAGAGTCGAAGGGTTGTATAAACAGTACCACATGTACATTTCCGATTAATTTTTGGAGTGACGAAACTGTAATCGTCGAGGTACCAACCCGTGATGGTCTTGAAAGTCAAGACGAAGATTATACTGAAATGATATCGCAATGCCATCCTCGTATGGCTATTTATGCTATATTTCCGGTTTCTGTCCTATTTTTAATTTTGAGTTGTGCGTTTCTTTAGAAATCTCAATCCTTTGATAAGTAATAACCGACATATCATAAATGCCCACCAATTAAACGAGTGAGAATAAAGACAGATGACTGCTCATTCTTTAGTGCAATATTCAATCATTTTAAGTAAGAATCCATCCATTTAACCACCAAATTCATTTTATTAATTCCAGTGGTTGAGGCTTTAGAAGTTTACTAGTACCTTAATAAAAGTAGAAATATTAAGTTTTAATTTTTAAGGTTTTTAATTAAGTATGTATGTATGTTTAGGTATAAACAAAGATTTATTTTTACTAAGAAAAATATGCGTATGTTTTATTAGCTTGAGTTGATTCATCATTTTTATTCGATATTTATTTTTTATCCTATTTATAACTTATCATGAGAGCGATAGTTATTTATAAAGGTGTTATTTGATAACGTGAATTCATCATCAAAAATTCATTATTGGCTGCGATGCTAACTCACGTCATATAGTCCGGGGAAGCAGTAACACCAAAACCCAGCTGAGCTGGTGTGGCAAAGAAGAGATCATTTTCAGATCATGTGTACATCCGATTTCAGCTTAGAAATCCCTTAAAACAAGAGTTGGTTGTGAGAATATCAAAACGAACCAAATAGCCAGTCTTTAAGCAAAGAATTCATGAACCGGTGAACGGACAACTATCACCGCCATTGAGGATCTTGATAGTGTTGCTTATGACCTTACCACGCCAATAAATGCCTATCAATCAAGCTCTCCGCGGGTGGGCACTAAAAGTACGAGGGAAGTTCCGTGGTGGCATCACATCCTGGAAACCAAAAGAAGAGAGGTCTGTAAACTCTTTAATAGATGTAAGAGGAAGAACGACTGGATAACCTATCACACTTATCTTACTCAACACAACATAGCTCAAAAAAGAGCAAAAGGGAAAGGGAAGTAAAAGGAGGGTTTTCTACGATAAAATTGATAAAGTATCTACAGCTTGCTGACTCCAGAAGGCACTCTATTTAGAACTCAAGAATCCTTTGGGTTCTGTTGAGAAATCGAACAGAGAGTTAACTGTATTAAAGAGGGATGCACTCGAATATCTAGTGAGAGACCACTTAATGCATAGTGAATAAGCAGGGTGCATCTGTACCGTATCTCAAGGGAGGCATATTAAACCCCATTGGTCTCTACAAATCTCTGGGAGGTGATATTATCTTATCTGATTAAATTGTTATAACTTGGACTACATACAATGGGTAAAAGATCCCCTAAGGGCATTCGGTCTTATAGCCCCATTAGTCTCACGTCACTTATATTCAAAACCATGAGAAAAATACGGGACCTGTAATTGTATTTGCTGTATATTAGGTTCAATGACATCCAAATATACCCCTTAGATCCCTAACAACATGCTTATCAGACTGGGAACTCAACAGAAACCGCTCTGCATGAACTGAAATCAGAAATCGAAGGCACACTCTGGAGTAAAGGTACTATTATGCTCGTTCACAGTTATTCAAGCAGTTTCCTATAAAAATTAAATTTTGCAGAGGAAATCGTTCAACTTTTAGATGTAATTGGTTAAAAGATTCGATTGCCGGAGAAATTTCACGATTAAGATACCCGACAGGGATCTAGTGGAAAACATCATATCCTCCCTTACCCGGCACCCCATGTTCTTTGACTCTGAGCCTAACATTAGCTACTCCAAGAGTTACGGTAGTACGGAAAGGCACATAAGGTGAGCCGCCCTTCTGTCAAAACCGTTATTTCCTATCCAACAGTATAAAGCCCTATTAATGGCCATCTAGAAAGAATAGTAAGGCCGCCCAACAGACCGAAATGGTTCTAACGCCGAACTGACAGATATGCATGAGTTAGTGGCATTTCAAGGACTGAAGACTTCAATTTGAGTGGCTGTTTGCCAGGGATACACAATAGATCTTACTGATTGCAATGCACAGGGTTAACATAATTTTGTGCTAGGTAATTCTTTTACACCTGCCTCAAACAGAGCATACAGTGGCCTCATTGTAACAACCAGATAATTCACATAGATTAGTGCTGCCGAGATCGTAATTTCAGTCATTTTTAACACAAAATTGAGTCGACTTTACATATAAGATATGACCAAAACGAGTTTGAACAATCTCAGTCCATCAAAGTTAGCAGAATGCCATAGTAGTTCTTAAATTAACTTCAATTTCCAAGTCGCCAAACTGTATATCCACTAATTTGTATCAAACTATTAAATCCTCAAAGTTTGGCGTGCTCACCACATCGTAACTAAATCGTAATTTTGGCGAATTCGTGCAAATGAAAATTGAAAATTTTATGAAGGCTAATTCATATATAAAACAACATACACTGTTAATAAGTTTCATTTATAATTTTTTTTTTTAAATCCTTTTGAAAAAACATAATACATACATATAAATATAATTTAAGAGTAAATTTAATTTAAAAATAAAATAGATAATAAAAAACAATAATTAAAATTATCAAATTTGTGTTTTAAAATAGACTGAAAATCGAGTAACGATCTTACTTAAATATGGCCTTTAACAAATATTTTTTTTAATAACTATAAAGACTTAAAAATTGTTTAATTTAATAAAATATTTGGAATTTTTTATCAATTTATTTCATCAATAAAATAACGTGCAATAGAAAATTATTTATTTGCTTTGGTAAAATTTGTTTTTGTTTGTAATTTGAAGTGCTCTCCATGCTGTATTTAAATTGACCAATTCTGGAGTTACATAATAATTTACATAAATAATGTGACTTTTTTTTATTAATCCTTAATAAATAATATTTTTTTTTTTTTTTAACTAAAGGCCCCTTCCAATTTTTTTTAAGCACATCAAGTGATTCGACACAAATTTTTGAATAATCAAAGTATAAAAATAAGTTCCTTATTCAATTAAGGCCTCGTAAAATACAAGAGTTATGCATGCAAGCAGATTAAAAGAAGGTACTAGATTTGGAAGTTTAAAATTTGTGTCGAGTTAAGAGTAAATTTAAACATCACAGCATTTGAGATAACAATTTGTAAGCGCGCGCAAAATATATTTATATCGAGGAATGACGGAAAGTTTGGTATATGAAAATATAGTTTATTGTTGAATTGGTAATTGACCACTCGTGTTCTAGGCCATATATTTTAATTTAAGCTAATAATAAATTTATATAACAATTGGGTTAATATATAGATCTAATCGATTTTGAAAATTAAATGCGCGAATTCGTTATGTAATGATTATTATTTTGATATGATTTGTAATATTTACAAAATATAGACTATTTTTTGTTCGGTTATTTAAATCGATACATTAACCCATGTAATACAGCATATAGCATTACAAGTTTAGTATTTTGAATGTTGAATTTATTAAATATCGTTCCCAAAACAAAAACTTTCAAAATTTTGTAGCATTTATGCCTAATTTTTAATTAAGTAACAAACTATCTAATGAGCCTTTTTGTTCGCAAATGTTGTGGTAAACAACTTTTTTCATTCTAGCAATGAATCGATTTAAATTAAATAAAAAATTATTCTTATTTATTTCATAAAAGCCATAAATTTAATTAGTTAACTATTTTTTTAATAATTTATATTTTATTTATCAATGAGTGAGCCCTAAAATACTAATTATTTTCCCAGTAATGTTAATTAAATTAGCAAATTATAAAATCGGCGGCCCACACGCTTATCGGAACTATCATATTTTACTTATTTTTAAATCACGATTAAAAAAATATTAAATTTGTTTTGCTAAATCTCACTCATAAATAAATACTCTTTTTAATTAATTTTTAAATTAAATTTTTAATTTAAAAAGCACTAAGGTTTTAGTTTTTATTCTTTTGTTTGAAGAAGAAACAATATAACTAATTTTAGAATAATCATAGTAATAACAATAAGAGTGGTAATTAATTATATACTTTACTATTATTAATTTAATTATATAAATATTTGAATTGAAATTTAAGACCCGTCAACGATCGGGTGGTATGCGTAGACTTCGTAATACTTTACTTGCCTATAAATGAAAATAATTAAATTAAATTAGGTAGTTTTAAACAATACATATTTGAAGACCACAGGGAAAAACGACGGAGGGTCACTTTTTGTGGAAATTGAGTTAATAAAGTCATTTTTTGAGGTAAGGCCTCCATGTTCAAAACAAGCTTTATTTATCAAAAAATCTAAAGAAAAATGTTTATTCATACATTTTGTATGGAGAGACATGACCTCAATATATACAAAATATAAATTGCGTGGTTTTGATATTCCTCCTTTTTTCCCTACGGTCTTCATTTGTATTCTTAAATAGAATTAAATAACAGCAGACCCTCTGTGTGTCACAGTTTGAGCGACCGAATTAAATCCAAACAAAATTTTATAAGGCGAAATTAATTCATTTTTAATATGAAATAAATCCGCGAAATCAAATGTTTTATTATTATGTAAATCGACTCGAAATTAATTAATTTTAAAAAAATTTCGCGGATTTAATTCATATATTAAATGAAATAATTTTCCATATAAAATTTTTTGCGGAATTAATTTAGGTTTTAACAAAAGCTATATCCAGCACAGTGAGACCTTACTAAGAAAAACTGGACCCGTACACATTACGTACCAAAATATGTAAGGCTTATTTTTTAATGATGCCTCACTGCGCCTGATATATGTAATCATTCGGCGTTTGGTTTTTAAACCATTTATTTAATAATGAAATTACGTAATTATTTTTAAAATTTTTTGATTACCAATAATTTAGATTATTAAAATAAAATGTGATGTTTGCTTTCTAAAAATATATCCCAATACAAATTACATACCTGATACTGTTCTTCGGTTTCGATTAAACCTTTGACGGCAACAATCTGATATTGTGGTGCACGCATAGCAGCTGGCCCACGACGAATCAACCGCAACGAGTCCAATGATGAGCCAAGAGCGGCAACTTCACGAGGTGCATGACTAGGATCTAGAACGAGCAATGTTAAACCATTTGCTCGTTGTTCAATTCCGATAATCGTCCGTGAATGCCCTATTAATAAATAATATTTTATATCAACACTCATAGATTAATATTAATTTACCTTGATGTTGTAAATACAGTGGTGAAACATGATCTTTTGCCTCTTCAAAATATTTTAAAACCCAATTGAATAATTCCGGGTGGCGGCCGTCCAGTGTTGTTGGTCGATGAAAATCTACAAAATGGCAATTGATACGCAACCATGCCAAAACCGTAACCACTTCAGTAGCACCAATCCATTTACGTGTATTAAATAATTTACATCCCAACTGTTCAGAACCCTGTACATCAAAACCCTGTGTCCATGCAGCTTCAATCATTTTTTGGAGACGTGAAATACTGGGCATTGCGGTTCGCGATGGACCTTGTGTTCCCCACGCCGAATATATTGCTTCATTATATGTCGTATTTTGTAGTAGCGATGAAAGCAGCATTTGTAAATTGCGATAGCCGCAACCCCATCCCTTGTCACCATAGCTTGAAGCATAGTGATCAACTGATGAGCAGACATATGACTTTATAACGCCGGGCGATGTATTTGAAAGCGCCATAACGCGTGGTACTATAGAACGTGTACAAGATGTACCATCATCGATGCCGTGACTCTCGGCAGCACGTAATCCCACTTGTCGCTCATAATAATCCGCAACACTCATTTCACCTGCGTATACGGCACGTTGCATCGCGGCCGCCGATTGTTCTCGAAAATTTCCCTGATCATCCATACCATATTGTGCTCGCAACATTTCAAACTCCCTCTGTTCACGTAATTTCTGTGCCTGCTTCTCCAAATTCGGTTCCATTTTAACAACACTTGGACTACGTGAAAAATGTCCTTCAATATGTAACTCCATTTCCTGTGTTTTCATATTATGCAGTGGAATATTACAAACAGGACAAATGCTGCCACTTGGCAGAACATTTTGATCATTCATCGAAGAATTTGTCGTGTGATCAATTCGGGCAGGACTCAAAATATCACGATGTTCTATATTCACATGTAGCTCTAAATCCGATCCTGACTCAAATACTCGAACACATATGGGGCATGCTAGTGCGCTTAAGGTATCGGCATGAATAGCTCCGCTTGCGGATCCGTTTAGAGATGGACTTAATGGATCGAAATGGGATCGATTTATATGTTCCTCTAGCACGCTTGGATGATCTGAGGAGTATGGACACAATGGACACAGTAGTGGGCTTGGTTTTACTTTAGCTGGTGTATTTGGTTTGAGTTTTAATCCGAGTTGTGACCGTAGTGGTGATCCCTGGCCGCCTTTCGGATTGTCCAACCCATTCACTAGCGATTCTTTACTATTGGTGTCCTCTGTCTCTTTGCATGGTGTTTCGGCATGATTTACCTCAATTTTGGTGACGATATTTGTATGCTGCTGTTTGTTATTTATGTTGCTATGATATTGGTGATTGCTGCTTGTACCATTTTGTTGGTAATTTTTATTTATTGCTCCCTGATAATTGCTGTTATAGTTAGCGTTGCTAATGCTGGCTGAAGAAGATGTCGATGATGTTGACATAACAGAAATTTGCGAATTTACCATGTTCGATCCGGAAGTTTGAACACAATTTACTAAATGGCCGTTAGGTAGTTTGGTGGTGGAGGTATTTAGCGATGGAGGAAGCTCGGTGGGTATCGATGGTGATAAACCTCGGTAGTCGGATATTGAATCTGAATCACCATCAGCGCTAAAATATGAGCTGAATGTTATTTTGTTTGATTAGCAAAAATTTATAAATGGAAGACTCTGATGAAATTTGTGTGGAATTTTTTAGTACAACTTACCTTGGGCTCTGATCATCTATGAAGCTCATTAACTCATTTTCAGGCGTTAAATAATCCAAATGGGCTTGATTAACGTGCAATAAAAGCTCGGCCGGTGCTGTTCCTCCCAAACCACAAAACGGGCATGATGCATTCCCTTCAACATGACACGCTCGTGTATGATCCCTCATCTCATCATCCGTTAGCCCGAACATTCCGCATATTTCACAACTATATTCCTGTGTAACAAATCCCAAAGCACCAGCTTCTTCATTTCGTTCAGCCATTCTCACGATTTAGTTTTAAATTAAAAACACAAAATAACCACCTAAATAATCATCAAAAACCATTAATATCCTCTATTATCGATTTCTCATTTATATTTTCATTCAAAAATTTTCTGATTTTCTTGTGCAAGTGGAAAACAACTTGTTATTTTGTACATAATACACTATAATAAACAATAATTATATTTCTTTGTTATTTTTTTTTATGTAATCAATTAACAATAGAACGAAAATGGAAAATAATTTAATTAATAACCGAATGAGAGTTGTATTTTTTTCCATTCCTAATTTTCACATAAAAAATCAATAATTTTCAACCAAAAATTTTTTTTTGAGAACTGGTGCAGATGATATTTAAATCGAAAATAATTCTGTTGCCAAAAGTCTCACCTTTATACTAGATCTTTTTAAACTTAAAGTTAATTTAATTTTTATTTCTCATTTTTGAATAATTTAGTAAATTACTACTAAAAGGGATTCAAATTAATATCAGGATTTAACCAAACAGGCAAACACGGCAACAAACGGACACTGCAGGAAAAATTAAATCCTTTCTGAGTTGACTTTTCGAAAAATTGACATTACAGTGTAAAGTTAGCAGAAATGTTTATTTTTATTGAGCAAATATTTTAGCGCGAAGGAAAATTAACCCCCGGTAGTCATCATTTATACTGTATATGCTGCGAGTCGAGTCGAGTTTAATCCGAGTTTAACTCTCACTATATACGGAGTCGAGTTAAACTCGACTCGACCTAATAATTTGTAGAGTCGAGTTAAACTCTACTCTAAAAATGCACTATGTACGCATAGAGTAGAGTTAAAAAAACAACAACAAAATTAAAGAAAAATTCGTGCACCAATATTAAAAAATATTCGTTTTAATTTTTTCAATTAAATTTATTATTTTATTTTAAATATCTTATTTATTAAAATTTTAATTAATTAATTTTAATTCAAAATTTTTGTTTTGGTATTTACTTTTCTATTTTTTCGAAAAAATTACTCCAACATTTCGGTGGTCTATCCCATAATTTTCATGGAGTTTGATTGAAAATTACAATTTTTTAGACATAATATTGCTGGAAAAATGATAATAACATATAGCGATCAACAAAAAGAATAATCAATCTTATGATCATCTGAAATGATATTTTGCTCCATTTTTTTTTAACTCGGTTTCAATCCTATTTGAACTCTGCATATGTTTAACTCTGCAGTATATACACCTAGAGTTGGTTGGAAAATAACTCGACTCCGTATATAGTGAGAGTTAAACTCGGATTAAACTCGACTCGACTCGTAGCATATACAGTATAATTTACCTTGTTTCTATGTAAGATTAAAATCAGATTGATTTATACCCCAAACAGATAAGCGCCGCTCGACGCCTGACTTCGCTTCTCTTCGGCTTTATGGTTTTTGTCAACCACGTAGACGCCACTAATTTGACATTTACTTATACATATATGAAAAATGTTGTTTGGGTTTTTACAACAAAATATTTTCATTAAAAAGTATTTGTTTAATGATTATTACGAACAAATTTTAGTTCAAATTTAGATTTTTTTTTACAATTGTTTTCTCATATGCCCATTTGTATGTAAAATTCAGCTAAAATTAGAAGTTTCCAAGCATTTAGTATAAAAATAACAACAATAAAATATAAATGTCATTCATCGCTTTATAAAATACAAACTTCGCTAGTTTGTCGCCGCTCTATCTATTCGCTCTTATGGTAATTCGTGTATTCTAATTTAGCGCCGCTGTACGCGCCGTCAATCTGTTTGGGGTATTATATTTAACGATACAGGCACAGCAGAAATTGAAACAATTACTACGTTTCCTTCACAGAGTTAACCCGATTTAAGAGTTTCGTTGAGTTAATAACATAGCTGCACTAATCCATATCGTTTCCATGCAATTTTAAATTCTAGTGTAATTTGACATTTCAAAACAATTTAAAATCATTTTTGGTAGTTTTATTTGTTTGGTGAAAAATTTTAAATTTAATAATACTCGCAATGCCATTATTTGAATTTGTATAATTGTTTTTTTCGCTTTTGACAGATAGAATCCCTTCTAACCCTACTACTTTCGTTGAGTTAAGTTGGATTAAGAAACTTAACGAAGATCCTAAACTCGACATTTTTCCATGATGAGATAATCCACATTAATCCCGGTAAACTCCATCATGGAAACGTAATAAATTTCGGTATAAAACATTTGAATAATGACGTTTAAATGCCAAAATCAAAACCTACCGAGACCTAGGTAACCTATCGGATGCCCAGACCAACTTCAATAAAAAGCATTCCGCGACCAGAGTAGTGGTGAAACACGCGTTTGGGCTTCTGAAAAATCAATTTAGAAGATTATCAAAATTCGATAATACTTCTATCGATTTTGTGGTTAATTGTATCATTGCTGCTTGTGTGCTACACAACATTTGTATTGAAAACAACGATATTATCGATGTAGAAGAAGCAATCGAACCAACAAATGATGCAGAGGTAGAGGAAAATTTAATTATTGAAGAGAATTATTACCGAAGGGAAGAGCTGATGGAAGAAATCAATAATTAAGTTGTATTCTAATAAACTCTTCTAATATTTTTATTGATTTAATTTTTTTATTGATTGAATTCATTGTATGTACATATATATAAATATTTTTAAAAATTTAATTTTGTTGGCTTTTGCAATTGCAGCAAATATGATGTTCCTTTCTGGCTGCTTCTTTATTTTTTATGTATGTTTCTAACAATTTTGTCTTTTCTTTTGATTATTTTATTTTTTGTTCAAAATATTTAATTTTTACTTCAGCCAGTTTGTCGCTATTAGATTTTCTCTTGCGTTTTGGAACGAGGCTTGTGGTAGATTAGTCGGCTGTAGATGCTGATGCTTCGTTTTCTTCCGAGTGTGATGTTGCTACCAATTGTGAAGGATTGACCGGTTCTATCATTTCACTCACCACACCGATAGAACGAGAATGAAACGATGAAATTGTTGGGCGGGTGCCAAACATATCATCCATCAGGGCCAAAAACAGGAATATGGACGTACTTCGGCCAGTTCCTCGATCTTTTGTTGATTTATATGATCGCCACAACGACCGCCACTTTATTTCAATGTGCTCTGCCGTTGTAAAATTTTTCTAAAATTTAAAATATTAACTTCCATTTTCATCTGTAATTACAAATTTATACTTATTAGGACGTCCATAGATTCCAGATCTGTTAAAACAGACTCCCAGAATTGCTTTTTCTTTAACAGTGGTCGCATACTCTTGTCTATTTCCGTAGGCAAGAATTAGCGCAATTGTTTTATTTTAAGCAACCTACTTTATTTTTATCATTGAATAAAATTCTAAATATGGCCCTAATATATTTTAGTGTTTCTCTTTTTCGCACAGAATTTTCGATGCTTGACGTTTGCTTATTTCAGCTCTAATTGTCTAACTGTATGATAGATGGATATACATTTACATATGTAAAAATGTACTACACCTAACCAAAAAATACTTGTAAAACGTGAAATTGTCACCTTACGATTAACGACTAGGCTGCAAGTCGTTTCAAAATGCAGCGAAATTGTGTGCACACTAGCTGCTTGTCAAATGAGCCGCCGCACAGTTTAAGCATTGTGGCTGCACTTTTAAATACGACCGGCAGCTGACTGCAATTTGGTGAAACATTTGTTATTTAGCTATTTTTATAATTTCTCGTGATTACGAATAATAGTGTTTTTTACAATATTTTATTTCACCAACATTAATCCTAAGTAGTATTTCCTCGGCCAAACGTGATAAAAAATATCGTGATAATGCACGTCAATTACTTATGACCCTAACTTCATTCCATTAAATTTTATGTCAAACCCGAGGAAACGACCAAAATGAAAAAATAAAAACAAAAGTTAAAATTAAACGTCAAACAATTTAATTTATTCTGATTTTTTTTTAAACATAATTAATTGTAATTTTTGGTATTATGTTAAACTATTAAATATTTCCAGTATATATTATGGAAATTGAAATTATTTCTAATTATTAATTAAGTTTCTTTTGCATAAAAAACAAACAATATCTTTTGGCAGGTAAAACCAAAAAAAATCTAGGATTTTTTGGTGATAAATGAGTACGTTTTATGGCAAAACGTGATCAAAAATATCATGATATTTTTTATCAAATTTGCCTGAGGAAACACGACCAATATATAAAATTGAATTCAAAAATAAATTGACTTTTACAGTTTTTGCATCCACTTTAATGCACTGGGTAAACTGCTCAGCCTAACTTTATTTGCTGCATTTTAATCCGACTGCACATTCCGTGCAGCTTTAGCTGCCAATTTTAATTTTGAACCGACTTGATGCATAAACTGCTCAGCGGCTGAATTCTTGACCGCACCCAAATATTGCAGTCGCGTGATGAACGCATTCAGCCTTGGTTTTACAGATAACTTCATTGCAATTTTGATTTTTTTTAAGTATCGCTTAAAAATAAATTATTTTTGAAAAATTTGAATTTATTTCTATAAAGTTAAACTTTATCAATCAAATGAAACTAATTTACTTAATTTAAAAGTAAAAAAATTTTATTTTTGAACCTAAAAGCCGCGTCCGGTATAAAAAGTACTTTAATTTGTCACTCGCCGGCACCGCTTTGCTGTGTTTACCTTTTCACCCGAATAAATATTGCTCAATATATTTTCCAATTGGAATTTGGAATTTTTAATGAACAGTCGTTATCTTCAGAAAAAGTTATTAATAAATCAAAGCAAAATTTATTACAGGTAGAAAACGCAAAATTTATTAAAAAAATTAACAATATATAAAATTAGATGACACGAATACGAACATCTGATTTATGTCAAAATAAAAAGTATAAATATGTATATTTTTTGATGCTGCCATATATAAATACTACTTGTAATCTTATACAATATACAGATAACTGAATGTACTAATTCGCAAAATTACTACTCTTGAACAAGTTGTTTTTAATCTAATTGTGTATGTACGTAAGTACATATTATGAAGTCAAAAGTGGCCTCCCAAAGATATCTCGTGGTTTTGTTAAATAATTTTAAATAATAAAGTTTTAAGTAGTATAACTGTGTTGCCAATTATTGCATTTATAAAGACATGGCTTTTAAACAAATTTTGTCGTCTGGATTAAGTAAATTCCAAAGTGCGAATATTGTAAATGCCTTAAGAAGTAAGTTTGATGTTTTATTCTTTTATTGTCTACGATTTTATTATCTGTTTGTAAATTTATTTAAGATTACGCTACGACGTCATCAAAGGGTATGTAGTAGTGAGGGGTCAATTACTCCACATTTTCGATACAATCACAAATAATAAAAGCTGATAACCAAAACCAATTAATTTAATCTTTGCTTTTAGTCGTTTTCAATTGGGAAGATGCTTTAAACCTAGAATCACAACTAACTGAAGAAGAGCGTGGGATTCGTGATTCATTTCGAACTTATTGCAGAGATTCGCTTATGCCGCGAATTGTAAACGCGAATCGAAATGAAATTTTCAATCGTGAAATTTTAAATGAACTAGGAAATATCGGTGCACTTGGATGTACCATTAAAGGTTATGGTTGCGCTGGTATTTCAAACGTAGCATATGGTTTATTAGCTAGAGAAATTGAACGCGTCGATTCAGCCTATCGATCAGCCTTAAGTGTACAAAGTTCTTTGTGTATGGGGGCAATATATGATTTTGGTGATCAAAAACAAAAAGATAAATATTTGCCACGTTTGGCCAAAGGTGAATTGGTTGGGTGTTTTGGTTTGACGGAACCAAATCACGGAAGTGATCCAAGTTCAATGGAAACAAAAGCCGCTTATGATTCAAAGACCAAAACGTATTCTCTATCGGGTAGTAAAACGTGGATTACTAACTCGCCAATAGCAGATGTATTTATTATATGGGCTAAAACTGAAGATGGTATTGTGCGCGGTTTTATCGTTGACCGATCTGAGAGTGGTAAGGGGTTAGAAACACCAAAAATCGAGGGGAAATTTTCACTTCGAGCCTCAACCACCGGAATGATATTAATGGACAACTGCAGAATTCCAGAAGAAAATTTATTAGGTACCGTTCAAGGATTAAAAGGGCCATTTAGCTGTTTAAATAATGCGCGATACGGTATCGCATGGGGTGTTCTTGGAGCAGCCGAATCCTGTTTTACCATATCCCGACAATATACACTAGATCGGAAGCAATTTAAAAAACCTCTAGCGGCAAATCAATTAATTCAAAAGAAGCTTGCCGATATGTTAACAGAAATCAATTTAGGTCTTTTCGCTTGTCTTCAAGTGGGGCGACTAAAGGACAAAAATATGCATAGCCCGGATATGATATCTCTAATCAAACGGAATAATTGTGGTAAAGCTATTGAAATTGCGCGGGTTGCAAGAGATTTGTTGGGTGCAAATGGTATTTGTGATGAATATCATATTATTCGTCACGTCATGAATCTGGAAGCAGTAAATACTTACGAGGGGACTCATGACGTGCACGGCCTTATTCTGGGCCGGGCTATAACTGGAATTGCAGCATTTTAAAAACATTTTATAAAACAAAAATTATTTTTCCATACATTTTAGTAGTTACGTGCTACATATTGTATATGTATATAACCATTCAAAAATATTAGCAAATTTAATAAAAATAAGAAATTGTGTTTGTAGCCAACGTGTGCAACATTTCAAAAATCTTTTCACGTTTCATTCATAGAGTACGTTTATGCTCAGCGTCGAGTCATCTTTTAGTTAACTTTGGGTCATCTTTTTTAGCGTTTATACTGCAGAGTCAAATCGTAGTCGAGTCGAAACTAGGTTGAAACCGAGTCAGAAACGTCAAAAAAAATCATTTACTATCGTATGTTTATATGTTTTTCTTGTATTCTCTGAATTTTATAAAACCAAAATAACAAAGTTTTATTGCCACACAAAAATCGGAGACGCGCACACGAATTAAGAAACCAAAATGGTGGCAATTTATTATTATTTTTTGTTGTTTTTATTTTTCGACTCGACTCCGTTTATAGTGAATGTTTTTAGAGTTAACTCGACTCGACCCTAGAAATTTTTTAGGTCGAGTTGAGTTAACTACAAGATGACTCGACTCCATTTCTGCCGTGCTAAACATGTTTTACTGATCTGCAAAAATCGCATTTCGAGAAAATTGATGTTAAAGTTTTTCGAATATTTGGGGAATAACTTGCTTAAAAGCGGATTTAATTTCCTTTCAAAGCCTTCAAATTATGCATTAGATCATAAATAATATGTTTCTCAAGAAAATATCAATAATTTATACATAATTAATTAATAATTTGCAGAATTAGTCTTTTACTTTAAATAGGCTTTATAAATAATCGATTGATACTAAACAAAAATAACTTAAGTGCAATCAAGTCATTTATATCACAAAAGAAAACTAAAATCCTGTGTTAATAAGAAGAATATATACCTTATCTGCCATTTAAGGTATTTACGTTTAGTTTATCGTTACATTTATTTTCAAAATAAACTGTAGAATACAACCTTAAATGCTATCAAAGTCGTGTTTACTACACAGAGAAGTTGAAATCGTTTATTATATGTATATAAACAATATATACTTTATCTAAACTTTAAGACCTTAAACACCCTAGTTTCTCGGATTTTATGAAATACGATTTGCAAATAGGATTTGGTAAAACTTTTGTAACAAAAGACTAGTTTAATTGCTATGTTATATTTATTTATAACAAAATAAAAAACAACAACTATTGAAATCATAAAATTATTTATAAGATCGTTTTTTAAATAGCTTAAAAATCTAGTATATAGTTTAAATTAATTCATAACATTTCTTTTTTATAAAAATAAATTCAAAACATGTCAGTCAACTGAAAAATTACAAAAATTCAATCAAATTGAATTAAAAATTAATATTTTTTATCACAAGAATAAAATTCAAGACTTATAATAATTGACGATCCATTAAAACAATTCAATCTATACCGATTGCCGGAGGATCCGAAATTGGTAAATTCATTAAGTGGTTGATTTGTAGTACAGAATAACATTTTACATGAAGATAAGTTAAAAGTCCTTGTTTATAAGTTATTATTGATTCAATTCACGTATAGAAAATTTCAAATAAGTCAATTTTGCTATTGAAAATGAAAATTCTTAAATTGCCTTAAATGCAATTTCAATTATGAAAATAAGAAAAAGTAACTTAACTTACATATTTGAAAGAAAATGACCTTATTTGTGCCATAGATAAGGCGTTCATGTTTAATATCAAGTAGTTAAGTCGGTGTTACTTCAAATTTGCTACTTTTTTCGATTAGAACAAAATTTATTTTGTTTAATAATGCATTTATTAAAGTAGATTTAATTATATTTATTTATATAAAATATAAAGGATATTAATACCTTTTAATTGGCATCAATAACTCAATTTCGCCAAAAATGTAGATCAGTAAAACTTGTTTAGCACGGCAGATTTATAGTAAAAGATAACCTAGGTTCAAACCAGGTTGAACCCTAAACATAAACGTACTCATAAACATAATATTGTGAAGTAGCTTACGATTGTGGGAACATTTTAAATCTTTAATGTCGAATTCTTTTCATTTTTTCAAATCAATGTAAATTTTGTTATGTGAAAAGTATATGAAACCAAAATTGATGCAGTTTTGTGTTTGTTACTAAAATACAAGTTAAACCGAAAGTGATCCGAGTTTTATCTGAAAGCCATCTGACTGAAAATTTGAGTTGATGGTTAAATGGGACTTTTTATTTGATCTGAGCTGACAGTTCAAATGTCACTTTGTTCTAAAATTACATTAATTATTTAAAATAATTTGGAAACCACTTCGAAAATTTTTAAAAGCCTTTTTAGTAAACGAATCTGTCAATTCAACTTAAAGTTTACATGTTTAACCCAACACACAAAGTGACAACTAACCAAATTTAAGTTGACCGAACTCAGACTACCCACTGAACAAAGCGAATAGTTTACGATACGAAAATAATGTTTGTTGTTCATACAAAATATCGTTTACGATTACGAATCGTTTTTGCGATTCGAAACCGATATGTTTACGAATCCAACGTCCCATGATAATTAGAATTTTTTACGTAACGTAAATGGAAAGATTTTTACGATACGTTTACGACGCTTACTTTTCATATCGTAAACAGATATAATTATGCGATCTATTTACGTATCGTATTTTTCGTGTTGGTTACGATAGTATTTATTTATTATACGTATTATAATACGATTAATTTTTTATTTATTTATCTGACATAATACGTATTTAAATAATTATTAAATTATATATAATACATAAAATTTACTTTTTTTATGACGTATTGGGTTTCATAATACTTTGCTCCTCAATTTAATCGGCAGTAGTATGCTCACATCTTAAAAAATAAACAATTAAAAACTATATATTAACAACTTTATTTAATTATATTAAAATAATTAAACACAACAATTAAAATGATTAAAAATCGAGACAAAAAAACTCTATATATTGACAATTTTGACAACTAATGCCCCAATTCCACCTGTGAAAAACTGACTGAGCTGACTTGAAGTTGGAAGAAGCCAAAAAAAAAAAAATAATCCATCAGAGTGACAAAGACAAAATATTTTGTTATTATTTTTTATAGCAAATTTTATGGATAGATTTTGACAGCAAATAAAAACATAACCAAGAATTATTAAAAAAAATTAAGAGTTAGTGTTAATTTGATTATTTGCACGTTTCCAAATAATCTAAAAAATTAATTATTATTAATACTCATATCAGAATTATTTTATTCAAATATCGTTTGCAAAAAAAAAAAAATAAGTGATGAGAATGACAATTCTCTATGCACTAATCTATGAACATATTTGAATTATGTGAAGTTAGCTAAACTAATTAACTAATTAAGAGATTCTCTTAAAGAAAATTCTTAACAAAATTTTTGCTAAACTATGATACTCTTAAGAGTATTAAGTTAGAATCGCACGGTTAGTTTACTTATTTTAGTTTGACGCCAATTTTCGACTTTTGCCTATTCGGCCAGGTTCGACGTAATATTTAACGACGTGAAGTTAACGAGGAATGAGTTTCACATAAAATATCGTGATATTTTTTTCATTTTGCCCCGTCTGAACAAGTCGATGTTATATTTTTTATCACATTTACACTTTTGAATCGAATTCGATAGAGCTTATATCTCTTGTTTAATGAAAAGAATTGTACTCTATTTCGTTTTTCAGTTATGTTTTTTCTTCCTGCTATCTCAGCTCACCTTGCTAGAATAAAACAACATTCTATTTCTAATTTTATTCATTATATTTTATGACCCAAATTTTTAGGAAAGGAAAAGTGCGCAACAAAAAGAGATCGCAATAGAAAAAGCGTAATCAATAAGCAAAATAGAGTGCAACTTTATTCCCCAAACGAGATACGTAAACACTATCGAATTCGAATCGAAAATGATGCTACAACAGCCCACCCCTGTATTATGAATTGTACTGAAAATGTGGCAGCCATCATGTTATTATTTATTGTGTTCATGTGACCCCAACCGTCACACGCAGCCTCATGTAATCATAATGCATTTTCTTCTTCCATCTTTTTACAATTTTTTCAGTCTCATGTAAGAATTCGCTGTTAAAAGGTGTGTGTTTTGTAAGCAAACATTTTTGTAAGATTTAATATGTCTTTACTCAATATTCAAAATAATTTTATAAATAAAATAGAAAAAATGTTAGTTTATTAATTTAAACAGAAAAATGTGTGTTTTTTTAATTTAGTGAAATAAATCAATTACATATATTTAAGAATAAAATTTAGGTATTATATAAAACAAAAAAGTGTTTTGTGTTGTGATATAAATAATAAAAATATAAATTTGGATTATGACTGAAAGGAAATTTACTCGAGGATTAAATAAGCCGGGAATGGCTGCACAATTACGCGAGACTGTATCCCAAGTGGTACGAGAAAGTTCCGTTCTTGTAAGTTATATTTTTAAGATAAAATTATTCCGGTCCTAATAAAACAAAAGATTTACTCTTAAAAGTCTGGCAAGGTAATTTTTTTTTTCGTTAGCTTTGTACCGTCTGTGTCTAGAGTGTCTAGTGAGTGCAGACAACAGGAGAGCAATTTGCGAAATCTATGTATTTAGTTATTTACGAAAAGTTTTTAAACAAAACTGGAATTATTTAACACACACACATTACAAAGATTCTCAATTTTATTTGTTTATAACGATAAATTTTATTAAGCAAAGTAAGAATCGAAGAAGAAATCACCGAAGAATTTTTTATTTTCTTGATTCTTTTGTACCCAATACACTATAATACACCTAAATCGTGTTAAAGGGGTTTCACTTTCTGTGGCTCTGACACTAAAAACAAAACATCATGAAGCAGGTGTACAGAGTTATTTATATACACAACTGAATTTAGAATACATATAAACAAGTCTGTAATATGGATTAATTGTTAGGAACGGCTTATGTTGTGGTATGCAGTTGCGCATGAATTGTTCCACAACTTGTTTGTTTGGTCATAAAAATTTCGAAATTTTGTCCGTATGCTTAATTTTTTTCCGAGTCGGAATTAACGACTATACGTACACGTACGTAATTTTTATGTGCCTATTAATAGAACTTACCGTCTTATTTTGATTTGACTGAGATAATTGCCAATGTATCTTATAATAATTAACCTTGAATGAGAAGTTGTTTTATATACTTGCCTTGCCGTTTTTTATTTTTATTTATACATAGCTAATATATCAGCAGCGTTTGGAATTGAGATCAGAATTTTTTATTTGTTTAGATGGGGTTGGTCGAAGTGTTTATTTCAATTGTTCTTAATAATTACGCAATTAATATTTACACATATAGTACTTTCACATACTTACGTACTTACTTCTTTTGAAGCAATATAAAATATTGACACAGTTAATTAAACTCGAATATTTCACCACTGGAGTAGACAAATGATACATTACAAATCTAGGTAGTTTAGTTATATTCTTCAAATACCCATGGAAGCTAAAATCAGCAACCACACCGCCCATGTATCTGTGCTTCTGTTCAATTGTATAATTGCCTACATTCTAACAATATCTAATTGACCCTTCTTTACTAAAGTTTGGGTGAAATTGATCCATTGCGATGAAAAAAAAAAAAAACAAAACGTGATGAAAACAATAACGTAAGTTATACTAACGTTACTAACTGAGGATTAATAAAGGATAATAATGCGCTCTAGTCATAACATTTGACAGCGAAAATTTAATTGTAAAAGGCTAACTTGAGAGTAAAGCTCTATAATTGTAAACTTGTGAGTAAAGCTAGCGAAATTGCGTTTAACCCTTTGAACTCGCTTATCACGCTGGATGTGACTACAAAACTCGAATTTGCTACAAAACTTCTATGTCACTTCTGGAAGAATTACAGAAATAACTTACCCAAGAGTATTCAATTTACTATTGTATATAATCTAACCAATTAATTTACCTAAACAGAATCTTCCCAAATAGCCAGATTATCTTACAATGTGGGATTGGTTGGTCGAGATGATACGTTTTGACTTATCTCTTTCGCCAATAAAATAAACTATTTGACATGTACGCCAATGTGCCAAATAATTTCGGATTGCAACTCTACCCTTGCTTGATATCAAGTGTTCGACAGAGCTGTCCTACAGACGGAATATGGAGCTTTACGTGTGTTATTCAAATATTTTTCTAACATCTGTTCGATTGAGCTTTATGAACTTGTGCCTGTAGATATGGACAGTTCGTAGGTATGAACTTGAACTTCGATACCAAATACTAAAGTTCCAAAATTCTAGTTTTTACAATCTTTTATGTTAGTAAAATAAAGTTTAGTAATCTCAGTGGATTGAAAGTTCTCGAGTTTGAAATTTTTGGGGATTTATCCATTTCGGAGTCCCCTCCCTCCGAAAAATTGGGCTTAGAAGTGGTGTCTGTTTTTCGTTCTGAGTTCTCTCAGTCCAGACGGTTTACTAAATTCACGACTCTAGAAGAACTACGGCCAATCATTAAATGGCTACCAATTAATCAATTAACGATCTGGATTTTCTGAGCTGGACTCATGCGAAACAGCATTAAATATGATGCTAGATAACTGTAACTCAGAAATAAATGATAATAAAGTAGTGGTTTCAGCTTTCCTGGTTTAACAACAGCACTTTTACAACAATCGAAACTCAACTGATCTAAACTGATTTAGGAGTTCCCCATTGATCTATATTAGGACCAATGCTTTTCATCCTTTTGACTAATGACATTGTCGAAGTCATAAACAATTCTGAAGTAAATAGGTTTGCATATGATACGCTAATTGCAACTTCCGCACCAACCCTTATATAAATTAAGATTTAGAGAATTTACGGAAATGGAACTTAATATTTCAAAAATATGTACATCAGTAAGGACAAAAATAGAATGTGTTTAAAGTATAAGAGAAGATATCCAAAACATAGAACGTGTGAAAGAATATAAATACCTGGGTGTTGGTTGTTAAGGTTGATTTACATATGCGACGTGTGACGGGAGCTTATAGCCAATTAGAAACGAATATTTTGACATTCGTCACACGGCACACGGCACACGCTACACGCCGAGACATGAACCAATTTTATCTTTTTCGTGACGGTTTACACATACACATAAAAATTTAGTGTAAAAAATGGCGGCAATTTTTTTTAAACAAAATTTCGGGAGATTCATTTTTGATCAAAGCCAATATTAGTAAAACTTTTATTTGTTTTTTTCTTAATTTCTGATGGTTTTACAACATTTCCTTTTAGTGGAGCAAAATACCACAAAAAATAATAAAAAATATTCAATTAGTGTGCGTGGCGCAACCCGTCACAAATGTAAATTCTTGTTAAGCAACCGTCTCGTGTATTGCCACATGTCACACGTCGCATATGTAAATCAAGCTTTATGGATGAAAATTTAAATTTTAACGATCATTTGGACTATAAGGTAAAAGCACCATCTACCGTCACCGTAGTAGCTTAGTTTGAGAAAATCTAGTGTATTTTTATTATTTAGCACCAAAAATTTTTGTTGTTTGTTTTTTTTTAAATTTATTATAGTTTAGTCACGATATCCTAAAGGAAAACATTCAATTCGTTGGGGAATTAAGTAATTATAATAACTTTTTTAATTAATCAATTGTTCCCTATCACCGCCACCCTTATATTGCGTTGTACCTATTACCGGCAAAATTAGCCAAAAAATGCATCAACTACCGCCACATGTAATTAACAGATAATTAAACACATTCAACCATAGTTTATCTAGTGTAGCAGTTTTATTTACTTAATTAAATATTGATTCATTCATAACATAAACAAAAAAAAATATTGCGTTCTTAAAATAAAAAACTTAAAAGTTTAAGGCTTATAAGCTTAAGGCATATCACTTTTGTATTTAAAACTTCATATATCATATGCATAAGCATTTATAAAAATTAAATTAGGAATATTGACTCGTTTATATAAGGCTAATTAACAATTTAGTGTAATTGGTTTCCAGATTTTATTAAAGCTATCTCTGGAACTGCATAAAGCCCTCGATTGATTATTAATGATGGCGGAGAAATTTTGATAACGTCAATTATTGGATAGTTTAATACATCTTCATTTTCAGGCCATTTCCAATTTGATCCTGCCATAGCCATGGTTTTGACCTTTACCTCATCAAGAACTTCTATTTTTCCGACGACAAGCCCAGGAAACAATTCACCTTCATAATGAACTGCCACATAGTCTCCAACATTAAATGTGTCTTTCTTTTTCTTTATTTCTGATATAACACTGACCATTGCTTTTTGTGCTTCTTTTTCATTGAATTTCAGTTCTCTTTTCAATCGTCTTGCAGCCATTTCCCTTTCTTTTAGCTCTTTTTCACATTTTTTAACCTTGCAGATGTGAAATAAATTCTTTTGACGTTGCCACAACCGGGGTAATCTTTTTCTTCATTTTGACGGTTTTGTTTTGTGAGGGCTCTGGCCAATACAAAGCCTTTTTGAATGGTGTTCGATAGTTCGTATCATTCGAATTCGAACATTTATGCAAGGGACTCACAGGTGCTGCTATAATAGTGTTCATGGCTGCCTCTTTTTCTTTGTGTTTGTCCACAATTAAAACAGAACCATCTTCCAGCACGTTTAGATTAACAACGTCACTTTCTTTAAACCAAAAACTTTTATCCATATAATTTTCATCTTCATTAGGCAAATTAAATGTGGGATTTTCATTCCTTATCGTTTTGTACTACAGTTCAAATAGGCTTTTGTGCTGAAGATCACCGTCCCAAATACCTGGTGAGTTGCGGAATTCTGAAATCAAATTGGATGGTATTTTACTTTCTAAAATATTTAAGAATGTTCGGTCTGAAGATTCAATTTTGTTTGCAGGTTCGTTTGTATTGTTGTCTATGGACTTAAGGGTTTCACTAGTAATTTCACGCGCAACCTGCTTTAATAATTTGCCATAATCAATACCATCAGCATTGAATGGAAACAGCCCCGTTGTTCTGAAGGCACATCTTATGGTTTCTGGTTTTGCACTATTTTCTAGGCATGTTGACAACAAAGGAGCAAAATTTTCTTTCATCAGTTTTCCACCATTATTTTTCCACCTGTAGTTATGCACCGCAGCCTTCCATTCAGCTTTGATTGGATGAAACAGTCCGAAAGCAATCAAAATAATTTTATTTTTCTCACAAAACTCAGAGAGCGGTAGCGTAATATGCGATGAGTGGCCGTCAACATATAATATTACAGGTAACGGAATTTTCTTTTCTGTAATCCATGGATGGAAAACATTTGTTATGCATTCATAAAATGTTTGAGCGGTCATCCAGCCGTTATCGGATACACCAATACCCCAATCCTTTGGCATTTTTTTTACAATTCCATTGGGAATTCTTTTATACTTCCTCGATAGCCTGTGTCATGGCATCAATGCTATACTGAAATTTTTTACCCTGCCCCGCCATATTTTATTGTAACTGAAAAAAGAACGACCCAACTACCGATTATTGCACCTATTATCGTCTTCTGAATAAATACTACTGTTTTGAAATTAATTGGCATTTATTGGTAAATAAAAAACAAACAGTACACTTTTTGATTATTTTTCTAAATTAATTAGAAAAAAAAAATTAAAATATCTAGTTTCTTTATTTAAATATTTAATTTTAATATATCTTTACTTGGTACCTGCCACCGCCATAGCAAAACTCCTATTTCCGCCACTATATTTTTGTCAGTGTTTTTACGGGAACAGGAGTTCAAATATTAAGTGGCGGTAATTGGACCAAAGAAAATACAGCTAATTCTTTTACAATTACCATATAAATAACTTCTTAAAAAAGTATAATTTTAACACAAAATCTTAAAATTATAAAACTCTATCACCGCCAGGGGTGGCGGTAGTTGGTTCAAATGGTAAACTTCGTGGTATCAATTACCGCCACACAATATTTGCTATTTTTAATATTAAGTTTTAAATATTTGTATATAAATACTTAAGGGAAATGATTCACGAAACACTATTTATCACTTTTACCACATTCACCATCAATTATTTTCTCTAAAACTATTTAAACTTAAGAAATTAATTTTCCACGTGTTCTTAATAATTATTATAAGACCTATCAAAAATATTCTTTCGGTCGCAACCAACGCTATTGAAATGAAATGTTAGATAGAATTTGTAACGGACTTTTGAAAACATATGGTCGATTGTGCTCGAAATGCTTCGGTATATTATCGTGCAATATATACGATATACAAATTTCAAACGGTTTTCTTATTATTTTGCTATTTTGCGCGCAGTGGCGGTAGTTGGTGGGGTGGCGGTGACAGGTGCTCTTACCTTAGTATACATATTGGAAAAAAAATGAATGATTATGAAGCTTTTTAATAGAATTAACTGCCGTTTAGTAAAAGTTATTCCTATTCGGATAGGAATGAAATTTTGCTCAAAGTAAGAGCCAAGAATAATTTTTTTTTTACTTTCAACAGTTGATACCAAGCTCTAAAAATATAAAATTATTATTTATAATTTTCACAAATATAAAATATTGATAACCAATTATTGAATACTTAATAATTCCAAATCATAATTAACAAAATTTAAAATTCTGATTTATCGAAAAATTGAGAATTGTTATTTAATACCAATTCAAAAAACTAAATAAATTTAATATATTTAGTCTAGTGGTAAACACAACAACTACTTAAGTGAAGAAGATAATTTTTTTATACTTATGTGTATGTGGAATGAAATTATTCATTCCGGAATGAAAATACACAGGGTTGTTATTGTAAAAGTAGGGGATACAGCCCGTCCTAGGACGGATACAATTTTGTGATTAACTTTACTTTTTTGTGAATAACTTTAGTTATGTAATATTTTGCTAAAGATTTTACACCCAATGGTGATGTCCAGCGGCCGCTGCCACAATTATCATTTGAACATTTCATGTGAAAGTAGTTCGAGATTAAAGGCTTTTAAGGATGAATTGGTATTTGTTAACTTGCTGTTAACTTGGTTTTGGGCGTTTTGAAAGAATTTCAATATTTTTTTTTGATTACTGCTAAGTTATTTTTACAGTGCAAAAAAAAAAAAATGGAAAAAAAAAATTTAAAAAAAAAAAAAAAATCATAGTAACCTTTGAGCGTTACACACAAACGTTTCTCTTTAATTATAGTAGTAAAATTCCCAAAGTAATGTGGAGTTCTATGGTAGAAAAAAAATTGCTATAAATCAAGAAAAAATGATTTACAGCAATTTTGTGCGTACTATGGGAAAATATTATTGATGTTTTTTTTGATGTAAATCAATTTGTAGAAATTGAGATATTTTGATAAATTTACCCCCACCTTTCTTCCAGCAAAATTATAAATGTCAATTAAGATAATAATAACAACAGCAAACGAGACCAGATTTGTAATTTGCTATTCATCAATAAAAATTACAAAATTGTTTATATTTTTTACGATTATGTAGCCACAAAATTTTATAGTTTCCATTTTAAGTATTTTTTTTTAATAATACAAACAAAATTTCTCCTGACAGCTAATTTCACATTTAAAAAACCTGTTGTTTTGTTTCCATCACAAAATAAATTTGCTTGTACGTTCTATGGGACCCGTTTAAAATTGCTATATTTAAAAAATTCCATAGAACTCGACATTAATAATTCCAAATCATAATTAACAAAATTTAAAATTCTGATTTATCGAAAAATTGAGAATTGTTATTTTAATACCAACTCATAAAACTAAATAAATTTAATATACATGTGGGGTAAGTAATGCCACTGTCGCATTTAACCCGTACTAAATTACGCCGCCACTGCGAAAAACAGAGATGCCATATAAAAAGGAGAAGAAAATGGAGTCGAAAGAAAAACGTTGAAGTGAGAAGAATTAAAAATAAAGAGATTATTTTCGGTATAAACGTGTTTTTATTGTGATCAGTTTGAATATAACAAAACCAAGTATAGCGATCCTACAATTTGGGGGCTCAACCTAAACGATTTAAAAAATTAAAAATTAATAATTTTTATTGGTTAAATTCATTTTTTTTAGTAAGTGTGGTTATTTGCTCTGAAGGGTTGACCTGGGCCTAGATTCTGATCAAGTGACAAATGACATATGACAATTTTTTGTGACTTTGTACTAAAATTTTAACTGCTATAAAATGACAATATAGTTGTGAGTTCTAAAATGCGATTCTGATGAAGTGACTTTTTCAAAATGTCACAAGAAAAAAAATGACTAATTAAACAAAATTTGTCATTGATTTGGTTTTCCGTGACAAAAGACAGCTGCATTTTTAAATAAAATATGTGTGAGTATATTTTGTTAATTTTTAATAATTCTTGTTATAAATTTTAATTGTTTATATTTTAATTAAAATAAAACAATATTTTATCTATTTTTATATATACATATATAAAAATAGATAAAATATTGTTTTATTTTAATTAAAATATAAACAATTAAAATTTATAACAAGAATTATTAAAAATTAACAAAATATACTCAAACATATTTTATTTAAAAATGCAGCTGACTTTTGTCACGGAAAACCAAATTAATGACAATTTTGTACATGTACATATATGTATGTACATATATACAAAATAAACCTTAAAATATAACTGCGGTAAACTAGAAATGCAACTGCTGTAAACTGCTGTTAATGTCTTAACTCATTTCATCAGAATCGAAAATTTTCCGTGACAATATTTTGTACTAATAACAAAATGTCACGAAAAATTGTCATTTCATCAGAATCTACTCCCTGGCGGTATAATCACATGTTAACAGTGAGACGGGTTTAGAAATAAACATTTATTCAATGAATAGTCCAATTGTGGAAAAGTGAAGTGCATATTTGTGAAGTTCGAAAAGATAAGTTTTGGAAAGTAAAGCCAAGTATTTTTATAAAGAAAAGTGAGATTAAGTTCTGTACAGCCACGCTTACTTAAGCTATTGAAAAGAAAAGGAAAATAACGCAACATTTTTGATAAGGTAAAGTGAAATCAGAATACGAATTTATTTTGTATGGATGATTCCTTAAAAGTACTAACGGCTAAATAAATACAAACGATTTTGAAGAAGCATAATTTACCATTTGATTTTAAAAGAAAATCAGAGTTAGTGGTTCTGGAAGTACTGAGGTTACAAACAGTAATGGACAAGAAGGTCGTAGTGTATAATACCCTACCACTTCGCGAAGTTGAAGAACCGATGGTGACATTTGATGGGGAATCAGGCCAAGATGTTGATAAGTGGATAGCGGTTTTTGAAGCTAGTGCGACGGCATTTAAATGGAGTGACATACAAAAATATGTTTATTTGCGTAAACTTTTGCGAGGTGCGGCAAAGCTTGCGGTAGAAGCATCCCCATAGATAAATAACTGGGAAACACTGAAAGAATTATTACAAGATGAATTCGCAGCTCAACTATCTAGTATGAACATACACAGAAAATTATCATCTGGAAAAAAGCAAAGCCAAGAAACGTACTTGGAATATATTTTTACCATGAAAAAAGTAGCGAACAATTTAATAGATGAAAAGTCCCTTGTGTCATATATTATTGCAGGAATACCAGATTCAAGCTCAAATAAAATGGTGTTATACGATGCAAAATACATACGTGAGTTTAGAGGAAAGTTAGATGTGTATAAAGAATTGATTGAGGCCAAAAGACTGGAAAATAAACTCGATTTCCAAAGAACAAAAAATTTCAATTTTGTAAAACCCAAAGTCAATATCGGGGGAACTCGTTGCCTTAATTGCGGAGCTATTGGCCATATTACAAAAAGCTGTCATAATAAAAGTAAAGGAACCAGGTGCTTCAAGTGTAATAACTTTGGGCACATTGCCAAGAATTGTTTAGACTTAGTTCCCACTACTTCTAAAGACGTAGGTCATGTGGCAGTAACTAGTATGCAGGTCAGTGTTGAAATGTTTGGCATTTCTATCATAGGGCTAATTGATACTGGTAGCGATGTAAACCTAATCAGAAAATCAATCTTAGGTAAATTAAATAATTTTCGTAAATTGGATATATCCAATATAACATTAACCGGATTGGGTAAGAAAATTACACACACTGGGCTGTTTAAGTTTACCGATAAAAATCGACCGCGAGTCATTCGATCTGTATTGCTATGTTGTAGATGATTTTGTTATGAACCACGATTTAATTATTGGTAAGGATTTACTAAACACAGTTGAAGTAAACATAATCAATGGAGAAGTCACATTACGGAAAGTTAAAAAAAAGTCATGACATTCTAGAGAACGATATTAATGTCGTTGAGGCGTCAGTTTTTACCATTGAAAATGAAATGGAATGCATAGCAGATATTCAAAATCCTAGCATTAAACAAAGAATTACAACTTTAATAAATAATTATACACCGAAAAAACAGCAAAGTCGTGCGTACAACTTGAAATTACGCTCAAAGACGAAGCACCAGTATATCAAAATCCGAGAAGGTTGCCTCAAGTAGAAAAAGATGAGTGGCTGGAAGAAGGTATAATTAGACATTCAAATTCCGAGTATGCAGCCCTATTGTTTTAGTACAAAAGAAGGATGGTTCGAAAAGGATATGCATCGATTACCGGAAGATTAATTCAAAAATAATTAAAGATAGATATCCATTGCCGTTAATAGAGGATATAATTGAAAATCTATACGACGCCAAGATATTTTCTACATTAGACTTAAAAAACGGATTTTTTCATGTAGATGTTAAGAATAGTAGCCAAAAATATAGAACATTTGTTACGCCGGACGGGCATTATGAATTTTTAAAAGTACCTTTTGGGCTCTGTAATGCTCCGTCAGTTTTCCAAAGGTACATAAACACAATATTTCAACCATTGATAAGGGATAAGATTATGCTTTTATATATGGATGATATCATGGTTGTGGCTAACAGTGAAGCTGAAAATTTAAAAAAATTAGAAATAATATTTAAGAATGCAGAAGACAATGGCCTAGAAATACATTTTGGAAAATCAAAATTTGTTCGATCTTCGATTGATTTCTTGGGCCATATCATTTCAAATGGGTCAATCAAGCCGTCAGTTGAAAAAACCAAAAGCATTAGAAATTTTCCAGAGCCAAAAACGTGCAAACAAGTTCAAAGTTTTCTCGGTTTAGCTGGATATTTCAGAAAGTTTATAGGAAACTTTTCTGCTATCGCGAAGCCTTTAAGTGATTTAACACGAAAGCATACTAAATTTGAATTTCGTACCTGTCAAAAGCAGGCGTTTGAAACATTGAAGTTAAGGTTATGTGATGAACCAATTTTAAAGATGTACAACCCAAAACTGGAAACTGAATTGCATTCGGATGCAAGCAAAGAAGGATATGGAGGTGTACATCTACAAAAACACCCAGACGATCGGAAATTTCATCCGGTGTACTATGTAAGTTTCAAAACCACAGAAGCAGAGGCGAAACGGTGCAGTTACGAATTAGAAGTTCTGGCAATTATAAAATGTTTGGAGAAACTACGGGTTTATTTGTTAGGACTGAAATTTAAAATGTATACAGATTGTAACGCTTTTCAGTTAACGATGAAAAAGAAAGATTTATGTGCCAAAATAGCCAGGTGGGCAATGTACTTAAAAGATTACGACTGTGAAGTTCTACATAGGTCTGGGAGTGCAATGCGTCACGTCGACGCACTGAGTAGGAATCCGAGCATCTTTATAATTGAGGAAGGGATTTTACAAAAAATCAGAAATGCCCAAAGCCAAGACAAGGAATGCCAGTTAATTGCAGAAATCCTGAAAGAACGGGAATATAATGGATATTTATTGAGAAACGGGATCGTGTTTAAATTTGTCAACGGAAGTCATGTAGCCACAGTGCCTAGAATTATGCAACATGAAATACTAAAAAACATTCATGAAAACGGGCATATCAGTAGACGGAAAGTGGAAGCTGTAGCGAAGCAGGACTATGACATACCAAAGTTGAGTAAGAGAATCAATGAAACAATTTCTAATTGTGTACATTGCATATTAGCAACAAAAAAATACGGAAAACAGGAAGGTTACCTTAGTCCCATCGAGAAATTTGATGTTCCACTTCACACATACCATGTGGATCATCTAGGGCCATTACCATCCACCGCAAAGAATTACAAATATTTGTTTGTCGTTGTTGATGGATTTGCAAAGTTCACGTGGATATATCCAGTTAAAACGACGTCAACAGAAGAAGTGTTAAAAAAACTTGATCAGCAACAAGCCATATTTGGAAATCCAAAAAGAATTAATTCGGATAGGGGAACGGCTTTTACCTCGCATAATTTTGAGGAGTATTGCACTCAACAAAAGATACAGCATGTAAAAATCACAACAGGTGTTCCCAGGGGAAATGGACAGGTCGAGCGTATTAATGGAATAATTATACCAATCTTGACCAAATTGTCTTTGGTGGAACCTTTAAAATGGTATAAGCAAATCACAACTCTACAGAAGCAGATAAATTCCACGGTTAGCCGAAGTATCAACAACATACCTTTTAAGCTTATGTTTGGAGTTGATATGTTTAGGTCAGAAAATTATGATTTGACCAAAATAATCGAGGAAGAGCTGATTAGTTATTTTTACAATGCAAAAAAAAAAAAATTGGGAAAAAAAAATTTCCAAAAAAAAAATCATAGTAAACTTTGAGCGTTACACACAAACATTTCTGTTTAATTATAGTAGTAATAGTAATTCCCAAAGTAAGACTACAAACGTTTGATACAAAAATTATATTCTGCGAATCAATTGTCATCCTCGTCTATAATGTCAATTGTTCTTCAGTATTTTTTATAATGAACCAATCAAACTGGAAGGAGTGAAAGTCCATAAACCGGAGAGTTAACTTTATAATTCTGAAATTGTTTGGAGTTCTTCTAAATTACTTAGATTCAATGCTTTGTACTAATAGAGAAGTTCACAACTAACGTGTGCAACTCGATTTAATTTTTTATTTCAGAAAAGGAAGGGTGAAATTGAAGTGAATAGAAAAGTACCTAAATGCTTTTACTTGAATTTTTCAGAAAACATTTGAAGGTCATGGTGCCGCTTTTCTTTCAAGTAAAAAATTCGATTTAATTCATCTACTAACAACTAACACATGGGGCATTATTAAGTGTACTACTTTGGTAAATTTACAAAAAAAATAAAATATCAATTATCTAAAATAATTTAGCTAAATTCTTGTTTTTGGATTTACGTTAATCTAATCCGATGTGTAGTTACAATACCTACCACTAGAAATTTCATATGAAACACAAAAAACAAAAATTAGATCCAAAAATATATCTTTTCGTGGTGTTTAGGGAATCTTGAATCCAAACCTAAATCGAATCCATTTTTGCCAGAGTAGTTATTCACTTATTGTAAACTAAGTTGTTGATTTTAAAATTTTAATAACAGATAAATCCTGATGATCTTTACATAAATTAAATAAATTTTAATTTTGTTTTTTAAATACACGTTCTTTTTTAAGCAGACCTCTTACGAAATCGCTATAATATTTTCTTTGTTGATGAAACATCGCGTAGAGAGTTCAGTTGAGTATTGACCATTAATTATATTTTTATTAATTAAAAATATGTTCATTCATCAGCACAAACCAAAAAATTAATATAATCAAATTCCACGCACGTTCCAACAACGTCCTTGTTCCATGTTAATCTACCGGTACTAATATACTAATAAAAAAAAAATTAAGATTGCTGCTTAATTTCGTAGTTAAATGTAAATCATTTACATAGAATGGTCGTTAGATTTCAATCTTTCGTAATAAGGTCATAAACACATTGCCACTTTAATTTGCAAGCGATTTTATGTAATTCAGTTAGTAGTTTATTGTTAGTATCTCACTTATAAAACTAGTTAACAGTAAAAGAAAACATAAATAAACATACTTATATAAGTAAAACGAATACCTCCATAGAGTGTCAATTCATTCATACATTACAAATAAGTAAATAGTTTTGTTTGCCGAAATATATGACGTAATCATGCCATGGTGAATTAAAAAAATAAATATTTTTTTATTTTGTTGTTGAATTTAATAATAATTGGGTATAGGTAAAAAATTAATTTGGCTTAGACATTCATTTTCATTTTTCAAGCTTTATGAAGCTAATAAAGCACATAATAGGGTGGAGGTGGCGGAATCCTTAAGTACTTACTTATCTTATACATAACTGAAAAAGCTAAAAAACCTCATCAAAATTATTTCCGGTGGTTTTACACTTTTTCTTTTTGAGGGGGGTATGAGTAAACCAAAGAATTTTAGACATAAATATATATTTTATATTTTTATCATGGAAATAAGAATTTCCGATCCAGAGTGTATATAAATATGGATTATCGCATAACTATAAATATAAATAATAGTAAATTTAAATATTTCGTTAGATGGTCTGGTTTTGGTATTTTGGTTAGATTTAAAAAAATAAATGTTTTTTATCTTCTCTATAATATATATTTCTTATTTTGGTCTATGATTAATTTTTTTATTTTGTGATTCATTAATTTTAATTCTAATCTCATCCAGTGTACCCATGCTTGCTATAATAACAATAGTAGTTTTAGTTCAAGGTTATTTTATTTATTTCTGAAAGGTTGATTGGTTCATATTTTGGCTTTTTAAATAAATAATTCCGTCTTTATCTTAAACTACTTAAATTTTTATCTCAGTAAGTATAAATGTATGTATGTATAAAAAAAAAAATATTTTGTGGGAGACGTATAGTTTCGGACGCCCTAATATGATCTCTATTTGTATAGTGACGTAATCTTTGAGTGTACAAACAAAAGCATTAATAACTTTCAAGTGTATTTCAAAATCAAAACTACATTATGTAATTCAATTGATTTTGCTGGTTTTTATTACCATAGTATACATATTGCTTCAGCTTTTAATACAGTGATACCTAACCTTTTAAATGACATACTTTGTGTTTCCGGTTGACTTGCTAAGTTTCTTGGTTTCTTTATCAATTAAATGACCATCACAATGGGCATAAGCTTAACTTTATAAAATCATATTAAGTTATAATTCGCTATAATTCTAACTTGATTTCTCGATTCACAAAATATAAATTAAATCTTTAGTAACGAAACCTGTGATACATATTTTTAGTACAAATTTTGGACATTTATTTAAAGACTGGGAGCCGAAGAAAATCTAACGAAGAGGTGCTAAATTAAAAAAATAATACACGTCGACTTCATCCTATATCCTTTAAGATTAGACAACAATTCATGGCTAGAATTTATAATCAACTATATCCTTTAAGATTAGACAATAATTTCGTTTAAAAAAAAATAGCTTGAATTTTGCTTTATTAGTTAAATTCAAGGTAAGCAAAAACGTTAGAAAAAAAATCAGTGGAATACCTGGTCGACTACTGCTTGAAAATGGCGATCAAATATTAGGTTGGGGCAAAGTATTGAGAGACGTCAATCGTGCCAAAAGTTATATTACTGTGAAAATGAGTTAAATTTTTGCCAAAAATTCGCTATGTTTTGCAATTTTATTACGAAAAAAGGCAAAAACGCTGGGCAGCGTCGTGCAATACGAGAAAAAATTTGCGGCCTTTACGGTCAAGATGCTTTATTGAATGCAACAGCATGTAGATGGTTTGTTCGCTTCCGTTCTGGTAACTTCGATGTCAAAGATGCACCTCGCTTTGGTCGACCAATCATTGAAAAAGTAAATGATATCTTACAAAAAATCGAAGGAAACCTACACGTAAGCAGCCATGACATTGTTAAGGAATTAAATACCGATCATAAAACATTTTTAAACCATTTGCGTAAGGCTGGATATACAAAGAAGCTCTATGTTTTGGTTCCGCATGAATTGCCAATGAAAAATTTGACTAACCGAATTTCCATCAGCGAATCGCAAAGAACTCGACCCATTTCGGAGAGAATTTCATTCGAAAAAGGGCATAGTCAAAGAATTCTGAACCGCCACAAACGACTGCCAAGATTGGCGCCCCATAAGGTTTTGCTGGGTTTATGGTGGAATTGGAAGGGAATCGTACAATATGAGGTTCTAGAAGCTGGTCAAACGATTGCTTCTAATCTATACTGTCAGTAATTAACCAGATTGCAGCAAACAATTTTAAAAAAACGGCCAGAATTAATCAATAGAAAAGGGTGCCTTCCATCATGACAACGCCAGACCACACGCATCTTTGATGAATCGGTAAGAATTGAGAGAGCTTAGCTGGGAAGTTTTGATGCATCCACCGTATAGCCCGGACCTTGATGGTCTAAGGTTGGCTTCAAAAAAGCCGATAAACCACAGAAGTTCTACTTCGATGGAATTATGAAACTTCCCGAAAAATGGCAAAAGGTAAACAATAGTTCCCAATATGTACTTAAATAAAATTCATTTTGAATAAAAGAAAAACTTAATCAAAAAATGACAAAAAGTATTGACGAATTTAGGGGAGGGGGGGGGCGTGGTGAAATGCCCATTGCTTCAAAATTTTCAACAGAAAAAATGCTACTAAGGCAGCGGGTGAATTCCCGGGTTAAATTCACTGAATAAAGTGAATGCATCGGCTATTTGACTATTTGTCATCAAACATTTTTAATAATCATGGAATTGATAAAATTTCAACAATTTTTGGTGAAAAATTTGTCAATCAATAATATTTGTCGAAACAAATTTTTTTTTTTTTTTTTTTTTTAAATGTTGCCAATGGCTTTATTCTTGAATCTTTCTACATAAGAAACTCACAAGAAGTAATCAAATCTTAAGTTAAAAATTATTACATATTTTAAGTCTTAACCAATGTTAATACTTATTGTTAGTGCTCACAATTTAACTAATTTAGATTATACTTATAAGTATAAGATAATCATTTAGTAAATTCACAGGTTCATCAGTCCGAGTGGATCTGTTCTTCTCAGTCGCTTAAATCGCGACTGTTTTAGTATCTCCCTGGCTAATTCGTTGGGATGTGCTTCTAGTTTTGAATAATATTTCGAACTGAATTCTTTAATAGTTTCTTTAACGGTTTTAATCCCAAGATCGTAATGTATATTACTATTTCGAATGTACCAAGGAGCATTGGTAATACTGCGAAGTATTTTCGCTTGGGCTCGTTGCAGGAGTTCTCTGTTTGAAGTGCTGGTGGATCCCCATAACTGAATACCGTATGTCCATATGGGTTTGATTATCGCTTTGTAAAGTAAAACTTTATTAGCTAATGACAACTGAGATTTTCTTCCCATCAGCCAATACATTTTAGAAAATGTAATTTTTATTTGGTTGCGCTTTGTTTCAATATGATTTTTCCACGTTAATCTTCTATCCAGGTGCAAACCTAAGTATTTTACCTTCGTTTGTTGAGGAATATTTTTATCGTTTAATTTCACTGGTGGGCAGGTGCGTTTGTTCAGCGTGAATGTGACATGAGTTGATTTGTTTTCGTTCACTTTGATTCGCCATGCTTTCAACCAGTCCGCGACTTTGTTTAAATGATTCTGCAATTCCTTTGAGGCAATTTCAGGATTAGTGTGGGACACCAGGATGGCCGTGTCATCGGCAAATGTTGATATTATTATTTTGTTAGTTACAGGTATATCAGCTGTGTACAACAAGTATAATATTGGTCCTAGAACGCTCCCTTGCGGGACACCTGCATTAATATCATTTAAGCAAGTAGTTGCGCTGTTTTGTTTTACCATGTATTGCCTTTGAAGAAGATAGTTTCCCAAAACTGAGTGAAATTTCTTCGGTAGAAGCTCTTTAATTTTGTAAATTAGTCCATCATGCCAAACTTTATCAAAAGCTTGTGCGATATCCAAAAAGGCAGCAGAACAATATTTCTTTTCCTCGAAGGTGATTTTGATTGCATTTACAGTTCTGTGTACTTGCTCTATAGTACCATGTTGGTTTCGGAACCCAAATTGATGGTCTGGAATAACGTGTCGTTCTTCTAATATTGGTTTCAATTTCGTTAATAACATTTTTTCAAATAGCTTTGAGATTGTTGGCAGCATGCTTATTGGACGATATGATGAGATTTGTGTTTCATTTTTCCCTGGCTTATGTATCATTGTGATCAAGGATATCTTCCATTTTTGAGGAATATAGCTGGTTCGCATGATCGCGTTGAATACAAATGTTATTAGTTTTATGCATTTATCCGGCAATTCCCTTATCATTTTTCCAGTAATGAGATCATGCCCAGGTGCCTTTTTCGGGCTTATGCAAGTTTTAATTGTATTCTTAACTTTTTTCCAGTTATACTTTATAGGTTTGTAGGATAAACCATCATCCGTTGGCTGGGGTAGCACGAAATAATTATCTTCTTCGTGTGGGACGAATACTGTTGCTAGATGAGCAGCAAAAGCATTGGCTTTTTCTTCATCACTTCTCGCCCAATTTCCTGTTGGTAGTCTAATCGGTGGATTCGAATTTGTTGGCCTTTTTAAATTTTTTGTTGCCTTCCACAAAGAATAATCTGTCCTCTCGGTTGCCGAGAGATCACTTAAATAGTTCTTTAAGCGCTGGTTTTCTTCTTCCCTCAAAGCAAATCTTAGGCCCTTAATAGCTCGATTTAATTTCCATTTCAATAACGGTGATTTTGTTTGCTGCCATTGTCGGCGAATTTTTCGCTTTTCCTGGATTAGTTCCTGTATATTATGTGACAGTTTATTAACTTTTTCCGAACTATTTATGCCGGGTGTAGCCCTTTCAGCGGATAATGTCATGACATCTTTTAGATTTTCTGCCGCCGCATCAATATCAGCTGGTGTGATCAGAGGAATATTAAGTAGACACTTTTGTTCGACTAGCCTCCTATATTGATCCCAATTAGTTTTCTTGTTTGTAAGACGATTCGGTATTTCGTTCCTTAGGACATCGGTACTCAATGTTACTATTACCGGTGAGTGATCAGAAGACAGATCATAGCAATCGGTGGCCTTAGCGTATGTACGTGGAATGCCCTTAGTTACACAAAAGTCAATTAGATCAGGAATTTTCTTTTTATCCGTGGGCCAGTAAGTTGGGTTACCGGCAGATAAATAATCCAGCGACTGTTCCTCTATAGCATCATAAAGTTGTTTGCCTTTCGGCGATGTTAATCTGGAACCCCAATGAGTATGTTTAGCGTTGTAATCACCGCCCGCAAGAAATTTATTACCCAGCTGGCTGAAATAATCCAAGAACTGGAGTTTTTTTATAGCATGTTTTGGAGGGCAGTACACTGCCGATATGACGCAGTTTCCAGACCACTCCTGCAGACAGATGCTCGTTGATTGTATATGTTCTTTCTCATATTTCGGAAGTTCGTAGTGTTTTAATCTTCGCTTTATCAATACAGCAGTGCCTCCATGTGCTTTACCATCTGGGTGCTTAGTGTCGTAAATAGAGTACCCATTAATTTTGAAATAGCTATTTTTGGTGAAGCGTGTTTCTGATATTAACATTATGTCAATATTGTGCTTAGTGAGAAATGCATGTACCTCCGCTTTATGTTGTGCTAGGCCGTTTGCATTCCATATGGCTATTTTGATGATGGTCATTTCTGGCTTTTTACGACTATCTGCATCAGCATGCTCATATTCTGCATCATTAGATCCATGGTTCTCTCCATCATCGCCATCGAAACAAAATTATGCACATTTTTTTGTCAAGAATGCATGGCTAGAATTTATAACCAACTAAAAACTATTTTCGACAAATGTTCAACAATTTTTATGACAAAGGACCTTACTCTAAACAGTTTTTTTTAACGATTCGCTTGAAATTTTGACAGCTCGTCAGTTTGATATTCCGCGTCACGACACAATCATGTTTTCGCTTGAGGAGCGTTTCGAAATATTTTCAAAGTCAGTGTTGTGTAGGCGAAACCGTGCGAATTTTGATGGGTCGTGAAAGAGCGCCAAGCGGAACCGCTGAGTTCGTGAGAAAAGCTTGCTATTGGATAACAGAAGTGGTTTCCGAGCATGCACAGTGTACACTCCCGAGAATATTGCGGCTGTGACTCGTAGTGTAGGACAGAATCCATCGACCTCAACTCGACGCCGATCGCAGCAACTGGGCATTAGTCGCACCAGCCTGAGGAGAATACTGCACAAAGACCTCGGATTATTCTATTACAAGGTCCAGATGACTCAGTAGTTGAAAGCAAATGACCATCCGCTTCGATATCAGTTCTCTGCGTGGGCAACCGAATAATCAGCCGTTTTGGTGATGTCAATTGGCCTGCGCGGAGACTCCAACCTACACAATAAAATAAAAGTTTCCACAAAATATTGATGTATACTCATTTTATAGGTTTTTAAAAACAAACTTTTAAATGGTCCTCCCTTCATAATGATTTTTATTTTATTTTTAACAGTCACTTAAAAGGCATACATATTTCGTTTAAAAACGACTGAGAAACGTGCTGAGAAAACGACATTTTACTTTATCGTACAATAAAATAAATGTGCCTTTTAAATTACTGTTAAAAATAAGATAAAAATCATTAAAGCTACTTTCCCCGTGGATAAATGTTTGCTCCCCTAGGAAAAAATGTTTGAAATTTAAAGATCTTTTTAATGACATACAGTATTTAATCTGACTCGGCTTAAGCTAATTATAGAGTTGAGTTATCTGAAATCGAAAAACGTGAGCTGTATACGGGGTTGAATTGAAAAACAACAACAACAGAAATAGTAAGAGATGAGGGCGCGTGTGATTGGTAAGATTCTCGTAAATATTAATCCCAACAGAGCCGCTGGTCCTGATGGCATTGAAATCCATCAAAGTCGGTTTAAGAAATAGCCTGCATGTTACCTTCCGAAGTTTCGACCGGCACTCATAAAATGAACGTGCATTTATTTCGTGACGATTTCTCATTCTTAATTTCGTTTCAATTTTAATTTATTTGAAGCTAAATTTTCCGAAAATTGGAATTACTCAGCAGTAAATCTTCGAAAAAAGATCAACTGGACGACAATGGGGTAATTATTTATGTATCGAGTTCCACAAAACTTAGCAGTCTTTTTTTTTTTGTAGGTGTTTTTTGTGTTATTTTTGATATGTCAAAATGACATTTCAAATACGTCCATTTTTCCACGATGGCAATCATTAAAAATTAAAATATGGAATATAGCTACCCTGGTGGTAAATTACTGTAACTAGAAGTGGATTAGAATTAATCCTTTAACTACAAAAGGTTGGAATAAAATTATTCGTAACGTAAATAAAATGTACCTAACGTAAGCTTTTACCATAGGTTGTTTCTTGTTTGGTATATTTTTTTTGTTGATATAATAGTGAAAATAAGTGAAACTGCCTTTTGGAATTTATCATTTAGTTTTATAATTTTTATGTCAGTCGCAAGTACAAAAAACAAATTGTGGAACATTGAGGTAATTACAAATTTAATTATCCAAAAATTGTAATACAGGGCTTATTTTAAAGATCGATGAAATGAAAGAGATTAATTATAGTTTCAGAAATTTAAAGTTTTTTAAAATTGTTTTTGCACTATGATTCCTCTATGACATTAATTAAACCTTAAATCATAATTTCAATATTTGGAGGAAGATGATGATTTAATACCAAACTTTCTACCCGGTATTACTTAAGTGTCAAATGCCTCGGAATTTGTAAGAAAGAATTAAGAAAGGCACCTCCCGCCTTAGGAAGATTCTTTCCAAAAGTACAGCTAGTCCCAGTTTTTTGATAAAACCGGACGGATCTTGGACAGCTTCTAGTGGAGAATCTCTGGAGCTTCTCTTCGAGACACACTTCCCAGGGAGCTTTGAAGACCTGTTGGTGCGTAGCAATCATCAGAAATCACTAATCACAGAGGATATCGTAACCAGGAAAGGGATCCTATGGGCACTGAGGGGCTTTAAACCATTTAAATCGGCTGGTCCGGATCAAATTATACCAGCGGAACTTCAAAACAACTCAGTAATTATTCTTCCCCACCTGGAAGCTATATTCAAAGGGTGTTTGAAGCTGGGCTATATTCCTAGGTACTGGACGGAGGTCAATGTGGTGTTCATACCGAAAGCGGGGAAAAGCTCACATGTCTGTCCTAAGGACCCAAGACCAATAACTCTATCATCCTTTCTTTTGAAAACCTTGGAAAGGCTGCTGGATGTATACATCAGGGATAAAATAGGTGCCAGGAAGTGGGCATCGTCTCAGCATGCGTACACAAAGGGTAGATCTGTGGACACTGCCCTGCACGCCTTGGTGTACGATTGAGAAATCGATTAACTCGAAGGAATTCTGTTTAGTGGCCTTCCTGGATGTAGAAGGCGCCTTTAATCACCCCGCGGGGGGTGGGGGGGGTTCTGTCCCCTCTTCTCTGGAACATAGTGGTAAACGGGTTACTACTTGAATTGGAGAGAGAGGGTATTGAAGTTGTCGCTTACGCAGATGACGTAGCTTTAGCTGTTACCGGGAAATTCCTGGGCACGATTGTAGACGTAATGCAGAATGCGCTTACCATCGTTACGAAATGGGCTGGCAAATGTGGACTTGGTATAAACCCGTCCAAGGCTGGTACTCTTCACTAAGAAATACAAAATCCCGGTAGTTGTCCCTCCTACCTTAAATGGCACGAGACCTGCTTTTACTGATAGAGCTAGATATCTGGGGATTATCTTGGACAGTAAGCTTAGTTGGAAGCCCAACATGTTGGAGAGAATAAACAAAGCTGCTATTGCTTTGTACTCCTGTAGGAACACCATTGGTCATAGATGGGGTCTGAAGCCGGAGCTGGTACACTGGCTCTACACCGCCGTAGTGAGACCTGTACTCATGTACGGAGTGAGTGTTTGGTGGCCAGCTCTGGACAAGATAACTTTTAAAAGTAGGATTGAGAGGGTGCAAAGAACGGCCTGTATGCTTGTTAGCGGGTCATTGAGGTCGACACCGACAAGTGCCTTAGAGGTTATGTTGCACCTTCTTCCGGTCGACATTTTTGGCAAACAGATGGAGGTAAATACGGCTGTACGACTTGCAGCCGTCTCTCAGTGGAGGTGTCTTAGTATAGGACACTCTACTATTTTTAGATCGTTGAAGGATGAGCTGGCGAACCTTGACTACATTAAACCTACTCTACGCTTCGAGAAGCGATTTCGGACCTCCTTCCCTTCAAGGGAATCCTGGAGGGATAGACCGTTATCGGAAACCGAAGCGTTGCAATTCTTCACAGATGGCTCCAAGCTCGACGGCAAAGTAGGAGCTGGAGTATTCTGTGACAAATTAAATGTAAACATTTCTATTCGTCTCTCTGATTACTGCAGCGTGTACCAAGCTGAAGTCGTAGCGATTGAGGAGGTCATGACGTGGTTGAAGCATAATGTGTTATCCTCAGACGATATCACAATCTATGCGGACAGTCAAGCGGCGATCCGGTCTTTAGAATCGGTGTCTTTGGCGTCACGGGTGGCGTTGAGTTGTCACTCATCTCTAAATGAGATGGGTGAGCATTTTAATATCCAGGTAATCTGGGTCCCAGGTCACTCGGGCGTCATGGGGAACTGCAGGGCAGATGAACTTGCTAGGTACGACTCTCCAGCTGCAACCGGAAAGGGCAAGTCTGGGGAGGCCTATCACAGCGCTGAGAAAGGTGGTCGAACACCCTCACCTGTAGAGTTGCAAGACAAGTTTGGCCAAAGCTGGACTTGGGGCGCTCTAGGGCAGTAATATCCTTACGCAGGCGTGAATTAAGATCGGTCGTAGGAATTCTCACGGGACACGGCCTTTTTGTAGAACATGCAAGAAGGCTGAGTCTGGAGGGTAATGACTTCTGCAGAAGCTGCTTGGACGAAGAGGAGGAAGAGACGTTGGTCCACTTCCTTTGCTCGTGTCCAGCATTGACTCTCAGAAGGCACAAACACTTAGGTAAGTTCAGGATGGACTGCCTCTCGGATCTCGAAAACAGTAAAGTGCGGGACGTCTTACGCTACATAAGTAGCCCGAAATGGTTCCAATAGGGGTAAAAGGGGATACATCCTGTGGTATTACAATGGACCGTCACCGGTCTGAGTGTGCGTAAGCAGCCACTCCAACCTAACCTAACCTAACCTATGACTCCTCTATAACATTATTTAAACCTTAAATCATAATTTCAATATTTGGAGGAAGATAATGATTTAATACCAAACTTTCTACCCGGTATTACTTAAGTGTCAAATGCGCATAAGTGATAAATTGAAAAAGTGTTTGCTTAGTATTGTTTTGCTGTGCTCAATATGTTGAAATTTTTGCCAAATAAACAGCTTTCGTGGACAGCATAAAGTTTTTGTTTTCATTTGAAGAAAACTGCTGCTAAATTAAGAAAAAAACTTTATTTAGGTTTTTTTTTTAAAGTTAGGTTGGCTTTAGTGATAAGGGTCTTGAAACACTCATAATAGGGTCAAACTACCTTTACCTGCTCTGGAATTTTAGTTGCACTATACCTTCGTTCTAGTTGCAGTCGTTATGTTAAATTACTTAATAAAAGATATTAGTTGAAAACATACGCAGAAGTTAAAAAAATAAACTAATTTTACTCAAACAAAATGGAATGAAATCCTGGAGGTCTGTAGAATATAATAATATGTTTTAAAATATTAGTATTTTAAACAATAAATATTAATAATAAATGATTGTTTATGTTTTTTTAAACTTCATATTTAAAGAAAACAACGTATATGAAAAAGTTATATGTATATGTAGTTCTGTAGAGTAGAGTTCGGTATTTTGTGCAAAAGGGTTATCAATAATGGATGGAGGGGTAAAAGTTTGTAAGTGTGACTAGAGATTCGTGATCAGCGACCCCAGAATCTCCCGAGTAGAGAATTTTAGAATTCTGGCCAGCTTTTCGGCAATCGGCCCCACTGTGTGTCGACAGATGAATACCACATGAGTTGAACGGCAAGCAGATGGAGAGGCGCAAAAACACATGTGAAATTTTGCTCGAGCGATACAAAAAGTGGTTTTTGCATCGAATCGTTACTGGAGATGAAAGTGGATATATTTCGAGAATCACAAGCACAAAAGATCATGGGTAGACCCAGACGTAACATCCACATCGACCGTAAGGCCGAATCGCTTTGGCAGGAAGCCGATGCTCTCTTTGGTGGGAACAGAAGGTTGTGCTCTATTGTTAGCTGTTAAAGCCTGGTGAAACGTTTAATACCAATGCTACCAAATATTATTGATCGATTTGAAAAAAAGTGGAGGTAGTGTGCTGTTTGCAGCCCATTCTTCTATGCAAAGTGAGCTGGTTGTAGTACCTGGATGTGGCTCTATTGAATTTTTATGTGTCAAAGTTTTAATTTGTAATAATTTATTTTATTTTATAGTTTTGTACATACCACCTAGCTCACCTACTGATGTTCATTTGAGTCATGTAGATTGTATATGTGAATTGGTTAATATAATTAATTATAATGATACTTTAGTTGTATTAGGTGATTTTAATTTAAGTAATATTCATTGGTTGGTTGATAGTGAAACTGAGTCTTTGGGGTTACTCCCTTCGGATATTCTATCTGCAAATAATGCAGCGGTGGTGGATGCACTGTTCAGTTTCAATCTCAAACAAGTTAATTTTTGTTAATAATACGGAATATTTGTCAAATCATGAGTCTTTGACATCTTTCAAGGAAAATTCATCATAATTCCCTCGAGATTTTATTTCATGTTGGAAATCGAGATGATAAATGTCGGGTTTTTTCTTTTGATGATTCGTTTTATGATTTTAAGGAATGCGATACACCTGGTCTCTCTGAATATCTCCGTTGCATTTGTTGGGATGATTTTTTTCGAGCCAACTTACTATTTGTTGCTTTTGATAAATTCGTACCTTTGAGGAAAAAAACGTAATTAATTTGATCAACTTACGTAACCGTAAAAATAGAGCTTACTATAGATTCAGATCCAATAATTGTCAACTTAGTAAATCCAAATTTGTTGATCTACGTGAACAATTTAAATCTGTATTTCATTCTAAATATTGTCAGTATATAAGTGTGATTGAAGCTAATATCAAACAAAACCCTAACACATTTTGGAAGTTTGTTAACGAAAAACGTAATACAACTGGCTTTCCATCGGTAATGATTTTTAATGGAGGTAAACTGAGCACGGTTCCTGAAATCTGCGAGGGTTTTGCTAGTTTCTTTCAATCGGTATATAAAGTTAATTACGGAACCTTTGATAGCGACCCTACTGTTAGTAATTGCCAATTTAACATTCCGTACCTAACAATAACTGAAGATGACATTTATGAATATCTTTCAGATTTTAATGATGGATGTGGGCCTGATGGGAAACCTTCGTCAAAACTTAAATGTGTGAGCTCATATATTGTAACTCCATTATGTTATCTTTTTAACCAATCATTAATTTCTGGACAATTTCCTACAGCTTGGAAAATTTCTCACATTGTTCCAATTTACAAAAAGGGTAACCTTTCTGATATATCAAATTATCGTGGTATTTCAATTCTTTCGTCTATACCAAAACTTTTCGAATTAATTGTGTCGAAACATTTGTTATTCCATACTAAAGAGATAATTTCTTGTTTCCAGCATGGTTTCACCAGTGGAAAATCTACGACTACCAATCTGTTGTAATTTACTAAATTCACTATTGAGTCACTTGAATCTAAAGGCGCCCAAGTTGATTCAATTTACTTTGATTTTGCTAAAGCTTTTGATTCAATCGACCATAAAATTATTATTGAAAAACTTTCGGTTATTGGTGTTGATCCAAATTTTCTTAAATGGATTTCTTCTTATCTAGTTGGTAGGAAGCAGTATGTTCTATTGAATGATGTTAAGTCAGATTATATCTATTGTCATTCAGGAGTCGCTCAGGGGTCCCATTTAGGCCCAATTATATTTCTTTTATTCGTGAATGATATTCCTAATATTTTTAAATTTTGTAAATGTTTATTATTTGCTGAAGATTTGAAAATTTTCATGCATGTTCAATCTGTAAGTGATGCTGAGGTTTTGCAATCTGAAATTAATATATTGTCTAGTTGGTGCTCTAAGAATAAATTGTTCATCAATGCACAGAAGTGTAAGGTGATGTCGTTTTTCAGAACACTCAATCCAAATATTGTCAATTATTATTTTGATGGAGATCTACATAACTTCAACTGTTGATTTAGGAGTTCTGTTTGATCAGAAATTAACTTTTGCGTTACACATAGATAAAATAATATTAAAGGCCAATTCTATGTTAGATTTTATTTTTAGAATGACAAAGGATTTTATGGATGTATTTTCGTGTGTTAGTTTATATATTTCTTTAGTATGATCTCACCTTGAATATGCTGTAGTGGTTTGGTATCCTCATCATGATGTTCATATTGCGAGATTGGAATCTATTCAGAAACGTTTTACTATCTGTATGGCCAGGAAGCTTGGTCATTTATCTGATCGTCATCTACCTATGTGGGAACAGGTGCGCAGTCTCCCATCGTATGTGATTCGGTGTGAGTGCCTTCACATTGATACGTTGGTTAAACGCCGAAAAATTGCCTCTGCCTTGTTTGTTAGTGATTCTCTTAGTGGCCGCATTAAGTGTCTTGAACTCATTTCTGCTTGGAGCATTTATGTACCTACCAGAAGCTTGCGTCCAAGGAAATTTTTGTTTGTTGACTTTCTTAGAACGAATTATGGTTATTGGTTCCAATGAACCAACCAAGTCAATGGCTATAATTTTTAATGAATTTTATCATTTATTTCATTTTGAGAGATCCAGAGTGTATTTTCGGAAGGCAATTAGTAATTGCAATTTTTAATCTCATTTTACGTTTTTAAAGTTTTCGTTTTTTCAGGTAATGTTCCGTATTGTTAGTATTCTTTTTATTTCTTTTTAATCTAAAATAATTCCTTTCTTTTTTTTTTACTATTCATTAAGTTATTAACTGTAGAATAGATCTAAATAAATAAATAAATATTTGAATCGTTCGCTGTTCAAAAAATGACTAGAATATTAGAAAGGAAACACAAGGTCATTTTTCTCCTTGACGAAGATGATGGAGCTTTGTGATGGACATACGGTAAAACCGGTTCGCGACACGTTGAAAGACTCTACAGGGAAGTGCTAGCCCATGCGGCTTACTCACCAGACTTAGCTCCTTCCGATTACAACATGTCTGCATCGACGGGTCATATACTTGCTGAGCAGCGTTTTGGTTCGTAAGAAGATGTGAAAAAGTGGCTCAATGAATTTTTCGCGGTAAAAGAGAAAGATTATTACTGGCGTAAAACAACACAAATTACCCGAAAGATGGAAAAAATATCCAAACTAAAATAATGTTTAGTTATGTATTCTGTGCAATCCATTCGCGTTCACAGTTTCATATTTTGCCAATAACAGAAACCATTTCGAAAAATAATTATTACAGATCATGTAGAATTCAGACTTATTGCTTACTGTGATCTAAATTTGAACCTAAAATCGGCCCATTTAAAATCCGGCTTGGAGCATCAGTTATTTCAGCCTTGAGCGAAATCCGACACTATTCTAATAATAATCCCAAGCTTCCAACTTCCTATTTTACTCGGGATAAAATTAAATTATTAAGTGCCAAGAACGTAATATAAAAATATAAATCTTATTCAATCTTAAAAAAAACGTGTATTACACCCTCTAGCTAGAGACTAGATCGCAATTTATCATTTACCAAAACATAAAATTTCGCGAATAAATATTTTAGTTTACAAAAGAACTTAAACAAACGTAAATTTCGTCTATACACATACATAAGTATATTCTAAAATTTAAATAAACAACAAACTCGTTTATTGGTATTGGAGCGCGAAAAAATTATAAATAAAACAAAAAAAATCTATTTACATGCTCTCGCGCAATGACGATGATGATGATGAGTGATGACATACACAAAACCATAAAATTTTCTTCTTAAATTTTCCACATATCATGATAATACAATAAATAAAAACTTTTCTTTGTGATGATTATATCACTAAATAATAATCGTACGACTATTTATAGAAATGTTCACACCTGGCACGCAGCATGGAAATATCTGGAGAATCTAGTATCTCTAATTCCAAACATAACATAATATACCACCACTTACACCACCGTAAACATAATCAATCGTATTATTCTGCTAATCGCGCGTCAATTCTATAACAGCGCGAAAAAATAATAAAATACAATTGATTGTATACATTCGTTTTGTATGTTTGCGATTGCTTATATTTCGCGAAACTAACACATAAGTGTGTGGACAGTCGTGAAACCAAAAAAAAAAAAGGAAAAAATATTTGTTGTCAATTTTAATAAGTCGATTTGTCTAAATGGTTAAGAGTACACGACTACATAAATAATGTTAAATGAAGCAAAGGTTAGGTTGCGTGTTTTTATTTACCTTCAATACTTTTATAATATGATGTCATACCTCATATATGTAAGTAAGCGTACAATGAGATACATATTTGTATTCAAATAAAATCGAGCGCTTTATTCTGTTTGGAGCGTTTTATTTAAACGAGGCAGTGGTTTTCAACCGGTGCGACACAATTATGTGCAGATGCCAGAGATTTTGGAAAATCGTTAAATTTAAGTTTACATTAAGAAAAATCATACGTTTAGTTTAGAATGTTTAGTTAACTAAAGAAGATAAATAAGAACTAGAAAATGAATTAATTAATTAACATTCTAACTCAAAGATAAGTAAAAACGTCAAAGAATTTAACTATTTAAAGGATTTTTTAATTTGAAACCCATTTCGGACATTGTCTAAAACTCTAAATAGCTCTAATAAATTATTTACAATTCTTTTCACCTCTCCCTATGTGAATGAGCTAAAAACAGAATGTGTGAGCAAGAATTGGACATGGTTTGAAAAAATTTAAGAGGTTTTAAGCCTTTCTTAATTTTGACATGGAGCTACTACATATATGGTATGTTTAGCTTTGCACTATATAGCTTTATTATTCTGTATGAACTACTCCATTTCGCTGTTATTGCTCGGAAATGGAAAGAATTAGAGGGACGTTGCACACCGTTAGTTAGCGCAAAAAATATAAATTCATATTATTAGATGTGTTAAATTCAACATTATTGAAAGGGTATTTGTTACAAAGAATAATAATTGAAATATTCGCCATTACTATCTAAGGTCTTTCGCAATTTATCGGGTAGATGATGAATGCCTTCGCGATAGAAACTTGGTGGTTTCGAAGCAAAATAGTAATCGAGCCATTTTCGCATATCTTCAACTTTCGTGAACCGCTGGTCTTTCAAATATGATGACTCCAATCTGAATAAATAATAATCAGAGGGAGCCAAGTCTGGAGAATACACCGCTTGCTGTACAACTTCCCAGCCTAAGGAGAAGATGAGTTCCCCGGTTTGATTTTGCTGTATATGGACGAGCTTTGTCATGCAGCTACAGCACCTCCGCCTTCCTTGGCTCGTAAATGGTCTTTTTGCCCCCAGAACATCACTTAATTTAATCAATTGTTGATAAATTTGCTGTAGAGCGTCGCGATTTATTTGTAATTAGCTTTGAATGCTTCATTTGAGAATATGTATGTTTGTTCGTTTGTGTGCTTATGAGCTGACAAAAGATGGCTATATTTTTGATGTAAGTATTCTAAGTTTTGCAAAATCTTGTTTTGATAATAGTACTTCAATAAATTTCTTTTTTAGGAATATAAAGAAACCTTGTCAAAATCTGAAAATAATTTTTCACGTTTAAAATAACTTTTGGAATACAGTTTTATTAGTCCTTCCGATTTTTATAAATTGTTACTTTTGACATACGATGATACGACGAAATAGTTTTAATCTGCTTCCACATTTCAATAAACATATCGCCGACTAGCTTGTGAATTCATGCCAGCCTTTTTTAGAATTTACACCACAAGTTTCAGATACAATTTTATAAATTGTTTATTTAGCGAGAAGGATCGGAAGTAGTGGGTCCTGTTCCCGGATGTTTTTCAAACCCCGGGAGTCGGGATTAAGTCTTAGGCAATCCCGGGATTCATAGTAAAAATTCATAAACTTTTCACAGACAATTTTTATTTCAATAAATTATAAAAGGTCAATAGAATGATCAGACAGGCCAACAAGTTTTTTCGTGACGAATGCGCTCGAAATAGAGAACGAAATAAATGAATTGTAAATACGTTTTAGTGTATTTGATATTGTTCCGATAGCTTCATAAAGTTTCTTCTCCTGTATTGTATGTAATTGATTTTGATTGACCAGATTTTAAATCCTCCATGTATCTTTGGGAGGCTGTGATTGCCTTTGCCAGAGACAATTTAAGAGAATGCTAATTTGCGCTTTCGAACGGAATAATAACAGCATCATTGTCAACATATCAATCCGTTTCTTCGATTGAATCTGACGGTTGATTATGGTGACTCTGTTCTTCATGATGATTAAAATATTTTTTAAATAAGTAAACCATTGGCGTTCTTGGCTAGTGGTTTCAAATTTTCCGGGATATGTCGAAACATCACGAGCGTAATAAGGTCCTTGCAGCGTCTCTCCGATAACCTGATTCTTAGAGCTTCCAAAAAATCTTTCGACAAATACCCAGGTATTTCATAAGGTGAATTTAACAAAAATTTAATAGTTCCCTCAGAAGTAACTAGATTACAATTTCTTTCGCTCAATAATCTTGGGAATTTCCTCCTCGACCAGCTTTAACGGTGAACTTAAATCCTTTAAAGCCTTTTTGATACTGTTTATCATCAACAAAAATCGTTCGAGCATCGGAACAATACTGTTCCATCGCGTTGGAGAATCGACCTTTGTAATTTTTTTTAGGACACAGTTCTTTATAGCTGAGTTTTTGAACAATTTAATGATTTGTCTAACATTGTTCAAAATTGTTTTAAAATCTTCAACTCTTCATTTAGCTCATCGCCTTGGTTATATTTATCTTCGAAGGTTTCTTCAGTATTTTCATCTTGATCAATATCAATATTGTGTTTTAATACGTTCGTAAAAAGATCCAATTTAGATAATTGGCCGGAATTTTCCTTTTTGTATAAATTATTTTTTGCAATCGTTTCTATTTTTACCGATTCGTAATAATCATGTATGAGTTTCATCACATTTGTTTTTGTTTTAGGTAGTTGAAAGCCATGAGCACATAAACTTTCTCTTATAAATGTACTCCTACATACACCAGAAATTGAAAACCCATCCAATGCACATAGTTTAGACACAATTTCAGCCTTAGACTGTCGTTTGCTGTACTTTAATATGGTAGGTTGAATTTTAGAATTTTATTTTTACACGTTTATTGACGTTGATGGTCCTGCCCTTAAATTTGCTTCATTTTCAGCTGCCTTACTCAGTTTTTTTGGATGAACTGCTGTAATATTATGGAGTAATCAACTGATTGACGACCCTTTGCAAACAATCTTAGTTGAATATTGTATGCAAGAAGCTTTCTCGCGACTTTCGTCTCTTTTGAAATGATTCCACATCTCTGATACATTTCTTTTAGACATGTTCTAAAAAAAACGCTGTTATAATTATTTATCCTTAATATTCTCTATTCGGAAAAAATTAAATTCAGTTCACTCCTTGTTTTTTTCTGCTTAGCACGACACTCGGTCTCGGCTACGTTAAGAAACACAGTACACTATTTAGGAAACACTACACTACGCAAAAAGCAATTATGTGACTTACAAAATTAATAAGATACACAAGTACAATTATACAAGATGTAGCTAATTACGCAAATTGTCAAAAACTTTCAAAAACACTCAAAAATTGTTTACTTCAAAAACAATTTCTAATTCAGCATTAGAATCGAACATTAACACATCTTTATGGTGAATTTTAATAAATAAACAAAAATTGATGCGCCTAAATGTATTCAATTGGTTTTATTTTATACATCAAAAATCTAAATTGCGTGAAGAGATTTTTCGTAAATTCCGAGATTTTAAGCAAAATTCCCGAGAATCGGGATTATAAAAATTGATCAATTTCCCAGGATTTCGCTCTCGGGAAATCCCGGGTAGGACCCACTAATCGGAAGTCCGGAAATTGAAATTTTGTGTCATATTTTCTGCTTTTTATTCCTTCGTTGTTCTAGTGCTATTTCCAAGTGCTCTCTGGTCTAAAATAATAAACGTCTAGAAAATACTTCTCGGAAAAACCAGAAATAATTATGGATTTTTTTCAACCAAGAGGAACAAAAACAGGATAATTTTTAGCTGCTCTAGAATAAGCAAGCGCAAGAAATTTATGCATTTACATACTATAATTACCAAATTATAACATTTAAGGTTTACTAAATTTCTAGTACAAAATAGAAAAACATAATTGGAGTTCGAGAATTCTCAACCTGTTGGATGCAGCGATAATTAATTCTTAGTATTTTCTATGTAAATGTTTGACATGTTTTTTTTGTATCCCCGATCCACCACGATATTGTGACAAACACTAGAGTAGAAAATCGCACCAGAAAATTATATGGCGTGAATATTGGTTTCTGTGATCGTCAAAGTAAATTAGTTTGGAATGGAAGGCTTATATTTTTATTCCAAACGAAAACAAAATTAATTTATTACCTATTTTTATTACTTACATACTACTTTAGTATAATTTTCTTAGGTTACCTGTTGTTTTAGTTCGAATGATGTATGTATGACCTAACAAATTGAAATCTTTTGAGTCACATTTAAATAATTAAAATTTGCGAAATATTATACAAGTGTTTCGTAATAAAAATATTATTGAGTACGTTAGTTATAATTAATAAGTAAAAATAAGGTAACGTTACTTATATAGTTTGTTGATGATTATAACATGTTGGGTGTGGTCAAGAATTCAGCTGTTGTACAATTTAAACAGTCTCAATCTATAAAATTTCCGCTGCATTTTTATACAGTAGGCAGCCGATAAGACATTTGGCATTTAACGACATTTATAATTGAAAATTTTTCTTAATAGTTTATTGCAAAATAAAACTACAAAATTTACTATAATAATATTATTGACCATAAACTCTCAATCAGCAACCCCAAAAACACTTTTCAATATATTTTTAGCAAAAATGTCAAAAAATTACAAGAAATACCTTTGTTTTTCGTGTTTTAGAATTTAACCATAAATTCATTTGTTTGGTGCACACAAGATATAGCCCCTTTCGTAGATGTCACAGCTTCCGTATTTCTCAACCTAAAATGGATCTTTGCTCCGAACTTCATGGGCAGGATTTCTTTTAAATTTTGATTTTTGTTTTAAACGGTTTTCCGCGAAAGAAATTAATATTTGTCATTATATATGGAGTGAATAAAATTTATTTGCTTGCAATTGTTGGACTAAAAAGCTACCAAAGCAAGCCAGCTAAGATAGCGGTATGCTAATAGCGACTGGAATTATTTTTGATTTATTTTTCCCCGAACTGTTTCAGTTTAAGTGTAAGATTTATTTTTGGAATTAGTTTTTATCTTTTGAGTTGCTAGCAAAACTATCACGAGAAAAACTTTCTGTGGCAATAATACACAGTCGTACATGTCTAAAATTCGCATTTTTCAGGAAACTGTTTTTGAAATTATCGAGTTACTCAAAATCGTATGAGTTTTTAGAATTCTGGTTTTTGCAAATGCTTATTACGGTTGTTTGCAGTTGACAAAAGTGGGTTTCAAAATGGTGTCTGTCTGACAGTCTGTCAGTCTGTGTCCTCTCTACAGCCCAGATGGTTTAACCAATCGAACTGAAACTTCAGATTTAAGCTTTTTTGATAAATTGGGAGGTCCCAGTGATTTTACTCCAAATCGGCTAACCGGAAGTGGCCACTCCCTCGGTCCAGAAAATTTATTTTGCAAATATCTTAAAAAGTTTACAAAAAACTACTTAATACAAAATCTTTCCAAAAACTGAAAAAAAAAAAAAAATTCTCAAAATTCTCTGTTTGTAGAAGAAAGTCGTGTGTTGGCCACACCTCATTTTTTTTTTGAGTTAGCTAAACTATTTTTTGCTCTATGTAGTACGATTGTTGTAATTTTTTTTTTTCTTTTTTTCGATTCACCCAATAAACCAAACGGTTGTAAAAACTGTGATTTTTGTGCTGTCAAGTCGTTCGATTCGTTAAGAAAAAGCAATCGGCCGAGCTATATTTTTGCTCGATTACAAATGTCGATTTTTTGGCAGATTACCCCTCTTTTACTAATATCAACAATCAGTATTGTCATTTTGAGGAAAATATTATGAAAAACATCAACAATATATTTTATAGAAGTCAAGCACACACACATATATTAAACAACGAGCAGTTCGATTGTATTGTGCGATTCGAATAGAAATTGAGACGTTTAGAATCAAACACGGCAACCTCCATTTCTCGCTAAAATGAGTTTGATACGTAATTTTTGTCGATATTTAAATCTCCACATAATCATGTTATTAGTTAGATTGTGGATCAAACACGGCAAACAAAGGAAAATAAAGGAAAACGATACGGCAAAATAAAGGAAAACGATAAAACAACTAGATAAATATTTTTGATTACTATGAACAGCTGCTTTTGTAGTATCAAAGTCGGCAATCTCCATTTTGTAAACTTAATTTATTAATATAATAAATAGTTACAATCAAATTTGTTAAAAATTATTAAAAAGGATTCAATTTCTTAGCAAAAACCTCAAAACGTTTTCTTCAAATATCTCAATTTGGCAAAAATGGAGATTGCTCTTTAAATTTATGTTTTCATTCCATAAGGAGCGTTTGGTGAAATTTCAAAAGACTTGTTCCTCTATTAACTCATTCTATTCACTCTTTTACTTGTAATTAATTTTCGATCTAAAAACAAATTTCGGAAGCGATGTACAATGTCAATATCACTTGCCTTGGATAAAAAACTGGTTTGAATCTATGTGGCAATAAATATCTTCTAAAATGATCCATATTTATCGATAAAAGCTTTAAAAATATTCTGGAGAAGGGAAATATTCTGGAAAAGAAGGTAATATTCTGGAAAATGGAGAAAATTCTATAATAAATATTTTAGAGAAGGACGAATTTACATTTTTGTTATTCAAATCTCCGCTATATATAAGGAAAGGCGAATGAATGATGAATTGTGCATCATAGCCCATTGAAAAAATTGAAACTCGACCTAAAGTTCAGGTTCTCGAGTTGAACGAGTTAAAATATTCCCAGTTAAAATGGTAAGACTAAATTATAAGCTTTTTTTAACTCTTTACTCACACATAAATGAACGGAGGTATAAAAGAAGCGAAAACGAAACTGTGAGGATTGGGAGTAAGAATAGATAGGAATATATTTTTGCACTCTGGAAAAAAAATTACATCTTATCAATTAATTTATGAACAGATTTAGGTTAGTTTAAGTTAAGGTGACGGCCCAAAAAAGACCGGCATAGATACAGACTGGTCCACAGCCTTACCACAAATTATTATTTTCGACCTACTCATTGAAGCCACTATGAGCTGTCGTCAAAGCGCTGGATACTCTTGACGTCCGTCCTACTGAGGTCCGTTAGGTTATTTGAAAGGGATACCCTTAAAACTTTAACATGTTTTGAGCTAGACAAGGACAGGTGCATCGAAGATGAGGTACTGTCTCTTCCTCCTCTTCGTCTTCATAACAGCGACATTAGTCTGCGAGAAGAACTGAGATCAGTTGTTTAGATCTAGCTAAATCTAACTTTGGCCAGACCTGCCGGGTTGTTACATATGAGGTACTACTTGACTATCTGTCGTTCATCAACTGACAAGGCCTTTCAATATTACTTCTGCTTTTTGTGATATGGCCCGTGGCGCCAAGTCGAGTAAGCTCATCAGTGTTTATATTCTAGGCTGTTTCCAAAATACTAGGCTTTCAATTAGATTTGCTGTCCAAAACGAGACACAGATAATTCGCTTTATCTATAAAGGAGAAGCTGATACTCGTACCATTTAAAGTATGAGGCTTAATATGAGAAGGTTTATATTTCTTAGAGAAGAGGACTAATTCAGTTTTGTGTCGGTTTTCCATTGGCCCATGGGGAAAGAATGCCCAAGACGTGAGTTCACTAAGGCTACTGAGATATTTAACACAGGTGCCAATTGGAACATCATCCGCGTAAGTAACTAGCATGAAGCCACTGTCCTCCAGTTTTAGCAACAGGTCATTAATGACCAGATTCCAAAGTAAGGGTAAGCCATCTTGCGGTGTGCTTCTACTTCCAAATCTTCTAGCGGAACGCCCCCAAAACTGGCATTGATTATCCTGTCTCTTAGCATTTGATCTATTCAGTCCTTAAGTGATTTCCCTCTTATATTCGAAAGTGCTAGAGTTATTGCCCCTGTTTCACCTTACTAAAGGCCTCCGCTATATCCATGAAGGTTACCATTATGGTACTCGAAACATTTTTCGATGAAATTTATGTGATGATACAATGAAGAGTCGCCTCCACAGATCTCCTCTTGCAATATGCATGTTGAGATTTTGACAGTTTCTCATGCACAATCGCATCTCTAATATGGGCTTCTATTATTTGTTTTTCCAATATTTTAAAGAAGAAGGAAGATTAGCTAATAGGTGTATGGTTTCTGGAACTGTAGTATGAGCGTTTTCTCGTCATATGTATCAAAATAACCTTCACTTTAGTCCGTTTGTTGGGAATGTGACAAAGTTCTAGGTTACTTTTGAGGATTTCTGGAAAAGGTTAAGCTAATAGTCAGATCCTGGGGAACCTATTTATCGCCCACATAATTTTCCTTCTACTAATAATTAGACGTAAGAGGCTACTTTCCCTGTTGCCTCTGACAGAGCAGGCACGAATTCAGAACAACCTGGAAAGTTAGTTCACAAAAAAAGTTCCAAGATTCCGGTCCATAAATCATCCGGTTGTTGAAGATAACAGGTATATAGTATATATTTCTTTACATAGCCTTGACATCTAAGATGACTCCGAGATCTATTCTTGGCATTTCTTAATTCGTATTTGTATGTTTTGACGACTTCTTTATAGGAGCCCCAGTCTATAGCAGCTCTTGTTTTCTATGCTTTCTTAAAAAGCGGGAGGATTCTTAACAGGGTTGTTGGATCTCCTTGAATCACCAATGTGGCAGAAATTGAACCCTGCTACTACTAAGAGAACTAGGGCCTACCATTGCTGCATTAAAAACGTTAGATGGCTTATCTACTAAGGCATCAATATAGATTTTATAGATATTATCTATAGATTGGACTTTTGGAATGGTCTTCAGACACTTTCCAATTTAATAGAATATTCATCATAAAATTTGAGACAAGTGACCTAACACCTCCTGTCTGTTCTTAGTTATAAAAGTTGGCTTATTTTACGCTCATTCATATTCGAATTTCCTCAGATTGTGTGGTAAGAACTAGCATCACTTCGTAGGATGACTCCAACCTTGTGCTTTTGTGCCTCCATGATTAGTTTCGCTAGATTGACCGGTAGAATGTCCACCTCTTCATATACTAGGTAAGCTGATATTTACCAGAGGTTTTGTTTGCCAATGTCAATCCTAACCAAAGCTACATCTGCAGAAAACATCTTAGATTGTTTTCAACGAGTAAGCACCATCGAACCCTACCTTCTTTTTTCATGTGCATTCATCTAAACTTGGAAGTTATGTGTCCAATTACGGTCTTCAGCGACCCAAGGTTCTTAGATCAAGAAAACATCTGTCTCTCCTTTCACAATTTTGAGCTGGAGAGAACTATTGCTGTTTTGCAATAGTGAATGTTGTTTTGAATACTTAAATCTTAGCATTCAGATTGAAATGGCATGATACTACCGTCAGTATCAGTTGATCCTTGAGCACCTCATTGAAGGCCTCGTGACAGTAGCATAGAGCTTCATCCTTTTTTGCAATCTTAGGACTTTCTTCCTGAGATCTATTTCTTTTCAATTGAGAGATTTTAGATAAGCCTTTCGACTTTTGTTCGGTGATCTTTGCTTACGCAAGTGTGGCTCTATCCTTGTCCGCCCTCTCTTTTGGCGAAATATTATTTAGCTTTGCTAGAACTCTCCCGGGTGCTGATTCTCTAAAAAATAAGATAATGTGTAAACGGGTAAACTTATGAAAAGCAAAGCTTACTTTTATGAGTTTGCAATTTCTCGGTTTGACTTACTATTAAAATAATATCGAAAAATTCCAAACTCATAAAAGTAAGCTTTGCTTTTCACAAGTTTACCCATTTACACATTATCTTATTTTTTATAGAATCAGGGTGCTGGGTGCTGATTCTCTAAAAAATAAGATAATGTGTAGACTTGTAAACTTGTAAAAAGCAAAGCCTACTTTTATAAGTCTGAAATTTTTCAATATTATTTTAGTAGTAAGTCAAATCGAGAAATTCCAGACACAAAAGTAAGCTTTGCTTTTCACAAGTTAACCCGTTTACACATTATATCTTATTTTTTAGAGAATCAGCACCCTGGGTACTGATTCTCTAAAAAATAAGATAACGGGTAAACGTGTAAACTCGTAAAAAGCAAAGCTTGTTTTATCAGTTTGCAATTTTTCGATTTTATTTGAAGTAGTAATCAAATCGAAAAATTGCCAATTCATTAAAGTAGGCTTCGCTTTTTGCAAGTTTACACGTTTAGCCATTAAGCCCCAATTCCACTGTGAAAAATTGACTGAGCTGACTTGAAGTTGGAAGAAAACAAAAAAAAAATAATCCATCAGAGAGACAAAGACAAAGTATTTTGTTATTGTTTTTTTTATAGCAAATTTTATGGATACATCTTGACAGCAAACAAAAACATAACCAAGAATTATTAAAAAAAAATTATGAATTAGTGTTAATTCGAGTATTTTTACGATTCAAAATAATCTAAAAAATTAATTATTATTAATGCTCACATCAGAATTATTTTTTCGAATATTTTCGATCACACATTAGACTTTACCATAAAAATTGCAAACTTTAAAATTTCCTTAGTGTTTTGACAGCAAACAAAAACATAACCTAGAATAACCAAAAATTATTAGAAAAATGAAGTATTAGTGTTAATTCGATTATTTTCGCGTTTCAAAATAATCTAAAAATTTAATTATTATTAATACTCATATCAGAATTATTTTATTCAAATTATTTCCGTCATAAAATACAAAATTAAAAAAAATCTTTCCCATAAAAATACCAAACAATTAAAATTATCAGCGGGTGCGAGAAATATTTTTCATCGGTACACAATATTTATGTACATGTATTAGTTGGACTGCCATAAAATGTTCTCGATTTGATATTTTTTTTTAATTTCGACCTCAGTGCACTAACAAAGATACACATTTTTTGTAAGTAAAAACTTGACTGACTCCGTTGTGTGTCTCGTTCACACAACCACCGATTTTATATTTTTATCTCAAGTTATTTTTACTGACAAACTTTGATTCACAGTGGAATTGAGGCATAATCCTATTTTTTAGAGAATCAGGGTGCAGGCCTTCCTTCTGTTTTGAGGTACCAGGTTTATTCGCGCTTGGGTTCCACTGCATTATTGGTTGATCAGGTCTGATGACTCGAGTGAAGGTACCAGCCTCGCTTGAAGGTCCTGGTCTCAAATTCCCGAATTTTGTAGGGAGCCGGACTCTTTTTATTCTTTTGCTTTTATACTAGAAAGAAACGTAAATGAATAAATTATAATTGTGTACGTAGATCGTGTTTTCAATATGCAGTTTATTTTTAATTAATAATAAAACACAAGAATTTACAAAAAATATTTAATATTTTTATAGTAAGAATGTGGCGTGTTGGTGAAAAACAGAAACATTTAAATGGAAATCCATCTTTTGGGAGCGAAATGATTTTTATTTTTTTTATTTTACAGATCCAGGGGGAAGAAAATTTTTCGTTCATTTCGCTCGTATCCTTGGAATAGAAAGGAAAAACTCAAACCTATAAAATGCAAAGAGAAGAAATTGATTAGTTGCTTTTTTAAAAAGCGGAACCAAAAAAAAAAAAAAGAAAATGTAAACCGAAATTGCAAATTTTAAATTTGATCACTTATCACAAATGAAGCAATGTGAATTGTAATTCTTAATAAGGGCAATTCATAGTAGCTGAGGCTTGATTCTCTTCTAAAGTATTTCAGGTACCATAAATGTAGTGTAATCTTCATACAGTTGCATCATTCGTTTTTGAATTATGTACATATATTGTTATCCTGTGTTTGGTTAATATTCGGTGTTTGGTTACACTATATTCCAAGAAATTTAGCATTTTTATAAATAATATAGTTTGATTTGCCGGCCGAGGTTTCCAAAAATAGAAAACTATTGAATAACCTATTTAGAGGTCTCTGCCTCATTAATGCGTACACTTTAAAGACTAAACAAAATACAAACCAGTCGAAGTCGATTATTATTTACATTTCCAGATGTTGTTTATTTTTACTTTCTTTAAATTAAATAAATTTGTAATCAACTAACTAACCTTGAATCTAAAATTCTTTTGATTTGCTATTAAAATATTATATTATGTATATAATACGAAACCTGACCACTGTACGCTCACAGAAAAAAACTAAATTGAATCTAATTTGTGTATGAACAATCTTTTTTTTTTTTTTTTGATTTATTTGTGATGAATAAATGTTTATAAAATATTTTTTCCCATAAAATAACGTCAAATATCTTTTAAAAACAATTTTCTTACGTCTTACTTATTGATATTTGTGTTAGACTATGCGAGACGGCAAAAAATTATTAACGAATGTAAGTAGATGAAAGTAATTTACATTAAATCGGTATTCAAATTGAGGAATTTTTGTTGTTGCTGGTTTATATTAAAAAAAAATTTGTATCGTCGTCGTTGCTTTGAATATTACAAACTAACTGAATAACCCATGTTGTGTCATGTAATCAAAATAGTACGATAACGCGATAGACAACGTACGAATAAATAATTTGTCCGTACCTATTGGGTTAAGTTACGTAAACAATTTTTCCTGTTTTGTTCGTCTTTTCAAATTAAGTGTGTCTTGCAAAGATTTTGTCTCGCAAAATGTAATCACTATTATTATGAAGGCATTTCAATATATTGTATGTATAAATAAACTGAAGACGTTTAATGGCTGATTCATTAAAAGTGAATGAAGCGAATGACAAAGATTTGATTAAATTTAATAAAAATGTCGTAAATTCTTTATTTTTTATTTTTATTAATTTGATATTTAGTGCACACGCGAAATTTGATTAAACGCGGAATTATGTTATTAAACAGATCCACACCCTCCTGGTGCAGTTTTGATTTAATTTCGTCATCATTTTGGTGGACTGATGATAAGCTAAGATGTATTTATAATTTGTCTAATGTAAGTTACCATTTCATTTTCTGTTAAACCAGTTTAGTTTCGCAGAATTTCAAAATAAGGCAAGTTTGTCAACCTATATTATAAATATAATACTCATATATGTATGTAAGTATAACATTTTGTATGAGGTAACTTGTTAATGTTAAACCAGTATACTTAGCCAATCGTTTGGAAATTATACCAAGAATGCGCAATAGTTTGATTAGGTTTTTAAAACGGAAATACTAATTCCTCCCGATAATGGAATTAAATTAATATCTAGTATTGATGACGAAACAGTGCAATTTTCGAACGGACATCTGTTTTAGCTTGTTTTGTTATCTATGTTGTATGAATCATACCTTCTTATGTACTCGTATGCAAAATCGTGACAAGATAATTTGTTGTTGTATGAATTCTTAAAATGATTTGTGATACAATAAATATATGGTGGAATTTTAAGAATTATAAGTCACGGACATATTTTTGTGGTAAGCACATTTACTGAAATAAAACATTTGCAAGTTAACTTGATCACGCTACCAGTTTCGTATCTTTCAACGCCTGCTTAGCTTAGACAAATATAATTTATATAATTGCCAATATTTTCTAAATAACCGTTTCTGTGGTAATTTACCCATATATTTTAAGGTTGGCTTCCGTTGCTGGAATGGCGGGTGTTCTTCCTTGGGAAGATGGAAGTAATTTGTGCATCATGATAAGCTAGACTTTTTCGCCAAAGCTTTCCAAAGTTGCGTCCTTTCCATTTCAGTTGCTTTGGAATTTTGATTGGTGTGAAACATTTTTACCGGTGAAAGTTTTACTTAGAATTCTTAGTTGCGTTATACATAAGAATTTATTTCAGCTAAGGTAAAACTCGTGTTTATTTTTTGATTGTCATGGACAATCGGGCTCATTTATATGTCACGGATTCCGCTTTTCGTACAGTGACATGTTTCAATTTGTATAAGTGTTTTATAACTGTGCAGTCAGGTTTTTTAAATTTTGTCAATAACTATCAAACTCTAGATTTTATTTCTGCAGATTGAATCTAACATAGAATAAACAAAATGAGATATGTAAACAAATGTACGTTACGTACGCGTGACAAAATTGATATGGAACTAATGGAATGATTGATGTACTAATGACCTTGACCTTCACGTCAACTTTGAAGGTCATTTGAAGGTCAAGGTAATTTTTTTAAAATGGAAACCCCTATTTTTAATACCGGATTGAAAAAGAGGGGAATATTTTACGTTCGAAATGATATTTTAAAGTTCGTTATTGTGACCTTGAGAAGATCAAATCAAGGTTAAATGCTTAAAAAGCACTCAGAAACTGTTGATGCGAATTTAAGGAGTTTCCTGGACAAAATAAACTCAGAAGTATCTTTAACAGGTAGGTAGGATGCAAAAGTGTCAATGACCTTGACTTTAAAGCCACTTTTCAAGGTCATTTGAAAGACAGCTGATATTTTATAGACAAGCCCTATTTTGAAACGGGATTTGAGAAGAGTTTTGCATGGCCTCCTTACTCGCCAGATCTCACATTACCGGATTTTTATCTGTGGTGATACTTGAAAAATGTTGTTTTTGCTATAATTATAGTAATGGTAAGAGGCAAAGGCTCACGACAAACAAGTACCACAAAACGTCAGAGGCAAGAAGATTTACGATAATCAAGTATCCCAAAAGAAACAGTATTAACTAAGTCCACGTCGTTGTTTCCAAAAACGCTAAAAATAAGGACAAGGTCTTCGAGTTTTTTGCAGCTTCTCTACTATTCGGAGTGCCGCCAAACACTTATAATGCATAAAAAGCTCATAAATCTATATTAACAGCATCTGAGTACCTTTTAAACATTTAAGCTAGATCTTCAAACTTGAAAATTCTCGCTCTTCTCAAACCCCGTGTCAAAATAGGATTTTTCGTTTAAAAAATTACCTTCTCATTCAAATGATCTTGAAAATTGACTTTAAAGCCAAGATCATTGACCCTTTTGCATCCTACCTACGTGTTAAAGATACTTCAAAGTTTATTGCGCCTAGAAAACCCCTTAAATTCGAATCAACATTTCGGGCATGTTGAATTGCATCACAATCTGTTAAGGAATAGCCAAGTTCCATTCCATCCTAGTTAGCCATATTCTAGAATTTCGTCTAATCCACCCTTTCATCTAATTTTAGGCGAGTATTACAAAAAAAACTCGTTGGTTAAGTGTTAATATTGGTGGCCTGTGGCCACTCTTTTTGGTGTGTGTTCGAATTATAATAGCGAATCTTCACTGAAGATGATCATTTACCTCATAGTTCACACAACCCTGTTACAAAATTTTCTGTTTGCTTTTTATTTTTTTTATCAATAGTTTTGCTAACATTATTCTTGGATTTATCGAGTGAGTTACTTATCGATGGCGGATTTATTAAATCAAACCGAGATTTTATTTGATGGCCCAGCATTACCTTCGCCGGTGATTTGTCTATTGTACGATAGTTAAATAAATACTTCAACATTTCAACATATTTATTTAACTTGGCGAACGGAATTCTCTGCAGCATCATTTGAAGCTGGATGCCCAGGAGCTACTGAAACTCATATGAATGCCATCTACCTTTCGTTCCCTTAAGCTCCTACGTCTAATAAATGGCAGAAATTTGTCTCCATCTATCCAACTAATTTTGAAAAAATCCCTTTGAGAATTGCAGTGTACACCACTGATAAAAGAACGTCGATTGTTGTTTCTTTCGCGACTAGTTAACAATTTAAATCACTGTGTTTTTGTCTAATACATTTTATGTAATTCCATTCGTTCCAGAAACATCATTAGTAGGCAGTTGCGAAAAAACATCAGTTTCATTAATACAGCCTTTAGCTGATAAGGTAACAGACCATCTTTGAAGACGGCTTGCAGCCATTCTAGGAAATCCACAAGACTCATCAAATAATCCTAATAACGGTTTGTGATCAGTACTGGTAACAAACTCTTATTATAGAAGGTAGTGATAGAATTTTAAAACTGAAAAAATAATAGCTGGAACCTCTTTCTCTATAACACTATAATTTTGTTCACATTTTAATAATGTACGACTGCAGAAAGCTACTGGTCTTTCTACTCCATCCTACCATAAATGTCATATCATCCCTGTTATACCAGAACTCGAGACGTCAGTAGTGAGAAATATAGGCAAGGATGGATTGAAATAGGATCAAATTACCTCTTTCACTATGGCGCTTTTAATATTTTTATAACTTGTACAACAGTCTGAATTCTAAACAAATTTTACCTCTTTTTGTAAAAGTCTTTAAATCGGATACGTCGGGCAAACATTTTGCGTAATAGTTTATGAGTCCTGAAAAAGAACGTGTTTCTGTAATATTTGAAGGTACTGCTTTAATTCGGTCCTTTAGTAGAATATCCTGTAACGGCCTTACAATCTCATGCTGAAATATGTCTGTCTCTGGTTTAATACCAAATGGCGTAACAATTGAAGTTATTACCCCCGTCCGTTTCAATCTTTCAATTTCTTTTTCCACCCTTTCTTTGAAAGCAAGCGGAATTTTCCGCTGGTTTAACAAACTTTGGTTTGGTTTCATCAACAATTTTTAATTGTATTTGCTTGTGCTTAAATTTGCCTAATTTACCATCAAACAGAATTTCGAACTTCGATAATATTTGACTCTATGATGTCTGTGACTAATCTATTCTTATATCTAATATTTTAATATAATCACGCCCGACAATTGGTATGTTGTAGTAGCCAAATCGAGGACGTACGGCCTACCTGCATATTGCATCGCTTCATGCCAAACTATAGTGCTGACATGAAAGGTAGGTCGGCCCATGGATTCTGCACTCTCAACAGGGAGTCATAGATGTGTTCATCTTCATCAACGATCGTAATTAGATGATGGAAAATCCCTTTTGCATCCCGCCCCTATCGGGATTCGAGAACCCGGTACCTCCCGATCCAAACGCCGCCGCTTTAATCACTGCGCCATTTGGTCAGTCCGCTCAATTTTACATATGATTCAATGAGTTCTGCCTTTTGAAATTTTTCTGTTTGAAACTTATAACTCATTGAATTAAAGAAACAACTTTACTGTCAAATATAAATTTAAAATTTTCCCCATTAATTACAAGGTAAGATTTTTTTCGATCGATTCCGTTTCGCTAATTCGTTCATTATTTATTGATAGTTCACTATGTTGTTATTGATAGTTCACTATGTTTTTTTTCGGCGTCCTCTACCAAATTATTTTTTTTGTTTTGCATATAGGTGGTAGATGCCCAATTGTATTAAATTTTCTGTTTTTGGAATCGTAATTTTTATAAGCACAATGGCATTTGGAATTTTTTTATTTAACTGATATTTTTATATCTTCTTTCCCTCCTGATGTTTGGTAAAACTTTTATAGTTCTTGTTTTCAGCATTTTTGATTGCGTTGATACTATTTTCTTCCGGTATTAAATATTATATTGCGATGTTTAATGCCTTTTCCATCGTCAATTCGTCTATATTCTCCTCGCACAACCTCCCAAAAACTCTTTCATCCTTGGTTATAACAATTTTGTACAAAATATACGGTTTCAATTATGGTTTGAATTCACAATTCGACGACAGTATTATCAGTTTGGCCATGAATTCCGTAGCAGTTTCATTTTAAAAAATTAATCATATGGATTTTTTTGGTTCTGTCGGTGCAGATAAATCTCGCACTAATTTAAACGTTTTCAGTCCCACGTAGTTCAACAAGAATATTTGGTTTTTTCCTCGTCCTGTATAATTTGCATCAAAAAATAATTCTAATTGATATTGATCACTGATCCTTTTCACAGCTAAATTCAGGAAAATGCATCGATTTCGCCATCATGGAAAAATTTATTTTCTAACTTTGAGAAAAAAAAACTTTTATTTTTTTTTTTAAATTTTAAGTAGCGTTATGTATGGTATTTATTTTAGTTAAAATAAAACTCGTGTTTATTCTTCAATTCAAAATAATAGAATGTTTATTTTATATTTCTCCAAATCTTATATTTTTATATATCTATACTATGTCATAGGTACGGTAAGGCTGTATTTTTATTAGGTTATAGTATTCGGAGCCAATACATACATACAACACAATCGATGTTGTGAAACATTACTGTAACGTAATGAAAAACTGTTTTATGTGAAAACTGCCGAAAGCAAATTTGTTGTTATTCGCTTGGAGCTTTCATTTAACTGCCACCTTGCTTGCACAACGAAACAGAGTCCGTAGCTCATATTTCGATCGAATTCCTTAAATAAACCTTTTCACCTTAAATAAACCGCTTTTTTGTTTGACGACGTTTAATTTATAAATAATACTAAAAAGCGAGAATGTACAGCATGGTTGCAGAGTTTTTGATGTTTTTACTGAAGAAAATTCAATTTATGAGAGTACTACTTACTAGTTATTGTAGAAAAATTGAAGAACTTTTTGAAAAAAAATGTTGTCAGAAAATTATAATTGAAAATTTTGCTGTGTTATTTTATAGCACACACTCTATACAAATGTGATAAATGGTTTTCACCTCGATATCCAAGGATTTGTATGGTATAACTAATGAACTTTATTTCCAAGAAAAAATATGAAAATATATTTAGTGAGGATGTAAAAGAAGTTAGTGTGAACTTTGCAATGTGGTCTATTTATGTCTTTTTTAAAATTGCCACGGCGAGCAGCACCTGTATTTCTTCAAACACTCCAAGTGAATAATACAAAAGCTTGCCAGGGAACAATTTTGTATCTATTTTTGAAAAAAAAAGAGAAAATTTACCTCTGAAACAGGGTAAACGTGACATTTTTAGGAACGGAAGCATAACTTATAAATTGCATTACATTTTCATTGAAAGATGCACGGGAAAATATATTATTTTCATTAAATTATGTTAATTTTGTAAATTAAATCAGTTTATTTCATAAAAAACAAAAATAACAAGAAAAATGCTAATAAAATGCCCAGCCCCTCTCACTTCAGTGTAAATATCTATATAGTTTAAGTAGATATTTAAGTAACATTATTCATAAATATTATATTTTTTGGAAATGTGATTTAATTTAATTCTAAAATTATTCGTAAGTAGATTTACAACAAGATTATTAATACATAGATTAAATATTTCTACGAAAGCACTCATTTCAGTCAATATATGAACGCTTCGCCCCTGCTCTAAAACAAACACTAACGTCTGTATCTACTAACGAAGGCTTAGAATTAAATTTTAAAGTCTATAAAGAATATAGCTGGAAGAAATCTGCGGAAGAGATCGTTTCCCCTCGGTGACCGTACGTATGAAATATACAACGTTTTAAGGATCTTACAAGTATTTCGAGAATATTTTCACAAACCCTAAATTTAGAACACCTCTGAAATTGAACCCTGGATAAGATTATGAAACGATACATTATTACAAAATGTATTACCGATACTTTGAAAGTATTGACTACTTCAATCAGAGATCCTCAAGGAATTAGTTATAATTGACTTCTGCACTTGAGTGAGGAAAACACATAGTTTTGCACTAAGTTTTGTAAAAACAGAGCACAGTGTAAACTCATTTAAATCGGACTGGAAAGCTTCCACATTTAACATTTTTTATCTCATCAGCATAGGTAAAATCTTGGAATGTTTCAGACAATTAACGACATCATTAATAAATAGAATAGATAATACGGGACCCAAATGGCTACCTTGGGGAACACCAGAAGTAACATTAATTATTCTAGACCTGTTCATCCATGACGATTTGAGTTCTACATTCAAGTACGATTTGACCCATTTAACAGGTAATAATTTACCTTTCAAAGAAGCTAATTTACTTAATAGCCAGGCATGATCAAGTTTGTCGAATGCCTTCCTAAAATCTATGTAACACAACAAACAAAGGAAAAGAAATTTGAGATGTTCGACTTACCAGCGTAAAAGCCATGTTGATAAGATGAAATGAACCTGCTATAGTGAAAAACAAATGGTTTTCAATTAATTTTTCGAAAAATTTCGGTAAGTCGGACAAAATACTAATGCCACGATAGTTCTTTGTATTTATCTTTTAGAAGCAGACTTGTATAGGTTTTAATAATGAGGATCAAAGATTAGGAAAATAAATGTGACGAAAACTTTTATTAAAAGAGTGGTAACTGGATATGCTATTGTATTGGCAAACATTTTAAGTCGCAGAGGAGGGATCAAATCAAACCTTGCACTTTGATTGGTGTCCAGTTCGAGTAATTTATCGCATTGAAATGTTCAGATTAGGTGAAACAATCTGCTTTAATTGAAGTACACAACACAAGTCGGCAAACCGATTATAAATAACCTGTGTGTTATCTGCAATCCAATCATCCAGATACATTTTTGGTCAGGTTTCTATTCAAAATGCGGTACTCCCCAAAGATTATTAAACTCAGGGTTTCTTCTTAATGCAGAACCAATTAACCTTAGGTATAAAATTATCAATTCCCTGATTCAGGTGCCTGGTAGAACTCGTTAACAATTACGTCCAAGTCATCATTACTTATAAATGATTAACATGAACCACTTCTTTAATATCTTCTAAACCTTCCCCTAATACATCTAAACCTTCGCATTTATTAACTTCCTGATCCTAGGGAAAAAATGCATGCTCCAAAGTATTTCCACAGCTGTTCTTTACATCGGCATATTGCTTCAAACCCAAAGAATATAATTCTGTAAAATTACCATCAACATAACCAAAACCAATATAATTAAACGATCCTCGGGTTGTAACATAGGTTTAATTTGTGTTTTAACGATATTGGCGAAATTCTTTTAAACCTCGAAGAATAATTTGGTTCTATTATATAGGACGATAACAATTGGGAGGAGCAGTAATAATATTTTATGCACAGCATGATCATCTCTACACCACAATCATTATTACTAATGGTACAGAAGAAAGTTTTCTGAGTAAACAATTATAACTCCGCATAAGTATCTTCAAAAAGATGTCTATCTCTTCGAAGAAGGTGATGGAAAATATTTCTCAGTTTTGAAGTTAACTGTTAGCCAAGACGCAACTATGCAAATTATAACACAATTTTCTTCCGAGTATTGAGAGGTAGAACCGCTGCGATTTAGAACGAATCCCACTAGAATTAAGAAAATATTCGTTAATTGTTGTAGATGATAATGACTTAAATATAATTGAGCTAGGCAAAGACACTGCTGGAGCTTCACGCTCCATGAAAAATTGTCAAATGTATGAATGAGAACACCCGTAGGCCACATATTCGAGTTATTAAGTTGGCTGAAATGATCATCAATCAAATCAATTCTGAATGAGATGAATTCTAAAGAACTATCTGTGGAAAGGTCTCTTGCTATCATTAGCTTACACTCCAATCAGCCCTGTAGATCTCCAATTTAGAACAAATGTCATAAGTTATTACTTCCTGTTTTTCAGTTGGGTCGATCCAAATTAAGTTAAAATTTGTCTTTTGTTTTCTAGGAAGTATAATTTTAATAAAGTAAATAAACTTTAGTACAATTAGTAGTTATGATTACATTAGTACCACGCTTTCTACTATTTCAAAACTATTCTTTTTCACATAAAAGGCGAGTTTTGAGTAAATTTTTAAAAAAATTGTGTTTTTCATTAAAAATTCGTATTTACATTATTTTTCTCTATTTATAATAGCCGACTTACATTGAAAGAAATTTTGCATACGCAAATCAATTCAGATATAACAAAGAAAAATTGCGAAAGAAAAAAAAACAGAAAAACTATAATTACAAAATCAATCGTCATAAGTAACCCGAGAAACAAACCAAAAAATTGTTTATAAGTTATGGTAAGTTTTTATTTAATAAACACTGATTTAAGGCATGACTACATAGAAATTCGGGACGACAAAATCGTCAAACCCTCTGTTAACGTTAGGTCCACACAATTTTGCGGTAATTTCTATTAAAAATTTCAAATTGAATCAAAAAAGATTTGAATAAAAAAGAAAAATTCAAAATTCAAAATGTGTTAACGAAATTTTCTTATAACTTGCCATATAGGCACTAGTGATGCCTTTACGTTCAAAGATTCTCGCAGATGCAGATGTCAAATTCAAATTTCATTTTCTTTACTTACACACAAAAACTAAAAAAAAATATCATAAAACATTTAGTCTGGGTGGGTGTCCGTCAGGATATGGTATCGTTGATAAATACATTCCTAGAAATTCTTGTGTGGCTTTATTATGCTTAGTCTACCAACTTTTTTACCTTCGGAAATTCTCGTATAAGTGGTGCGAACTCTTTCTAATAGTTCCGAAAGACGTAGATTTGACGTTGTACTAAAAATTTATGGATATCCTATTTTATCAAATTGTAGTTGTAAGATTAATGAATGAACATGCGAGAAATGATTTGTCGACAAAAAAGTGTGGCGTCGAGCGGGTCCGCCATCGTTAAACGTTTGGGGAAATCACGTGGCAATAGTTCCCGTGCACGTTGAATATAATAGAGGTTGAATATAATTGTTCTTCCCTTAAAATTGTCCAGATTAGTTTTTGACTCACGTTAAATTCACAAGCTATTTTTTTGTGCTTGGCTTGGGTTCTACTATTTTACTGATAACAGTTTCATCTAAGGCACACTTCCTCGTTTGAAGGAACCATTTTCCCTAAGTCGCTGATGAATTATCATAAAGGTCCGAATATTCGGTATTCGGCGATTGGGGTACCTCTCGCTTTAAATGTGAGCAAATAAATAAATGACATAAATCACCTGTTGCTAAAACTGGAGGACAGTGGCTTCAAGTGGTTGCCTATGCGAATGATGTTCCTATTGGTGTCCGTGGCAAATTCTCATATCGATCCTTCCACGTGACTTTTACAGATGAAGCGAAGTTTCTGGGTCTCGTTTTGGATAGCAAATTAAATTGGAAACCTAATATTCTAAAAAGGGTAAACGAAGCTTTGGTAACACTATACTCTTGGATAAATGCCATTGGGAAAGGATGGGGGCTGGAGCCCCGCATCGTACATTGGCTTTATACCGCAGTAGTCAGACCCACACTTTTATATGGGGTAACAGTATGGTGACCTGCTCTGGACAAAACTGTTAATCAAAAGCTGTTGACAAAAGTTCAGAGAACAATCTCTCTGTGAATCAGTGTTGCACTGAGGAGCACATCTACTCAAGCACTGTAGACTGTTATTTTTGACTCCTCTAGATATCTTGGGGAAACAGTTGGCAGCATGTACTGCCATACGACTGAAATCCACCTCAATATGGACCTGCAACAATACAGGGCACTCATCTATATTGTATAAATTCCCAAGACCACCGACTTATACTGTCGCGTCACTACCTTTTGACACAAAGATCCGGAGTAGAATCCCATCCAGAGAGGACTGGATGATAGATGCAGTTTTGGAACCAGGAGTTATACACTTCTTCATTGATGGGTCAAAGCGGGATGGAAAAGTCAGCGCTGGGGTGTTCTGCGAGGAACTTATGCTAAACCTCTCCTTCTGTCTTCCCGACAACTGCAGCATTTTTCAAGCTGAAGTAACTGCGCTAAAGGAAGTCGTGGACTGGTATAATGTAATATCGACTTGTGATATTCCCATATATACGGACAGTCAGGCTGCCATTAAAGCGCTTCAATCACACCTCCTAACGTCGAAAGCAGTTCAGAACCGTCCATCATCTCATAACGAGATGACAGATCAGTTCAACATCCATATCATATGGGTGCCAGGACATTTCATTTGGCTTGACGTGGTACAATGGACCACATTTCAAAAAGCAGGACAGGATATTGAAATGCCTTTTGCGTCTGCTTCAGGAAGAAGCTAGTAAGTTGGCGAATGACAGATGGTGAAGTAGCACCTCATGCGTAATAACTCGGTATGTCTGGCAAAAGTTGGGCTTGGCAAGATCCAAGCAGCTGATCTCACTTCAGCGGAGTCAGATCAGTGTGGTTGTTGGAGTGATTGCCGGGCACTGTCTCATAGGCGAGTAGACTTGGTTTCTTCTCACATGAAAATAGGCTAACAAAGATTATATTAACTATCGACTACTTAGGTGTCTGGAACCGGGTTGAGTCTTTAATACTAACATACCTCTTTTCTTTCCCTTCTTGTTATATGTAAAGGGTGTACGATGAGGGCTTGGTCGTACATTCAGCAGAATCAATCAATCTCGTTTACATTTTACGCATAAAACTATTTAATTTTGATGTTATAATTCCATTTGTGCGGAAAACCGATCAGTATAACTAATACCTCAAAATTACAGTAAGTTTTCCAAATATTTTGAAAATATGCAAAAAAGATTACGTTAATAATGCATTTTTTAATTAAATATTGAAAACAATTAAAGATTTTCACACCTTTTCTAGTGTCAAGTGTATTTATTATCAAATTAAACCTGTATTTGATAAACTAATTAATTTGCGATAAGAAAACGTTTATTTGAGTAGTTTGTGAGTAATAGTTTTTAAGTTATAAGCGAAATTAAAAAAAAAATGAATTCTTCATTTTTAAAATTTCTATTTCTTTATTTTTGTTAATTTTCATAGCAAATCTTAAGCTTTATAATTAAAATATATTCCTTCAGGTGACCGACCCATTCGGGAGGTCATGAAAAATACATATTCGGACGTAAAATTTCCCACTCTTTTCGAATCCGATGTCTAAAATATTGGTTTCAAGGTCACAGGCAAGGCCACCATTAAATTCCTTGTTGAAAATTACCTAAGATTTAACTTTAGTAATTTTTTTTTGGCCGTACTCCGCTAGATTTCTAGGGGTTTCCATACTTTTTCCTCACAATGTAAATTCTTTCAGGTGACCTTGGAAGGTCATGGAAAATACATATTCGGACGTATAATTTCCCGCTCTTTTCGATTCTGTCACCAAAAATGGGGGCTCCTATTTAAAAAAATGACCTTAACCTCAAAATGTCCTTGAAGATGAGGTTCATGGTCAAATCCAAGTTGACCATTAAATTCCTGGTTGAAAATTACCTAAGATTTAACCTTGTTAATTTTTTTTGACCGAATTCCGCGAGATTTCTAGGGGTTTCGATACTTTTTTCTCACTCTGCATACACATTAAAAAATATATTGTTCATGTTCACACCACACCAGTGTTATCCAAGGTATAGAAAACGTTAAATCAGATTATTTTATTATTTTTTCGAAAAAGGAACAACTATATCACTATGATCTATGCTTTATGTCATTACGAAAAAAAAAAATAATAAATTGGTATTAATAAATTAAAGGTTATCATGAAACAGATAACTTAAAAGCGTCGGACTGCGAAATTGATCCATACAATTTGTCGGACAACCTTACCTCTAGATTTTAAATATTTTTATAAAACGATTCTACAAAAAATAGCTGGATATGTATAAATTTTCAATAATTGCTATTTAGACATGTTTACGGTGGTGGACCCGCCCGATGTCCACACTTTTTTGTTGGACAAATCTTTTTTCGACTATGTAAACCAAAATGGCGATGCTATAATTTTTTGGCGGCTTATACCTACTACCTTACATATATCAGTAGTCTGACAAAAATAAAATTTATAACAATAAATAAAATTGTTAGTGACAAAAATAAAACTTAATAAATAAAATTGGGAAAACTGCTTTTGATTTGATTTTTTCTGCTATAACATTTGATTTCTGGTCATCGTATAGGTTTTCATAATATACTTTTATTATGTTTGTGTTTGTTTGTTACTATAAAATATCAAAAAATATAGTCGGGTCGAGTATATTTTATAGTATCATATTTATTTTTAATGTTTTTATAGTAACAATTGGTAAAAAAAAACAAAAAATACGCTAACATAATTTTGCATGTTTATGTTTTGTTTTTGTCATTTATGCCCGATTTATGCCCGATTTAGATGAAGAAAAATGTTTGCCTTGCAAAAAATGTTTGCCTTGCACAGAGCTGCACGCAATAAAAAATATCCATTAGTTTAAATGAGAAAGGACTATGAAAACCAAAATGGCGATGCTATAATTTTTTGGCGGCTTCTACATAATTGGATGTTATATTTTTTGACATTTATCAGTAGTGTGACAAAAATAAAATTTATAACAATAAATAAAATTGTTAGTGACAAAAATAAAACTTAATAAATAAAATTGGGTAAACTCCTTTTGATTTGATTTTTTCTGCTATAACATTTGACTTCTGGTCATCGTATAGGTTTTCATAATATACTTTTATTGTGTTTGTGTTTGTTTGTTACTATAAAATATCAAAAAATATAGTCGGATCGAGTATATTTTATAGTATCATATTTATTTTTAACGTTTTTATAGTAACAATTGGTAAAAAAACAAAAAAAAAACGCTAACATAATTTTGCATGTTTATGTTTTGTTCTTGTCATTCAAACGAAAATTGTAATATACTAATTTCTTCTTTTTTTGCAAGGCAAACATTTTTCTTCATCTAAATCGGGCATTACTTTATTTACAAATTATAAAAAGTTTTCTGTTAGTTTGAATTATTTCCTATGAAAAAAGAGTAAGCCTAGTTTTTGTCCCGTTTATGTCATCGAAATTTTTATAAATTTTTGTTGGAGTTATCTCGTTTTTACTTAGTCTGCTTATGCAGAATTTCATTGAATATAAATTTGCTGAAAAGCACGTAAATAAAAATATGCAATAAGGATGTTTTGAATCAAATTAAATTAAATTATACGCTAAAAATTCTTCAGAATAAATACGAACTCAACACTTAAAATGACATCCTCCGCAAAAGAAGGTCAAATTACATGCGAATTTCGATTTTTTTAATTTTGAATGATTTTTAGGATGAACTTACTAAACGAGTAATTTAATTTAAATTGATTCAGAACATCATTATTATAATATATGTAAATTGGAGAAGCTTTACGTGAGTATGTTAAAAATATTTTAGTTAAAAATTTGGAGAACTAAATTATTATGATGAAATTTAACTGCAACAATTAATATTGTGTGTGCATTAGATTTTGACAACTAAAAATCATACAAACCCAATCGCGTGGGAAAGCATATTTTTCCGAGCTTACATTTAATTTTAGTTAAATTTTTATCTTATACAGGGTGTCCTATTTTAAAAGACCAACTCAAATATTTCGTCATGCAAGCTGCCAATCAAAAAAATAGCCTAAATAAAAGTTGCAGTTGATGACCTTAAGTTTGACCATGAAATCTGTTTTCAAGGTTATTTGAAGGTCAACTCTTGTTTTTTATAGGACCCCGGAATCTGAAAGAGCGTAAAATTTTACATTTAGATTGGTAATTGAGGCATTTTTTGAATTTCTGCGGTCATTTCAAGGTTAAAATACGAAATGGTATAAAATAACCAGCAGACGATGAATTTTAATGGCAAGTGACTGAATTAACAGTCGTTGGCGTCAAGATATAAAGTGCCGAGCTGGTGATCTTGACCCTTACTGCCAAGATCATTTGAAGGTTAACTGAAGGTCAATGAATTAATTAAAAATGTCTAATTCCGATTTTTTATTTTTATTTTTTGCTTCTTCTCCTGTCTTGTTGATTATAAAAAAAATTTTGTTAACAATCTTTAAAAAAAAATAATTCATTGCAATTTCACTCTATTTTCCCAAAAAGGGGGGTTCCTGTAAAAAAACAAGAGTTTAACTTCAAATAACATTGAAAACAGATTTCAACGTCAAACTTAAGGTCACTAATCGATTCCCCCCGTAAAATCCTACAACATTTATTTAGAACATTTTTTTGATTGGTAGCTTTCCTGACGAAATATATGAATGGGTCGGAAACGCAATGACTGCAAAGTAGGGGGAAGAACTAATTATATCTGAGGGATATATTTGTGGCTTCAAATAACGAGGTTACGGTTAAAGTAAGTCAGAGCTTATTTCAATCAAGTTGATTTGTTCTATCTCCGTCAATTCAATAACTAGAAAAGAGAACTATTAAGCAAGAGCTTCCTCTCTTAATACAAATAATCGTTTTAACTATTTATTTGCAAGTCTGGATAGTTTTTTTTCTAAAAAATTTAGAAACAAAAATTTTAAAAGTAGCAATACGGCGAATTTTTGTAGACTTTCAGCGGACCACCAGAAATATGTCACGGACCACCGGTTGAGAAACTCTGTCGTAAAATATTGCATAATTGAACACGTTCACAAGTTTTAATTTATTTTCTATTTATCATTATTATGATTGCAACTTGCGTAAGTAAGGGGCGTATCCTCAATCCGGTCGCAATTAAACTATTCACTCTAGAAAATAACTGTTCGATTGATTGATTATGAGGTTATCAATTGAAAATTAATTTTTTAGAGTTTTATTTGTTTTGGGACTGAGTAGTTGTAAAATTATGTGGAATTTACTACAGACTTTTTGACGACACAAATAAAGGGACAACGGATATGTCCCATCCGGTCGCGAGTCAGCAATTTTAATATGTAAAAATTTATCATTTATGTTTCACATTTAATCTTTATTATTAATTGTTTTGACCTACCTAATTTTATTTGTGGCGCCAGAACGTCGGTAGTAACATCCTTAAAATAATTTTACTACCCAGTCGCAAAACGCAAATAACATTCGAAAAATTCATGCTAAAATCAAACGAGTATCATATTTTTTAGACTATACAGTGTGACCACTATATTCGGTTACAAAAGTTTGAGTAGCCGGGGAAAACAAACGAAGCTAAATAATCTTGAAATTTTGAAATCGTGAAGTACCGTTAGGTGTTCTACATACATCAAAAAAAATTTAGTTAATTTAGTTGCGTAATAGCGTTGTTGTGACCATGCCAAACTTACGATCTCTAATTGTAAATTGCTTTCATGGCACGCGGATGACGAAATTATCTTCTCAGATGAAAAACTTTTTGTGCTTGAAGTTCCGCACAATGTTCAAAACGATTGAGTTTGTACGGTTTCAATACAGGATGTCCCAAAATACAAAAATCACATACCGAGGTTCCAAAATGCGTCCTCGGTAGTGGTTTGGGGAGCCGTATCCAAAAGAGGAACACTTCCACTTGTTTTTATCGATAAAAGTGTTAAAATAAACGCGAAATATTACTTGGAGGAGGTTTTGCAGAAACATTTATTGCTAGAAGCCCAAGCAATGTACGGAGAGGAGTATTATTGCTTTCAACAAGACGGAGCACCAGCACATACGGCGAAAGTAGTTCAAGAGTGGTGTATGGCTAATTTAACTGACTTCATTACCAAATACGAATAGCCGCATAGTTCACCAGATTTAAATCCCTTGGATTTTTCTATCTGGGGGTTTATGGTACAAAAGCTTAAGGATTACCGATACAAGACTTTGGATGAATTTAAGACGGTAATTTTGAGTATTTGGAATGAAATCCCAATAGAAGTCATCCGTGCCACGTGTGGTGATTTCGAAGTAAGATTGAAGCGCGTAATAAAGGAGAGAGGCAATACAATCGAATAATATTAAATTGTTTTAAACTATGAAGCTTTATATTTCTTATTCACAAATAAAATTTGAATTTTAATAATTAATTCGAAAAATACAGCTAGTTTATTTTGTAACCATATATAGTGGTCACACTGTAGACTAGAGCATAGTTTATCTACGACCGAATGGAGGATATGCTCTTAAATTAACGTAAAGTCAAGACAATTAATACTAGTGATTAAATGTGAGTCGCTTGTGACTGCAACTACTTGTTGTTTTCTTGAGAATTCGATTGGAATATGTACTTTCAAAATTTAAATTATTTTAGAAATTAATCCTTTTAAAAATATTAAAATTTGGTGAATCTTTAGTACTTCATAAAATTTTAAAATTAAATTTTGTGAAGATCGGGGAATTTGAAAAATGCTTACGTTGATAAAATTTGGTACAAATCAAAATTAGTTCCATGGAATAATTCTATTGACTAACGACAAAATCATAAATTTTAAAGGTTCCAGTTTCCAAATATTCGTATCTGCAATATTAAGTATTTTTAGTTTAGTTCCCTTTGAAAATAAATTCAAACTAAATTCTTTAACTTTGACCAAGTCTAAATGTCATTTAACCGAATTGAACGTATTTAATCGATTGAGATATTTTGCAATAAATAAACTTGAAGGAGTTATGCTGTTGATTCTACTTATTTCATAGTTTTTGCATTAATTAATGGTTTCTGATTTAATGACGAAGAGCAATCAAATTACTATAGCCTTTATTTAATCCTGCGTTTTCTTTAAATTTATTTTTGTTTTCACCTTGCTCAAACATTTGTTTGAAAATTTTTGAGAACATATGTTTGTGGAACTGGTATTTTGAATAGTCTTGTTTTATCACGGTACTTTTTAATTCCGTCTTTAGCGTACACTGCCGTTGCGACATTAACCGTCTATTTAAATAACTTTCCTTTTTCTAAGCAGTTACATACTAAATTTGCGAGACTATGGTTTTAAAGAAGGTAACAGGTCCACCATTGAAACACTAAGCTACAAGTCTGGAGATATTTATAATATTTTTAAAAATGGCCTTCCGGCCAAAATTGTAACCAAATTGTCGAAAACTTTTCCGGCATTCCGCCGACAGAAGAGCTAGACGTTGATTTTGGGGTTAAGTTGAGGGTTGAGTTGGGGTCTAGTTAGAGGTTGAGTTAGGATTGAGTTGAGTTCATAGACACTTGCAGTTTTCGGACTTTGTTGGTTTAGGGATTGATTTGGGGTTGAGTTAAGGGTTGAGTTGGGAGTTGAGTTGGGGTTCAGTTGAGGTTTAGTGAGGTTTCAGTAATTCAGTTGTGAATTTATTTCGAGAGAGTTGAGGGTTGAGTTTGAAGCTAGCTTTAGTTGAGTTCGCTTGAATGTACGCTTGAAATACGTTCGGACCATGTTGATTTGTGGATTGAGTAGAGCGTTTTATTTGGGGTAGAGTTGAGCGCTGAGTTTGTGGTCGAATTTTGGATGATTAGGGTTGGTGGCTTGTGCTTGAATTGGGCTTCATTCAGCCGTTCAGTTGGGAATTTATTTGGTGGTTGAGTTGAGATTTGAGTTGGAAGTTAACCTGATCGTGAGTTGTGTTCATGTGCGCGTCTAGTTTTTTCAACCGTGGTGATTTGAGGATTGAGTTGGGCATTTATTTGAGGGTTGCCTTGATGATAGAGTTGTTTTTGAGTAGGGTATTGACTTGGGGTTGAGTTATGGACTTCGGTCGGGGATTTATTTGAGGGTTGAGCTGGAGACTGAGGTGGAGATTAGATTAAGTTGAGTTCATGTATGCATGTAGTTTTAGAACCGTGTTGATTTAGGGTTCGAGTTGAACATTGAGTTTGGGGTTGAGTTGAAGGTTGAGTTGGGGGTGTATAGTTGAGTTTAGGGTTGGATTGAGAAACTTCGAGTTGAACTTGATTTGGATTTGAGTGAGGGTTTAGGGTTTATTGAGATGGTTTTAGGTTGAGTAAGGGGTTGATGAGGAATTTGGGGTTGGGGTTGAATTGAGGTTTGGGTTGTCGGTTGATTTAGCGATTGCGCTTAGGATTGCGTTGGGTTGAGTTTGAGGTTGAATTGTAAATTGAGGCGAATATTGAGCAGATGATTGAGTTAAAGAGGTTCATTTTGGGATTGATTTCAGCCCTTTATATTTTCGTTGTTCGAAATATTTTTTTCAAGAATACAATTGTACTATTTCATATTTTCACTTACGTTTTATCTAAAAATTTAAATCTAAATTTCTGTACTATTTCTTTTCAACATAATCGATAAAGGAATGCACACAAATTATTTAGGGGTGGGTAAAGTTGAATAGAAATGTTGAATTATTAGTGTAGAAACGCCTAATTAAATAATCCAAATAGAGTACAATTTTACCCTCGTAAATAGAGAAATAGGGTACGTCCGAAACGGGAAATGTGCATTTAACAACTTTTAACAAGTTGTTGATTGTCAATTTTGTTCAATTTTAATTAATTTGGAACATGTTACCACGAGAGTGATATTTTTACATCTCAGGTTGCTCGAATAAAATAACATTCTATTTCCACTTTTATTAACTGGGGAAATGGAGGATAACATATTTGATCGTTTCCCAAAAATGCAACAATGTATATTTTTGAATGTTTGTTTGATTGCCTTTTTCCATGTTAGTTAATTTATGTCTAGATATTTCTCCAAGAACTTTCAATGTCGTAGATACTTATGTAGGTGAGTATGCGGACTAAACATAACCAAAAAATTGAGTAATAGAGCGTGAAATATTGAGACAAGTGATCTTAGCAAAAGCATTACAATATGCAATTATCGCATTTGGACGGGCGGCCGGGTATTTGAATTGCCCGTTTGCGAATATACCAAACTGTATAAATCTGGTACTTTCGCCAGATGTAAATACCTATATCATTTAAATACAATACTATACCTCCAAGATCACCCAGAAGGCCAATCAATATTCAAAAAAGGCTTCAAACACATAAAACATTTAATAAAAATAATGCTAGCATGCTTGAATTATCTACCTAAAAAAATTAATCGGCTAGATCTGCCATTTTAGAAATAATTTATCTCTTCTCTCTATATACAGTGTGACCATTTGTTCGGTTATAAAAGTTTGAGTAGCAATGGAAAAAAACGAAGCTAAATTATCTCGAATTTTTTAAATCGTGAAGTACCGTTACATTTTGACGCACATGAAAAACAAATTCATTTAGTTTAGCTGCTTGTTGTGTCATGTCAAACTTAGGGTCCCTAATTGTTAATCAATTCAAAAGCGGTTTGTGACGTCGAGATTTTTTCGAGAAGTAAAACATAGTTAATTTGTTTACCGTATTGTGAAACGTTTTTGTGACATGGAAGCAAATGAAAATTACAAAAAAGTGGTCGAAAAAGAAGCGTTCGAACAAGAAAAATCGTAAAGAGTGTACAGGAGCGCAGGGATTGTAATAGATCGGCAAGAAAAAAGATAAAAAAATTAAATTTGAAGCGCGATTAAATCCGGCGAATACTCTACTTTTAATCAGGGCTGTGGAGTCGGAGCTGGAGCCTGAGGCGGAGCCCGTAGTTTATGTTTATTTCCATATTTTTAAAAGAGGCGGAGTCGGTGCCGGAACCATGTGGAATTGACCATGTGGAATTGACCATTAACCTTAATTCATGTGAAACCTTACGTTATATAACGTTGTTTAGCATTAAATAATGTTTTTAACGTTATAGAACAAATAACGTTATCTAAACTAACCTTTTCTTTAGTAAGGTTTTAACAGTAGAAATGTATTGTACAAACCGTACAAACCGTTAATTTATTAATTTATTCGTGCATTTTTTATTTTGTTTTCTTTTATAATGCATAAGCAGTTAAAATATAGTTCATAATTGTATAATTTACTTAGGTCTATGCGAACCATGAGAAAGCAACAAAAAATTTTTTTATAATGTTATTTTATTTGGTTATTCCTAAATTTTATAAAGTTATCTGTTACGGTTACGTTATAACATAACGTAATGGATTTGGTTACGTTTTCTTGAAAAACTTCGCAATTTTAGCGTTTCTTAACGTTATTCGGGTAACGTTATATAACGTTATTCGTCCCTGATTGACAGACTCCGACTCAGGATTTTTTTGTTTTTATTCCTATATTCTTCTTTTCCTACGCAAATTTGGGTCTATATAAGCGGAGAAAGTCGAGAAGTTGAGAAATTTGGGTTAATCAAGCAAATCTAATCAAATATTTTGTCATCACATTTCACAGAAAATTACTGATGTTAAACCAAACAAAAAATTGAAAAGAAAAACATTAAGAAGAATTAATAGGGACTTCCTGAACCTGGAAACTTTCAAACATGTGGCCTTCCAATCGGTAATAAATCAATAGAAAACCTCTTAGTTCCAACGACGCAGTCTTCTCTAAGCCATTTTAACGCCGACTATTGTTTACCTAGCAAAGGTTTATTTAGGTATTCGCTGCCCAAAAATGTAAGCAATCACTTTTACAAGTTACATAGAAAAAAATTGTAGAGGTTGTAGTAGGTACATATGTCATGAGAAAATTATCAATCTAAGTATTTTTCAACAAATAAAAAAAAAAATCGCTTCGCAGGAGGAGCTGGAGTCGGAGTTGGAGCCAGACCCGGAGCTGGAGCCGAAGCTGGGGCCGGAGTCGTTAATAAATCTACAAATTTCCGGATTTGAAGCCGGAGCCGAACATTTTTTCTCGGACTCCACAGACCTGCTTTTAATACTTAAAAATGTACGCATTCAAGAAAAAGAAAATTCACTGGCTTACAGATGCCGCAAAAGAAAAACGCAGAGTTAGAAGTAAGGGGTATTTTTCATGATACGCGGGTGATAATATTATCTTCTCAGATAAAAAACTTTTTGTTCGTTTCGAAAAAGAAACCCAAAAGCTTAAGTATTTCGGTTACAATTATTTGGATAAATTTAAGAAGATAATTTTACTTATTTGATGTCAATAATTCAACCACGCTATTTTGCATAACAATAAAAAAATGTCATCCAAAATTAATGTTAAATACGCGTGAAGGCTATAGCCTTCAGAAAAACAGCATTATGAGTGTGAGCGATATAGCTGATATAGCAAGGCAAAGTCAACTCCTATTAAGTTAGTTTGCATCGCTCAAAACAGAAAACATAGCTCGCGTAGCTTAGCTGAAGTGTGCATTAAAACTAATTATTTACAACCAAGAGCTATGAACGAAATTCACATCGCTTAGCTTAACTTAGCTGAAATGTGCAACGGGCTTTATGGAGGGAGTAGTTGTTGAGCATCAACTTTTAGTGAAAGAAAGTAAATTACTATTTAAAACTTTATTGTTTTTAAACTTTATAAAATTTATGAAATTAAGTAAAATCAATGGTGTAGATGTTTTTACTTGTGTTCTTAAAACTTCCGTTTCATTGGGTATCTCCTCACAAGTACTTGCAAGTAGCAAAAAGTGTTTGTTGCCTTCTAAAATCCGATTTTCATGTTGAAGGATTTGCTTAAACCCCAGGGTTTAACATTCTACAAAAGTAATGGGTTACCGCTGTAACACAGAAAGTGATTAGTGGTAACTTAAATTGTCTACATTTTGTAACGTGATCACTAATTACTCAATAGTTCTCGCGTTAATCTAGCACAACATTTTGTAGAAAAATCAAATTAAATCTAAACTTTTGACAGGAAATGTCATTTTCTGAAAATGTATGCTACAAATAGGTATAAAATACAGGTTTTTAACATACATTACTTATTATTATTATTATTGTGAAAATAAGCATATACAAATTTTGAATCTCTCGAGATGAATAATTTTCCCGAGCTTTGGGCGCTAAAATATTGATACGAACACAACCAATAAAAAATTTAATTTTTGAACTATTTTCCCACCGTAAATTTGACACCTCATACCAAAATGAGTATCCTTAAAGTTTAATAATTTAATTAACATTTCACTTTTCATAAATAAATCCTTTAAATATGGTGTTAAAAACCGCCATAATGAAATATACACTCGTCATATCGAATAACATTATTGTTTTTCATGGTTAAGGTTAATCTCTATTCAATTTGTATTTCTTACAAATTTTTTTTTCTGTTTCGATTTAGTTTTGTATTCGTTGTATATTTTCTAAATGACTTACAGTAAGAAATATAACTTAATACGATTACAATACGCTATTGTTATTGTAAGTTGGCTAATTATTCAATTAGTTGCATTAAAACTTATTGCTGCATTCTCAGTTGTGTATTTAATTGGTTGCCAGGTTCAATGTTTGCATGTTTTTTTCTTCTCAAGGTTTTGGCATTATTTTCTAATTATAAACTGGAGCGTAAACTATATTATTATGTACATATTATATGTTTATTTGTCTACTTACATGTAACGTTTATTTTTAGATCGGTGATGTATGGGAAATTTTGTGATTTCCTGATACATACAATATTTACTTGTCTCATTTCCTCATAAGATCATTTTCATTTGGCCACTGGATAATAAATTGGTGGATCTCTCACGCTAACCATTATAAATTTATGCGTCTTCAAAACGGATATATTAATTTGTAATCCATTCTATTGTCTGTTTTTGTCTTGTGTGTGGTTATCTTTGATCACCTTTCTCTTGTCGTACAAAATACCAAGGTATTGATGAATTGTTAATTTCGTATCATAAATTTGTCACAATTTCTATTAATGATGTCAGCCGAGATAATTCGGAAAGTTTTTATTTTTGTGTTTTATTGGAATACCGCGATTAAAATGCAAGCAACAAAACGATCGCTATTACAATAAATTTTATGTTAAATATTGCGAAAACAACTGTTTATACTTAGTTCGCGTACTATAGATACGTCTCATTTTACTTATGTACAGTATTTTCTAGATCAATGACTTCTCAATTTCATTACTAAAAAAAAAAAAAAAAAAAAAAAATGAAAAAATTTCACAATTAAGTTTTATTGATTTTCTTGAGTGATGTGGTTTTTTTCACCATCTCTTAATTGTGATGAATTTTCAATTTATAAAACGATATGTTTTTATGCTTTTTTCAATTTTTCACGTTTAAGATGAAAACGTTTTTTTTCAAGCATGTCAAATAATCTTGTTCAACATTATAATACGCGGGTACATAAATACAATGAAGGTTGATAAATACATTAAGATAATGTCTAATCTGTTTTAAACACGAGAAATAATTGTTTTGATTATTAGACACGAAGGTTAGATAAATTCGTGAATATGTATACAAAACATATCAGAATTAGTTCGTCTGACATAATTTTATAATTTTTTTTTTTTTTTTTTTTTTTGATGTATTTTGTAGTTTATACATTCTTTGAGAGGCGACTATAAATAGGTTTATTACAATATTCAATTATGAAATAATCGCGTAATATTTTGATTAATGGATGTATAAGCGAATTTTGGTTTAATTACCACGTCATCACCATCATCATTGCCATAACTTATGTGGTAATTAAATATATTCACTACAGAAGATAAAATAAAGAAAGCTAGTGCGCTGCAAGTAGATTAAGTAATGTGCTAAGTAAATATATACATAAATAAATATTAGGTACGTATTAATAATAATTAACACTCGATTTGGCCGAGTTTATGTACTGCTGCCAGATATAGGTTTCAAACAGTTTAAGTTTTACCGAAATTGAAAACATTATATCGGACAATTAATTTGTTGGTAAACATTTTTTTAATTACGCCGGAAATGATATTATTGTGGTGGCGACCAAAGCAATCAAATATACACTAACAACAAACATTGAAAATTAATTTATTTAATTATGTTTTAATGCATGAACTCACTGTATTTTGTTGTTGTTTTGTTGAAAAAATTAAATATACATTAATGGTGAGAATTGAACAGTATCGAGAAAACGTGTCGCGTCGGTATCCCCAACCATGAGCAATGTTGGTATAATTTAGTTGGTACTAAGTGAAATGATAATTTATTCACTAAACTCACTTTACTCACTAAAACAGTTCTAAAAAGGATCTAAACTTGACTAAGCAATTCGGAAATAATCCGATGGGTGGCGTTTTGTGTCGATAAGGGTAAAGGAAGAAAAATGAAAATAATATTAGCAATTTACTATTCTTTTTCCTCCTTTGCCTTCTATTATAACACGATCGCTGTCGAAAATAGTCACCGGTCACTTTCTAGTAAAGCACGTCATTTCAATCAAAAATAAATAAATCGCCTTATACTAAAGTCACCGGCGATTTTTTCCTAATGAATTCTTGTGCCTAAAGCCAATACGGACTCACACCGTGACAATCAATGCCAACCCCATACACCATATTTTATCTATTTTGTTACAAATGTTTCCCACGTGTTTTCCACCAATCACCATTTTATGTGACATTTTTGTCGTTTTTTGTGGCGCGTGGTTACTCGAGTAATTCATGACTCTCAGTTTTGCCGTTAAAAACCGGCTTTTACGGATTGAATGAGTACTTTGAAATTAAAACAGTTTTTTTTGGAAAAAGGATAAAGATTCGTTAAATTTATTTAATGCTTCATTTTGTAATGAGGATGACTTAAAAAAGAGGCCAAGCAGATTTGGAATTTTAATCGAGCGTTGATACGAAATCAATAAATTCTATTTTTGCTTTTCTTTGAACATCTTCAGATTTTGATGTTTTTTTTATTTTTTATTCTCTTCGTAATCATGCGAACAATTTTCACCTGACAATCCTCGTTGATTGTTTAAAAACAATATTTAGAAATTGTTTTATTTAAATTTAATTATTAAAGGGAGTGTCCAAAAAGTTCCGGAACGGTCAAATATACAATACATAGAAGTTAAGTCGTAGGGTTTGAAAGATTGTTATTATATATTTATTTGACCTTGGGACGATCTTGAAAACTCCTCAAGCTCAAAATAATAATTTGAATACCAACCAGGGCCATACGACTCAAAAGGAAAGGATTACATCTGCATTGCCAAAATTTAAATTTTGCTTTTAATTTTCAAAGTTGTGTACATTAAATTGTTAACCGCTTAGTCTTTTATGAATAAAAATTTAAATTTAAATTTTGTAGTAGCGGTTCACTCATTTAATCGCTCATTCAATTCCTTCATCATCATAATTATTCGAAAATTAATCCATTTCGATTGAGAATATAATTGCAGGTGAACATCTCTTTTTCGCAACTCAGTAGTGACACCTATAGATAACACCTATATACACATCGTCTAGTAAAAACTTAAAAAAGATAAAAAAGAAAGCAATAAGTAAATTACATTTATTATAATATTTGCGAATAATAATAATATCAATTATTATACTTAATCAATTTTGAAGATCTAAAGTGCTCACCAGCGGAACTAGTTTAGGGTCAAAACATCAAACTACTCGGTGAGTTTTTTATCAAAAATCCTCTTTCAGCTATACCAACCGCCGACACAGTCATCGACCAACAACGGCACATAATACAAAACTTTGTACCAAAATCCACTCGTCAATCAAAACAAGATGACGTTTTTATTCCAAAATCGCTCAACAATTACGATTTTGTATTCGTAAGAACAGACAAGGTTCGCACCGGATTATCACCTTTCTAAAAAACCAAACCATTTCAATCGACCACTCAAACCGGCTTATGGCATACTGTGTTCCATTGATCAAAAATCAGTTCATCGTATACCTAAAACTGCCCTTATTTCAACCTAATAAACATTTTTAGGGAGGGAGATTCACTTGCGGCGGAGTCCTGTAAGGATTCACACATATAATCGCTCATTTATTTCTTTCATCACCAAAATTATTCGAAAATTAAGCCATTTCGATTGTAAATATAATTGCAGCTGTATATCTCTTTTTGTCAGCTCAATAGTACACCTACATAATATTTTGACTCACTAAGTCTATTCTGTGGTTTGAATTTATACTTTGTGCTAAACAAATAGCTTGGTTTATAATTAGTATAACATCACAACTCACTGCTTCACCACCATACGTCAATGAACATAACTAACTTTTAGCAGAGACAATCGTTCATTCTATATATTAATTTCAGTGTCTCAAAAATATAGACACACCACACACGAAAATAAAAACACTCTAGTTCATATTTCCATACGCGACACATCGTCCAGTAAAAACTTAAAAAAATTAAATTACATTTAATATAATATTCGCCAATAACAATAATATCAATTATTTTAATTATACTTAATCAATTGTGTGAGTATACTTTGGTGGTGGATTTTATTCCCCAAAAATTTGTATAAAATAATATTTTGTGCATACTTAAATAAGCTACCGGTCACATCGAATTGTGATTGTGTGGCCGCCATATTAATAACTTTGGTGTACATCTGTCACCCCTAATTCTTTTATCTCAACCCCCCTGTTAATTTTACTGCCATTGATAGCTTAATACATAATTATAGATGATTTCTTTCGATGGAAATACATAATTTTACATTTGTTAAAGTTAAGGTGGAATTGATTGGCGTCACACCATTCGCTGATTCTATCAATGTCATCTTGCAGTAAAATTACATTATGTTGATTGGCTATGACTTTGAAGATCTTTAGGCCATCAGCGAAGAAAAGTACCGATAAGTTGACAATAACATTGACGACATAATTAATAAATGTTAGAAAACCCTTTGGCCTACATGAGACGGCCCTTGAGGAACTCATGATAAAGCTTTTACTAGATTTGATTTACGTCCGCCAATTTTGATTAATTGTGATCTATCATAAAGGTATGAGTAAAACTAGACTACAAAATCAGTTGAAAAGCCAACAGAATGCAGACTGCCTCAACCTGCTGATTTTGTTCGATGGTTTTGTCAATCCTAGTGGTAAATTCGACTAAATTTTTTATAGTTGATCTATCTGGCATAAACCCTTGTTGAAAGAGTTAGAAAGATGATGCGGGATGATAGATTTAATGCTTTTGCAACAAGCATTTCAAATAATTTTGGTAGGTATCATTGATTTGGTTGCAATACCTCTGTATCATGAGAAACTCTTGTTCCCGGTTCTCCTTTTAGTAGGAAAAACGCCTGAAGTTAGCGACTTGTTGAAGAGTTTAGAAATAGATGGAGAAAATTGTTCAACTGTTTAGTGCTTCTAGTAATTCGTCGTCACCAATAGTAGGGATTAGAATTACCGCGGAGTTGTTGAAATTTGTTGGGTTGCCGTTTTCTGAAGTCATGTATCTTCCGGTCTTGTATGTCGATTGAAAAAATTTTGCAAAAGGAATGGCCATTTCTTGAGAGGAAGACGATTTAGCTTCCCCAAGGTGCATTGTTGATTCACTTTTTGTAGCAAAGTTTATTGGATCAGATTTAACCGCATCTTGAACATCTTTGATGTAATTGTGATGTCTGATATTAAAGAGTTGATGTTCATGAATCCAACCTTATCCATTTCCGAATTGCTTTTTTCATTTTTCGGTAAGCCTTGATTTTAAAATTTTTTAAATTAACTAGAACGCAATACATTCGTGTTGATATTATCAGTAAATTCATCCTGCAAATTATGTTTCCCAAATGGTCATTCTAGTGTGGTAGTTGCTATTCAGTGACATTTCGTGCACATCAAATAAACAGGATTTCCATAGGTTTTTGGTTCACGTCATTTAGAACAAAACGGAACAATGCTTGTACTATACTGAATTTTCAGCATCCATTATACTCATTTGGTATATTATTAACCTATAAATCAGGTTACAACTAAGCATTGAATCGACAAGCAAATACTCGTCCTCATGACCCACTCAATTTATGGTAGACTGAAATCGCCAAGTACAAGAATAAGATCTGACGGTTAATTTCATCATTTAGCATGCAGATCCCTTCCGGATAATGGTGGAATAAAGGTAATTTATATGTAAATATTTTGTCTTCTTGCGATAACTATTTTAACAAATACTTGTTCAACGGAAGTTGAAGAAAATTAAAATTCTACATTATTAATTGACCAATGAATGGCTAAGAGAACACCACATAGTCGTTTGAAAAAATTCAGATCTACGAATTCCTGGATGTAACGAAGTTTCGCAAATCACATAAACAGGATGTTTTGTTTTTAAAACAAAATTCTGAAATTTTGGGTGAAAGAAACAGGCGTCTTCTGCTTGTACTCAAACTCTTTTAAAAATATTACCGATGGCCATGATTTGAAATTTAATATTGAACGGATTAATTCATCATCAACGATATCATCTACAAGGCGGTAGGACATGTAGTTATATATGCCACCATTGTTGGCTTCAGGAATCATTCTGAAAGCATTGAAATTAACGAACGAATCAATCCTACTAATAAATGTAGTATGAAAAATAATTATTAGGCTGAATATTCTTAGGCAAACAAATATTTTTTTGAGAAATGCAAATTGAAAATTTCTAGAATAGCTTCTGGTTTCACAACAAACAAAAGCGAATGAGCACTATATGTTAGTCCATTTTTATGCATATTTTGGCTTAAATATATGTGTATATATAGTACATATTATCATATAATTTGAAATTTTATAAATATTTCATAAATTTTGTTTACATTAATCCATTTACAAATTCTTAATTCGTAAAAAATACGTTTTGGATCAAAGTTGAAAAGTTTTTGACCTGGTATGACTCAATCAATCAAATAATATCACCAAACTTTTTATATAGTAAACTGAGGTGGACAACTATAGTTGTTTTCAATAATTCGACAAATTAAAATATCAAATGAACGAATTCAGCCATAAAGCAGTTTTATCGACTGCAATATTTAATAATTATTGCACTATCTAAATTTCCTTTATTGGAACTGTATTCCCGGCCTTAGACAAGCCAAATCTTTGATCAGACCATTTCACCACAAAAATTTGGCGATCAATTTCAGCAAAGGAAATATTAGGAAACTTGTGAGTTTTCTCTCAGGTCACTGTAACCTGAGATATCATTTGAACAAAATGAACCTGTCCACAGAGACGGAGTGCCGACTCTGTTTGGAAGAGACAGAAACCGCAGAACACATACTATGTGAGTGTGTTGCTCTGTGCACACGGAGGTGGATTCATTTTGAAGAGAAGTATCTGACCCCGGAGAAATGTAAATTGGCCTCTATAAACAGCATTCTCGCCTTTATTAGAGAGGTGGAGAAGCTCCTGGAGTAACAGTACCCAACAGCACAAAAGATCTTTTAGGTCGTAGTGCTAGCCGCTTTTGGGCAGGGACGAAAAAAAAAAAAAAAAAAAAAAAAAAATCTAAATTTCCTATCTTGTTTAATGACTACAATATCTGCGCAGTTGCTAAATGTTTGAATGAAGCGTTATAACTTAATTTGACAGCTGGTCGTACAAGTATAAATTATTTTTTCTCTCTTGATACAAATATCAGATTGATAAAACAGATGGATTGGTATTATTGAATAAAGAAGAGAGATTGAGTGATAGTAAATAGTGCGAAACACCGGAAACTTGGAAAACGCCGCGCAGATGAATCACAATCGCTTCTTCCACAATCAATTTTGGTATCTAGCCTCTCCTAAATTCATAGAAGATTTATATCTTGCGTTTGTACCTGCTCTGGCATCCCTCAACAACAAAACTTGGAAATCGTCATTTAATGTCTTTTCTAGATAAATAGACCACTGAAACCGTTCCAGACGACTCTACAATTAGGAAGAAAGAAATAATATTACAAAATAAATCCTTGTGGATATCGATTGACGAAACTAGTGATAGTACGGGCAGATATATTGCCAATTTGATTTTAGGTATTTTAGATATCGATCCGATCGGAACATCTCCAAAAAAAAAAGTACTTTTAAATGTCGCTGAATTGGAAAAAACCAACCATTCCACTATTTTGTTTGATAAATCATTTGAAACATTTGAATAGAGATCGAATTTTATTATTTATATCTGTTGCACCTCCTTACATGGTGAAGGCCGCGAACGCAATTAACGTTTTCAATCCTAAATTAATTTATGTTACGTATGTATCTTTCGTTCATGGTTGGTTAGCACCGAGTTGCCGAAACTAGCCGACCACATTTTGTTGATATAAACCGTTTAGTATCAAGCGTAAAACAAGTCTTTTGGAAGCTTCGTCGCATACTCAGGTTTTTAAGTATTCAAAACCGAATTTGGTACTACCTCCGTAGTGTTGCAAAATATTTCAATACAACCACCAATATTAAAATAGCAAGGAAGTATATATCTAAACCAAACATAAAAATGATTTGGCGTTTAAACCTGCCAATTATAGCAATTTGGTAGACAGGGTTGAGGGACTGCAATCTTCAAAAAAGTCATTAGCGGAACAAATCACTATGATGGATTCTTCGATTTCTTTAATCAGAAACGTCGACCGTCCAATTGGGAAAACAAGTACGTCCGAATTAGAGAATGTTTTAGCAAAAAATACCGGATTGAAAGTGGTTCGAGCCATTAAAAATGTTTTAGAACGTCCTAGTGATGCAACAGTTTTCTTCTACTGAAATTGTAGTATATTTAAGCTACGTTTCAGGTGTTAACGTAGCTTAAATATACTACAATTTCAGCAGAAGATTTGTAGATGTAGTACGGAGTTTCTCGATGTACAAATATTTTTTAAGACCAAACCGCCAAAACTTTAAATTTGAAAAGTTAAAACACACTTAAGTATTAATTTATTGTAATAATGCGTTAAACATTGATTCGGATCAGTTTTATTAACAACACTATTTAACCAAAATCAAATTTTGTGATACGAATTTTTGTTATATTATTGATAAATAAACTGACGTTTTATTAAATTTCAGCCACACATTTTTTTAGTTTTATGTATTCACATATTTTAGGAATATATTTTCGATTTTTCAGAACCTAAAAATCCGAACCGCATAAAAAAATTGTCTAACAAGGAAACCTTTTGAACTATCAAATATAAAAAATTATAAATACTATTCTAAATTGTAGTACCCTGTGAGACATTAATGAAACCATTTTTTTTATCGGCAACCAAGCCCTTTTTAGGGGTTAAAACCACCCCTAAATTTAACCTCAACAAACTACAACTTGTGTACTACAACTTAAAATCATTTTTTGAATTTGACAGTTCAAAAGATTCCCTAGTAAGTAATAACCCCTTGCTTCTAGGCTAATATGGCAATATATTGTATGTAATTAAAATTGAATAATCTTTTGTAATTTAAAAGTTACAGTGAAAACATTTTTAATGTCTTAATTTTGCGGATCAGTGTATTTCAAAAGTGTATTAGTTTAAGTTCTTGTAAATTATTGATCGAAAACAAGAGCATGCAAGTGAATTACGATTAGCAAATTTCTTGTTATGCCCTAGACAGTCTGTTGTTTAATAAATCCGATTTAGCTAAACTAGTTTAAGTATTCTATGCAAAAACAAAGGGATTAGCTAACATCGAGGTTGAGACACTGCGACTAATCTCTAAAAATTCACTAAATTGGTTTTATTAAATCGCAGTGTGTCTAGATTATAAGCATTCGGAATAGGGTTGAAAGGCCGAATGTCGAAAGGCCGAATGTGTCGAAAGGCCGAATGTGTCGAAAGGCCCAAAGGGTCAAAAGGCAGAATATCGAAAAGCCGAATTTCGAAAGGCCGTATGTGTCGAAAGGCCGAATTTCGAAAGGCCGAATTTCGAAAGGCCGAATGTCGAAAGGCCGATTGTGTCGAAAAGCGGAATGTGTCGAAAGGCCGAATGTCTCGGAAAGCTGTATCGAGCGTGTCGATACCAAATACAAAAATAAATATCACTTAATTAATATTCTTTAAATTTATTTATTTTTACAATTTAAGAAAAAAAAATTTTTGAACTATTTTATTAACACGTATAACAATAATATTTATCAACACTATCAAAATTTATTATTTTATTATTTATGTAAATGTAACGCGCACGAAATTTTTTTAACTTTTTATTTAGTTGCGTTGAATATTTTTGGTATGCACATAAAAATCGATAACCCTTTTGCTAACTGATTGAAGAAAAGATGTGTCTATAGCGGAAGCTAAAAAACGAGAGTGTATGTTTTTACTGCGCGCGTTATTTTTTGACAGTCGTTTTACATCTAGCGATGCCAACATAATATTTTGTAGCTGCGTTCATGTAAATGAATGTAGGTGTGTTCATGAAAATGGGTGTGAATATGAATGCGCGAATTGTGGCGAAAAACGAGTGATGAATATTTATGACTGAATTGAATTATGTGATTGAATGATTGAATTGAATTGTGAGTAAGTCGCTATAGCTGAATGTCGAAAGGCCGTTTGTGTCGAAATTGATTTTAATTTTTCATCTTTTAATGGGGTTGGGTATAATATCTCGACAAACGTCATATCGAAATCACAATCTCGAAATCGAAATCTCGAATTTCAAAATCTCGAATTTCGAAATATCGAATTTTTAAAATCTCGACGAAATCAAAATCCCGAATATCTCGAATCCCGAGTAAATAATATAATTTTGTAAAATTGTTTGCGGCGCCGCTAATAATTTTACAAAATTATATTAATTATTCGGGATTCGAGGGTGCAATTTTTAATTGTTTGTAGTTTGATTGTTTATTAAATAATACGATCATTAAATATTAAAAAATTAAAACAAATAATATTATACATTTTTGTAATGCTATTTATCTGACTTTATGCAATATCATAACTGTTTACGTATACCTGTCTCCCGAAAAAATACAAAAAGAAATCAGAACATAAAATTCAGGAAAGAAACCCGAAAAACGAAAATCCAGGAACACAATTGTCAAAGTGCGTGCACCCACCCTTCTACAGATAGTTACACCACAAATATTTCAAATTGTGTTTTGGTTGGCTTAATTCGTTGGGTTAGTATAGAATCGGCGAATGTATTGGAGCAGATCGTTTGTTAAATTGGTAAATGCTTCGCCAATCTTGCAGACACAGATCAAAGGAATTGTATCATTCTTATCGCTTCTGCTGATAGATGTACCTCAAATGTTTCATGTTGTGTAAATGCTTAAAATTGAAATTTTTCATTTACATTAAAAATCATATTTTTCTGGATATTTTTTTTTTTTTGAAATTTCTGAAATGTAATGATTCCAAAAAAATATTTTCTACTTAAATTAAAAAAAAGGTTAATTTGAATTTTTTGCGTTTCGAGATGAAAAAAATTCGAGAAATTTTATAGCGATATTCTATAATTCGATATTTTGAAACTGGATCAACCATGTTATTCGATATTTTGATTTTGCGACGTTTTAGCATTATCCTTTTTTATGAATGTAAATTTTCAAAATTTATATTTTTATCAAAATTTTTGTATAAAAATGTTTAATAGGAAATCGCCTTAAATATTAAAATCTTCTTACGTATTTTTTTTGTCATAAAATTAAAAATTAATTAATTAAAAATAAATAAATTTTTTTTTCGACAAATTTTGATCACATTAATATGCTACAAGCACAGGATTTATTAGCACGTATTTTCAATTTATTTAAATCATCATATTAAGAAATAAATTCAGTGGTTTTAAATATTGATTTCAATCAATTAAGTGAAGGAAAATTTAATGAAAATTCAGCCTTTCGACCCAATCGACCTTTCCAGACGTTCGGCCATTCGACCCTTTCGGCCTTTCGACATTCGGCCTTTCGACCCATGCGGCCTTTAGGCACTCGGCCTTTCGATACATTTGGCCTTTCGACACACTCCGCCTTTTGACATTCGGCCTTTTGACACATTCGGCCATATGACATTCGGCCTTTCGGCGTTCGGCCTTCCAACCCATTCCGCCTTTCGGCGTTCAACATCGAACGTAAGTATTCTATGCAAAAACAAAGGGATTAGCTAAAATCGAGGTTTACACACCGCAACTATAATCTCGAAAAATTCACTAAAGCGGTTTTTTTGAATCGCAGGGTGGGTATACGGCTATTATAAAAAGAAGAATATGTTGGTACCCAACAAAAACTGAGCAATTCCGATTTCTGTTTGGATTTTGGAATCTATGAAATTAAAACTATTAACGAATATAAAAAGGCCTGTAAATAACTTAAATAAATTTGTCATTATAAGAACTGTCTTATTCATTAGATAACATCCATAATCAATTATCAATTTTGATAAACTACTTAATTTTATTAATTTTGTATGGATATTTGAAAACTTAGATTTATTAAATTATTTATTATTCGGGGAGAAACGTTTCGCAATAAAATATATTTGAATAATTGCTCACTACTGTAAAAAACATAGTTTTTATTACAACGA